>LNAC01000072.1:655822-727327 GCA_002007465.1 Ailurus styani | reverse complement strand
ACATCTGCCTGTATTCTTATATTTGAAGGACAGCTACAAAACCCACTGCTTTTCAGCATTAAAACGTGGCAGTCATGCGAGAATACTGCCCTTCATGAGTTACACATCCAAGAACAAAATGAGCAAATGAATGAATGAATGAAAGCTTGCACGCGTGAACTGACTCATCTGTGTCATGGTTTGAGGGACTGTGAGAGTAATGATGGTGAGTTAGACAAAAGCCGGTCTCATGATGACTCCTCAATTTAAAAATCCCTCTTCTGAAATTTCCAGCTAATTATTACGAAAGTAAAAACCTTGGGAATCCTTTGATTATTTTCTATTAATTGTTCCTTTGGCTAATTGGTACTCTTCCTTTGCTGTTGTCATCATTCTGGCCTGCCACTGTTTTACATTCAGTTGTGTTTATGGAGAGATCCTCCTCTTGGTCTGCCTTAGGAGAAACAAATCAATCATCTGCAGCCCTCAGATAGGAAACATTTGTATGTGATAGGGTAGCTATACCACCTCTGCTTCTCATTTGTAACAGCCCGAGGTTTCTTTAGGAAAAAGAGCGTCTGTGGCAAGTCAGCCATGGGTTGAATTCAAATGTAAGACTTCCATCTTTCTAAAGTCTTGTTCAGTTTATTAAGTGTCTTGCCTCCTGCTGGAGAAGATATAGATGAAGAGATCATGGTTTTCCTGGGGGTTTGAAACTCAGGTTAAACAGACATCAGAAGGGGATTCTCAAATGAATTTTCAGTAAGTGCATTGACAGGCTCAGAAATTTCAACTCTAGCAAATACAATGTTCTTTTCAATTAATGTCAAAACATCAGCTACCTTGCAGGTCTGTTAAACTAAATGGTATCTATATTCTGTGGTTCTCAGCAGGGCCCTGTTGGAGGTGAGGTTTAATTGTAACCAGTTTCTTTGAATATCCATTGGATAATTTCAGAAATATATATATTTTTTTTTTACCTTTTTACTTGCCCTAAGGTTTTTCTGTTATGAAACCTTCTCTTCTTGATTTGCAGTGTGCTGTGACTGCATCCAAAGTTGACTCAGTAAGTGGTTTAGAAAATCTTTCCTGAGGAAAATATAGGTTTCCATTCATGTAGTTAGGAGTCTGATGGCAAAATCTACATATGTATTCTTTGTGGGAAAAACAGCTGGAGATTGTTTCCTTCTGATTGTGTTTGATGTGCTTGTTAGGATAGGGTAGCTTACCATGATTTGTAAAGGATACTGTCCTGTCGTTGGTAACCAGTGGATGGGGAGAAGACTCTTAGAAGCAGGTGTTTGTTGTGTGTTTTGAATCATTGTGTGCTATCAGCTTTATGGGCTCGCAGAGCTTCCAATGTCTGGTACATAGAGGGTAATTAATAGTGGCGATGAATTAAAGGAAACATGGGAGAATGAATGAATGAATGAATGAATGAATGAATGAATAGGTGAAACATTGTAAGTACCGTAGCGCACATGTTTTGCAAAATGCCTCCTCTCTCCAAGTGAAGGCTTGGGGAGGACTGGGTGTCTGAGGATATCTGAGATAGAAACATGAGAAACAATGCAACGTGCAGAGAGAAGACACAGAGCAAGGCATCCAGAGAGAACCTCCTTGGATCCGCCCGTCCATTTGGCTGGGTGTGCAGATGTGGTAGTAAGCCCAGAAGAGGCCTTTTTGAAAGGGTAAAAAATATAACTAGATAGAAATGTACCATGATAGGGGTGCCTGGGTGGCTCAGTCGGTTAACTGTCTGCTTTCTGCTCAGGTCATGATCCCAGGGTCCTGGGACTGAGCTTCGAGTTGGGCTCCCTGCTCAGAGTGGAGAACCTGCTTCTCCCTCTGCCTGCTGCTCTGCCTACTCGTGCTCTCTACCTCTCTCTCTCTGTCAAATAAATAAATAAAATCTTTAATAAAAGAGAAATGTACCATGATATAATATATTCAGGAATCATTTTACAATCCTCTTTCGTACAGGTTAATTTGAATTTGGCTAAGCCAGTGAAGTCGAATGTTACATTTCTGTGTTTGAGAAAGTGCAAGAGATGACTCACTGGAGGATGGCCCCAGCTGGTACCTGCGGATCCTCCATCACGTTCCCATCGGGGCCATGCTTCCGCTGGCTGCTCCGTGCCCGTGACTACGTGTGGCAGAAATCCTGGGACAGGCTCATTCTGAGATGCAGGGCTCATCCTAAGGGCGACTTTCTTTCCTTCTTTTTTTTTTTTTCTGCCAAAACACTTTATTTTATTTTTTAAATTAACATTTAATGTATTATTTGTTTCAGGGGTACAGGTCTGTGAATCATCAGTCTTACAAAATTCACAGCACTCACCATAGCCCATACCCTCCCCAATGTCCATAACCCAGCCACCCCATTACCCCTCCTGCCCCTCCACCCCCCCACCCCCCCTGCCAGCATCCCTTAGTTTGTTTCCTGAGATGAAGAGTCTCTTACGGTTTGTCTCCCTCCCTGGACCCATCTTGTTTCATTTTTTCCTTCCTTCCCCCCCACGAACCCTACCCTGCCTCTCAAATTCCTTGTATCAGAGAGATCATGTGATAATTGTCTTTCTCTGATTGACTTATTTCGTTTAGCATGATACCCTCTAGTTCCATCCACATCATTGCAAATGGCAAGATTTCTTTTTTTGATGGCTGCATAGTATTCAGTGTGTGTATGTANCGTTTAGCATGATACCCTCTAGTTCCATCCACATCATTGCAAATGGCAAGATTTCTTTTTTTGATGGCTGCATAGTATTCAGTGTGTGTATGTATACACACACACACACACACCACATCTTCTTTATCCATTCATCTGTTGATGGACATCTAGGTTCTTTCTACAGTTTGGCTATTGTGGACATGGCTGCTATAAACATTCAAGTGCATGGGCTCCTTCGGATCACTACATTTGTATCTTTAGGGTAAATACCTAGTAGTGCAATTGCTGGGTCGTAGGGTAGCTGTATTTTCAACTTTTTAAGGAACCTGCGTACTGTTTTCCAGAGTGGCTGCACCAGCTTGCATTCCCACCAACAGTGTAGGAAGGATCCCCTTTCTCCGCATCCTCGCCAACATCTGTCGTTTCCTGACTTGTTAATTTTAGCCATTCTGACCGGTGTGAGGTGTATCTTACTGTGGTTTTGGTTTGTATTTCCCTGATGCCAAGTGATGTTGAGCACTTTCTCATGTGTCTGTTGGCCATTTGGATGTCTTCTTTGGAGAAATGTCTGTTCATGTCTTCTCCCCATTTCTTGATTGGATTATTTGTTCTTTGGGTGTTCTTTGAGTTCGATAAGTTCTTTTTTTTTATTAAAAGATTTTATTTATTTATTTGGCAGAGAGACAGCTAGAGAAGGAACACAAAGAGTGGGAGAGGGAGAAGCAGGCTTCCTGTCGAGCAGGGAGCCCGATGCGGGGCTCGATCCCAGGACCCCGAGATCATGACCTGAGCCGAAGGCAGATGCTTAATGACTGAACCACCCAGGCGCCCCAAGTTCTTTATAGATTCTGGATACTACCCTTTATCTGATATGCCATTTGCAAATAGCTTCTCCCATTCTGTTGGTTGTCTATTGGTCTTGTTGACTGTTTCCTTTGCTGTGCAAAAGCTTTTTATCTTGATTAAGTCCCAATAGTTCATTTTTGCTAAGGGTGACTTTCACTTGAGGACTTGGCTGAACATTTCTTGAATTGCTCTGCAGTCCAATACCCCCATTCTATGCTCCCTACTTCCCTCTCTCCTTCTGCAAGCATCAGACTTGCATTGTGATATGAATTATCTTCTTGCCTTCTCCTGCCTCTTCCTTCAGTATGTTTCTGGTATATCTAATCCCATCTTGGTGTCTGCTTCTTGGCCAACTAATACAGATGGTGCCACGAATGATCCAAAAACCTGGCAAAGAGACAGGGACGTTGGATCGGCTCACTCACTGCACAGTGGGTGAAGAACACAATCTGCTGAGTGGTGTGTGGGGCCTGGGTGATCCCTGGGACTGGGGGAAGCCCAGTTACAGGGGTTCCATACAGGTTCTGTGACTCATGACTTTGAGACACATTGGGGGTGGGGAGAGTGACAGTGCTTACCAAGACGGTGAGGTCAGTTGTTTTAGGCTAACTTGTATGGATATGCTCCGATGAGGAATCACAGAGAACTAAGGGCCACTAACTAGAAGGAAAGACTTACTACTTTGTGAGAGCCAGAGAGCCTCTCTGGTGGCTTGCAAAGAAGCCATTTGCCCTTGCAGTGGAAGAGCAGATGACGAAGGAGTTTTTAAAGGCCCAGAGCTTCGGAGATGTTTGAATGCTCAGCCAGTGTAGGTCTGTGATACTAGGGAAAGTGCAATATTGAGAAAAAGAGAGGCCTTGAAATATGGGGTGGGGATATCTGGATACATGCCTCTGAAGATTTTGGCTCTGTAGGCACCATGAACCTCAGAGCTTACAGAGCGCCCATCCCTCCTGATTAGGATGTGCTGGAAGATGCTGCAGAACTTTCTCCCTTGCAAGGAAACAGGTATGGAGCTGTCCCTACCTCCTCTTGTGGGTTTCTTCTGTACTAGTCATGCTTCTAGCTTCTGTAAACTTGATGCTTGAATATCTGCTATATGTGCATTTGCTCAATAGGCCTTGTTCTGGACAACCTGTTAATACACCTGAGTTGCTTTGCCTTGGCCTTCTGCCTCCCTCCTTTCTCTGTCTCTACCCTTAGGAAGAATCCTTCTGAATACAGACCAAGTAATCCAGAATCTACATGCACACTCAAGGCCATTAATTTACCTTCTCTACTCATTCCAGGGCCAAGTACCTGACAACCAGGGACAACTCCGTGCCCCAGAGACCACTGAAATCATTCAAACCAGCCAATCCTAACTCTGCTTTCCTGGTTTTGCCTGTTCTTCCCTGTAGAAATCACAGTACAAGCTCTTGCCTACAGTTCCCCATCTCCCTCTGCCTCCTGCCAAGTCTCAGGGCTTCCCTGTGTGGCCCCTCTGTGGTATGACATGCCCTCTCCTCTTGGGAATTGTGAGTATTAAACTATCTTCTCAATGGCCATCATTTCCCAATTCCTGGTCTTACTATTCCTGAAATTTCCTATTAATACTCTATCTTTTAAATCAGTGCCAGGCTAGTAACAATGGTCAAACCCAACATGACTTAGATTGAGATATATTGGGCCTGATAAATGAGGACAGAGTCTCTGCCCCGAAGAAGCTGTGTGAGTTAGCTTAGTTGGTGTGAGCTGACAGAAGCCACGGAGCGTGCCTAGGGTTGGATTTTGAAGTTGCTTGATCAAGGGAGCAGGACCATAAAGCTGGGTGAGCAAGAATTCACTAACTTAAGGGCATTTTCCTCAAGCCTTGGAATTTAGCACTCTGGCAAGGAACCCACACAATGAGAGGTTTTGTTGCTAGAGTAGCTCTTAGAATTCTGGAAAAAGGGGATGGGCTGTTCTCAATGAAGGGGAAATGCCTGACTTACTCCAGCATATGGCAGAGGAAGCAATAAAGAAGCCGAGGGGGAAGTAGAGAGCAGTCGTGGATATTTCAGGTGAAGCCAGAAGACCTCGAGAAGGCCCAGCGGTCTTCACCATTAGTGCCTTCACCAAAGGCATTCATCACTCATGGGCAGTTGGGGCACCAGCATCACTTGGAAGCTTGGTGGTGGCTCCCTTTGACAGACCAGGGCTGGTGGGAGGAGCAGTAGCCGTAGTGATGGGTCAATATCACCCTTAGGGATGATGGAGTAATAGAAGCCAGCTGCTGAATCTGTTGTGACGAGATTTACTTTGTAAATGGGGTGCTCTTATTAAATGTGGACCAGATGGAGTATTTCTAGAACTCTTAGACTGAGAAGAATCTCTGGCTTACAACCAGATATGATACTACCACAGCTCGATTACCACTCCCTGATGCCTTTGGGATGGACACCCTAGACTTTGAATGTGTCCTTAATAGCCTCTTGACCAAAGATGGTTCAGATGTGGGACACATAAAAGAGGCAGAACTTGTAAGTATCTCAATAAATCTTGCTATATTCTTGCTGAAGGTTCCCAATATCCACTGGAAAAAAAGAGTCTATATAAGGACTATGGTCCATTATATCCATGTGCCTCTAGCAAGGGCTTAATATTCTCATACCAGCCCTTGTAATACTTCTGTCCTATCTGTCACAAAGACAAATTGGTATGGCCACCACTTTGCACAAGAGTTAAGAGCCATTAGGGAGAAGTCACTTCCCTACTTCTCTGCTACCTCTAAAGCCATCCTATTCTCAACCCCCGAGACCACTGGTTACTTTACAGCTATAGAACTGTGGTCAGCATTCCTTAGTTTGTCCTTTCTGCTGGACTCACTGTACCTCTTTGCATTCACTTGGAAAAATCAATAATACACACAGACATTGTGCCCAAGGGTTTATAGAAGCATCCTCTTCCTTCTCACCAATACTCAACTACACCCGAACCATTAGAGACATCCAATTTCCCAAGAACTCCACTTTTGTACAGTATATGGATGATCTTCTGCTTGTTCTCGAGATCGAGAATCTCACAGAATCGATTTCTTCCACTTGCTGACATTATTAGTGTACAGGGACATAGAGTCTCTGAGGATAAACTCCAATTTTATCAGACCCAAGTGCATTTTCTTGGCCATGACATCAAGTAAAAATTAAGTCTCTTTGCCCTTAAAGATTGGAATCTCTTCATGACTTTCTTGGCCAATTAACAAAACACATTTTAGAGGATTTCTTGGTCCCCTAGGATATTGTAGACGTTGGATTCCTAACTTCCTTTGGACCAGCTTCTCCTTCCAATAAGCTAACGAAAGCTGACACTTCAGAGACCTTGTATCACACAGACTCACTAAAGGATTTTTTTTTACAACTTAAAGGATTCTCCAATAATCATAAATCATAAATCTTTCTTTCTGTTTGTACATTGATACAAGTTTTGTGGATTTTAACGTAACAAGAAAATGCACATCAGAGATCCATTGCTTATTATATCTTCACATTTATTTCATGACAAAAACCTGCCCTCCTTGTTTGCACACAGTGGCGGCAGCTCAAGGTCAACAGAGGGCCCTGCTGACTTAAACTTAAGATCTACACTTAACTCCGTGATCCCTTATACCATTCGGACCTTCCTTTTAACTAAAAAGACAGGACATTTTTCTGTTGCTAGAATGACTTCTTTTGAAATCCTTTAGCTTTTACCTGTACACATTTCTGTCCATTGCTGAAACACCCTAAAACTTGCCATTCTTCTCCCAGAGTAGACAGAAACTCCTGACTGCTGTGAATTTATTTGGGAGTTTTCCTTGGTTTTGTATGACCTTCTTGAAGCCCCTTTAGATACCCTAGATTGTGAATTATGTGTGGATGAATGCTGTTTGAGAACTGAACAAGACCGCTATCAAACTGGATATGCGAACAGAACCCACAGAGACTTGTTTAAATCTCACTCTCTCTGAGGCATGAAATCTGCACAGGTTGCCAAGATTGTAGCCGTTACTAAGGGCTGCCAGTTAGCTGAGATAAAAGAGCAAATGTCTAGACAGAAATGGTTTTGGAGTGATTCAAGACTTGGGTCTGCTTTGGAAGAAACACCACTTCTTAATTGCCACTGATGTACTCCAATTAAACAAGGCAATCACATAAAAGCAGTTTCGAGAAGCTAAGGTTCATCTTTTAGCAGATTAATATACTAAACAAGCTATGTGAACACATCCAGGACACGGAACAAGTCCAAAATTCAAAGCCAAAGTGAATTGCTGACTCTTGGCATCAGGTCTTGAGTTGATTCCAGAATCAAGCACCTGATTCTGAAGTCACCCATTGGAAAAGATCAGATTGTTTGTTGCACCCAGATGGCATCTGGTGGCACCAAGACGGTTATTTGGTCTGCACTGAGAGGCTGAATTAGAGCGTCTAAAAGGCCAAGCCATAACTATCCACAGAAAGGAAAAATCCAAAAATGTCCTAAATAACTATTAACAGGGAAACCTTAATGAGAGAGATTACAGAGCACGTCTGAGCTGCTTGCTCCAGCTGTCAAGCCCCAGACTCTTTGCGAAACTGTAAAGGTGGGGCAAGGACACGAGCCGGAACATTCAGGTCACTTAGAACATCTGCAAATGGATTTCATTCAGTTGCTCCCTGTAATTATGAATATGTTCTTAATCACAGAATATTGTCTGTTTTCTGGTAGACTGGAATCTTTTCTCTTCTCTAACTGTCACAACAGTGGCAAAGCAACCTTTAAACTCTGTGATTCCCACTTGCATAATATTCACCTACTCCTCTTCTTGTAGAGGTACTCGTGTAGCCAGAGGAGAAATTAAGGGACTTAGTGAGGCTTCGCCTGTCACCTGGAAGCTTCACGAGGCCTACCGCCACCAGTCCTCAGAGCAATCAGGGACAATGAATGACACACGAAAATGGAAACTTGCAAAACTCTCTGGGCAACTTCATTTGCTATGGTCAAAGGTTCTACTCTTAGCTCCCCTGACGATTATGCAGATTGTACAGGAATTCCAAGACTGTCCCCATGTGAGCTGGCCACTGATGCCCACGCATACTGGGGACATCAGCCCCATCCTTGACTCTGCTCGTTCACGGGCTGATACAGGCTAATGTTCTAGAATTTTCTTTAAAGATTTTACTTATTTATTCAGAGAGAGAGAGAGAGAGCTGGGAGAGGGGCAGAAGGAGAGGGAGAGAGAATCTCAAGCAGACTCCCCACTGAGCACAGAGTCCGACACAGGGCTCAATCTCAGGACCCTGAGATCATGATCTGAGCCAAAATCAAGAGTCAGAGGCTCAACCAACTGAACCCCTCAGCTGCCCCAATGTTGTGGAACTTGAAGGCCAAGCTTCTTTTTGTTAAGCTCATTTGGTTTTCCCCAAAGATAAGTCACAGGGTGCACTTCATGATGTTCAGCTTGGAGACCTTCTCTACTGAAAATGAAGGCAATATACAAGTGCTCTTAAACTTTAGTGGAGGAGCCCTGAACCACAAACCCTGGAGTGAAACTCCTGGGATCTTCCCATTGTGTTCTTGTCTCTTAGTTCAAAAGGCAACATACACCTACTTCCTGGACATCCGTGCCGATGTCAGATCAAACACTGAGAATCTCTTGGGCTCTCCAAGAACACCTGACATCTTAAAGTAGACATCGTTCTCCAGAACTTCAGATCCAAACCCATTAATGCTAGGAGCAATTGATTGCCAGCCCCTTCTTTGTCTCTTTCCTTTTTTTCTTTTCCTATTATTTTCCCTCTCTGTTGGCTTAAGGATTTTGATTGTAAAAAATGACGTTCTCTAAGTTTCTTCCCCTATTCATGTCATTTTGGGTAAATCTGTATTACATGCAAATCTATTAATATCAAGTCTTGCTTTCTGTAGACCTGGCTGGGGATGAGATTGTTCTGGCTGATCCCAGATCAGACTGGATCTTGGTTAAGAGGCATTGTCCAAGTCTTACTGGTAATTCTCACACGAACGTGTGTCTCCATAGTCACGGCTCTGTTTTCTCCAGAGGCTGTAATACTCTTATTCAGCCACCCACTCAGCAAATGATTGAAATTCAACTGTAAAGTCACAAGAAGCTCTGATGGCAGTCACCAGCAAAGAGTCCAAGAGTGCTGCTTTTGACCAGTGGTGTAGACAAGCATCCTGAAAACAAAATACAAAAACAAGATATGATCAAATGAGGAGCCTGGAAATCCTTGAGGACCAACTGGAGAGACAGAGAACCCATGAGTGCCTAAACTCTTCCCCTTTGAGCCTTGCATGACTTGAGACCCTGGGACCATTTCCCATTCCTGCTCAGCTTTCTTGGCATGCCTTGCATGAACTTAGTGCCTGCACATATCGATGGACCTAAACTACTCAACTGAAGACCACAAGAATAATTCTTCCCTGTGCTGGATCCCATCTTTGACGAACTATCTCCTGAAACAAACCGAAACAGATCTCTTTCTAAAGTTCTGTATCTCTTTCTTTCTCCCTCAAAGCAAAACACACACACACACACACACACACACACACACTCTCTCTCTCTCTCTCTCTCTCTCTCTCTCTTACCCCTTAGGGTCTGCTTGAAATACTCTCTTACCTGCCTCCACTTACTTTGCCTAAGTAATTCCTACTCATTCTGTAGATCTCAAGATCACAAAGGTCATGCCCTTGGAAAAGCCCCTTGGCCCCCCATTATATACTCTTTTCCTTAGACACAGGAGAAGATACTAATTTGTAGGTCTTAGGATACTAATTTGCAGGTAATCTTTCAATGTACTAATTTGATTATTATCTTTCTTCCCTAATACACTTCCAGATTCACATGGGCAATCTGGACTGGATTTGCAGCCATTTTATTCCCAGCCACTAAGAGCAGCGCTTGGTGTGTACTAGCTTCTTGGTCAAGTGTTGGTTGGAAGGTTAAAAGAATGGAACGAAAGAAGTATATGAATTAATTCATTCATAACGATAGGCCCGAATGACTTAATCTGTGGAACCAGTACATTTCAGACACCTAAACTACACATTTCTGCATTGTTGCTTTAGCAGAGCTGCCTTGATACTGTTTTGTTTCATGATTAGTGGTTCTTTACTTCATTTCTCCTCACATGGAAACATTCTGTGTTTAGATTTGTTGACACATGTAATCAGACAACCATCAGATCTTGTTGCTTTGAGAGCTCAGACTATTTCATTAGTGAAGGAGGAGGAGATGGAAGTGGGACGGAAGGAGCATGAGGGGAGAAGGAGCAACTTTCATGAGGAATATTTATAGTAGGACAAAATTTATTTCCTGACTGTATTATTTTTGGAGGTCGTTTGACATAGTTTCTTATACATCTAGATTTACCATAAGTGAAAGTTGGGCTGAAAGAGATCTGATTTTTGCCTGATTAGGCAGGGCCTCAATTAGTGTGTGATGTGTTTTCTATGCCCTTTTAGAGGGAAAATTGTGAGCTGTCATAACATGGCTCTAAATGGAAAGATAATGTCAAAACTTCTTATAAAGCACTGTAGGACATTTCAATTCTTTTAGCAAGAAAGAGCACAAATTTAATTATGGATCAAAATGCCTTCTGCATCAAGTGGAGAGAGGTGGAATATTGGAAATCCTGTGGTGCTCCTTATTTTTCAATGTGACAAGAAAAACTAGAAACCTAAATATCCAAGTGATTCAATTTATATTTGTTCCCATGGTTTCTAATATGTAGGAAGACTTCACACAGTTCTCTCTGAAAATAAAAAGGTTAATGAATTTTTCTGACAATATGCAAATATATTTAAGCCTGTTTTTATGACCCACAAACACACATGCTTGCAACCCATGGGGTGCTGGTAATTTTACTGCCAAAACCACACTTCCTGGCGGTGAGGTAACACATTGTCACATATTACTTGATTATATCATTCCTGGAATGAAAGGTCTGGAAATAGAGTCTTCTCTAATAGCATCACATGCTAAGCCCAGAAGTGGGAAAACAAATATCGAGACAGAGGATCTGTTTTCACTTGTCTTCAGCAAATGCCCTTCTGTAAAACGAAACCTAATCACAGCACTGTTGCCATCCCGTGTTTTCCTGTGGCTCACCTTTAATTAATGGAAGCTGTTTTCACTGCTTTTAACATTTTCTATCTCAGATTACCAAGAAAAATGACAGGAGCCTATTTTCCCATTAATCAATGTGAACTAATCTATCACATTGTCAAGACATGGAGGTCATTGATGAGTGATGGGTGATGAGTCACTCAACCACTATCAGCATTGAGAATAAGGCTACTGACACGTACTCCAGCCTTCATTAGCCTACAATAACTCACATAAAGTCAGTGAATGAGTGATTTTTTTGAGTTCTAGTGAGTGAAAATAATCCCAAAGCAAGATTGTTGGCTTTACTAACAACGAAGAATGCTTGAGAGTGTAATCTGAAAAATATTGCTTTGCGGAATTATTTTTAGACCTAATTTCTCCATTGTGAAAGTAATAACACTTAACAACTTGTAATTGTCTGTGTCATAGACAGGATGGCCAGTCAGAGATGTCCACAACCTAATTCCAGGACACGTGAATATGTTATGTGACCTGGCAAAAGAGCCTTTACTTATGCAATTAAGTTTATGGACCTTCAGAGAGAGAAATTTTCTTGGATTGTTGGGGTGGGCCCGATCTAATCACATGAACCTTTCAAAAAAGCACAGGATTTTCTCGACCTGGACTCAGAAGGTGGAAGGAGAAGGCAGTGGGGCATGGAAAAGACATTTGATGTAGGAGAAGGACTGGTCCCCACTGCTGCTGGTTTGGAGATGAGAGGGGCCACGTGATGAGGGGTGCAGGAGGCCTTCCAGAGCTGGCAGAGACTCCCGCCAAGTACTGAGCTGAGCCGTTCTGTGCTCGGACTTATGGCTCACGGCGCCCAAGCAGACAGGAGCCGTGGGAAAGGCTCACAGAGACGAAGGGACACCATCGACAGGCCCCGGGCTCCAGCCCCGACGGCTGCTTGTGATTAGTTGTCCTCAGCATCTTGACCTTGTAACCTTGAGGCGTTCCCAGGCTTGGACTTGGGTTTGCTTGTGCCGGCCGCGGGGCATTCTAGCCTCAGTCTGATGGCCGCCTTGGTCGATGAAACACACAATCCTCTGGAATGTTAAGACTTAAGGAATTGAGTGATGAAGTGGATCGATGTATGACACATTTTATGGAAAATACCTATCCACATATCTTCTGTTTCCAGGGTTCATTTTCTATCAGACGTTCCAATTTTCAGCAGAAACCCCCCCAAAAAACCCAAAAAACAAAAACAGCAAAACAGACAAACAAACAAAAAAACCGAAACCACCACCACAAACCCAAGAAACTAAAAGCTTTGAACTCTGTCGAAAACCTTGAGGCACGTATTCTGAGACAGTTTTAAACTTGGCAAAACTGTGTCCTTCCATCTTTTGCCTCCACGTTCTTTTTCTTGCCTAACCAGGCAGAAAAGGCCTCTCTGGAAAATTGGAAGCCGTAGGTAACCCTGTCGGGCTTCCGTTCATCTCACACCTGCTGCGGCCGAGAGTCCTTCCTTATTATCTCCGCAACGGATTTTGCCCTTGAACAATTTGTTCAGGCTGTTGACAAAAAGGATTTAGTTTATCGGAGTTGGTCCTTTTAATTTAAAAGGGAGGTGCGGAGGAGAGAGGGAGTCCTTTGCTTGATTTCCCTGCCACCCCCCGGGGCTGAGCAGTAGCGCCTGTAAGATGAAGGAGCGTCTCCCTCGTGATTCCTGACTCTTCCTGCTGTGGTACTTTGCACTCAGAGTGCTCAGTAAGGTTTGTGGAATGAATGAATGAGGGTTGGAGCAGTCATGTATCGTACATTTTCAGGGGCTGTATCCCTGAGTGCTGCAGTCCAATTCTTACGCAAAATTTTTCCCCATAAATTTGGGGGAGCCTCGCACTGTGCTAGGTACACTGCACGTCATCTCTCCTAATTTGGAGTCCTGGGTCGGTACATCACAGGAGGGGGGGTGTCCTCTATTTCTTGTCTGTAGAAACCTGTTTCTGCTCTTGCTCTGCAAATCATACAAAGACCTCTGAAGTGTGGGATGGATCCTCAAGCTGTCATCATTTCTGCAGGTGGTGGAGTGATGCGGTGATTTGCCACCAGGCAGGGAAAATTGGGGACTTCTGTGGGACAGAGCTTGCGGGTCATCTAACGCTTAAGGTATGCCCCAAGATAACCAGAGTGATATCTGTAAAATCAAAGAATCATACCAGCTTGAGAGCCAGCTAGGAAGGACGTGCACAGGAAAAATTTAATTTTGGAACATACGCAACATGCGAAGGTGTTTTGATTTTAAGGAAATAGGTATTCCTTTGGAAAAATCTGAGGCTGGGGTTCTAATATTCTAGGAATAATCACTGTGAAATTTGACTTTTTAATTTTACCAGAGCTGTTTTCTTCAAACTAAAAGAGTTTCCCTGAGATGATGATACAAAAGTTATCTTCTGTCTTCTGTAGTCTTTATTTGTGGATCTTTCTAACGACCCAGAATGCTTAAGAATATGTATCTGAAAAGAATTACATTATGAAAATGTTAATCCTTAATTCTTAAAATTTGAAAGCAATATTACTTATCAGTGTGGTATGGGTTTAATTGTGTCCCCTTCAAAATTCATGTGTCGGAGTTCTAGCTGCCCCCCCCCAGCACCTCCTACTGTGACCTTATTTGAAAATAGGATCATTGGGCGCCTGGGTGGCTCAGTGGGTTAAAGCCTCTGCCTTCGGCTCAGGTCATGATCTCAGGGTCCTGGGATCGAGTCCCACATCGGGCTCTCTGCTCAGCGGGGAGCCTGCTTCCTCCTCTCTCTCTGCCTGCCTCTCTGCCTACTTGTGATCTCTCTCTCTCTCTGTCAAATAAATAAATAAATAAAATTAAAAAAAAAGAAAAGAGGATCATTGCAAATGTAATTAGTTAAGATGAGGTCATACTGGCATAGGATGATCCCTTAATCCAATCTGATGGCGTCTTCATAAGATGGGAAATTGGACAGAGGCAAGCAAACAGAGAGACTGTCGTGTGAGCATGAAGACAGCCATGTTCAAGCCAAGGAGACAGACCTCAGACGGACTCTCCCCTCACAGTCTCAGAAGGAACCAACCCTGCCAGGACCTTAGTTTCATACTTCCAGCCCCCAGAATTGTGAGACATGGCATTTCTTATTAAAGTTCCTGGTTGGTGGTGCTTCGTTATAGCAGTCCTAGAAAACAAATGCATTTTTTTTTTAAACCCATTAATCCTCCTGCTCCAGTAACTGCATATGTGGTAGGCAGAAGGCTTCCCAGAGTTGTCCACACGCTGATACCCAGCCCTGGGGACGTGCTGGGTCATGTGGCAGAAGGGGCTCTGTAAATGCAATTAAGGTAATGAAAGTTAAAATGGGGGACGTTATTTGGGTTATTTGGGATATCCGTATGTATGTCATGATCCTAAGGCCACAGACAAACTCAGCATTGTCAAGTGGGTGGTGGTGGTCCATTTTACGTGTCTTCAGAGACAGTAAGTCCAGGGCGTTGGGGACCCCTGGATATCACATGTGATTGAAATACCTGTGTGTCGGAATTCCAAGGTCCAAATTTTATCTTCTATTATTATCATGATTTATATGGATTAAACAGTATCATTAATTTCATTTCAAATTTTGAAAGGTATCAAAGACAGTATGAGATTTTTGTATGGGTCAACTATAGGTCACAAAGAATGAGGACCCCTCTTAGGGTTCATCTTTTATGTTTTCAAAAGGACTGTGTATGAATAGGGCTCCACTGTTCTACCAGCATTTAATTCTCTTTAGGAAATCAAATTTCACAAAGGTAGAAACCTATATTTCTTACAAACAGAAATAGTAATTTCAGGCATTTTTAAAAACATTTTTTATTTAGAGGCTTTCCAAAGTGAATTGTTTTTTCTTAATTCCTGTACCATGTTTATTTTTTCCATATTGATTTTTAAACGCTTCTAATACTTTACACTTTTTGCCTCGTATTGTTGTCCAATAATTTTCTATTTTCCTCTTAGCTCTCTGTCAAATTACCTGTTCGTTTCAAGTCACTAACCCACCAACTTACACATGACCCTTTCTCATTTTCTCAGTGCCATAATGTATATCTCTTACACCATAAATCCGAGGCACGTCTTTTGAAGCACACAGAACACCTTTTATGCGAGGAGGTTGGCCTAATGTTCATGTCTTCCGTATTGTAGATTGCGATTAAAGATCTTTTAGCGTGCGTGTACATGTGAGCATGAATGTATGTGGCCCAATATTACATTTTAGAGAGGATTCCTTTAGTGTCATCTGTTTTTAGTACTTCACCTTCTATGAGAGATGACAGAACACAGTCCCCTTAAGCATATTGATTACTGTTTAATTTTTTAAAAAAATCTCCAGTTGGGTCTCAGTCATTATAGAGAAACTGCATTCTTTTTCTAAAAGGACTCCATTTCGGTGCGGTTGGTTGTGACAACGTCAGCTGAAAGCGTGCATATTTGATGGCAGGTAAATACACTGTGTGCTTAGTTTACAGAGTTTCGAATTTGTCTTTTTTTGTCAAGCTACAGACTGGTCTTTGACAGCTGTGGAAGGCTTGCTGTCTAGTTCCAGCCTCTGGGTTAGAGACACCCGTCCACTGAGCCACTACCCGCTACGCACAATCCCTTTCTTCAGCTCCCTGCTGTGACTGATTGAGGTCCCCAGAAGTCAGGCAAGGGGGCTGCTGAGCAATGGAGAAAGGAGCTCTCTTTGCCTTGCCATGCAGTGGCGACTTAATATTTTTGGAGTTATATAAAGGAGGCTTGTGGATATCCCACTGATATGAGAATTAATTCATTATTTGTAGATTATTAATGCATGCTCAGCAAATAGGTTTTTAAGATTGTTAAGAGAAGGAAAATATAGTGGGTAATTAAATCTCCCATGTCCTTTTTAGATTTCAGTTTGTAACTTTCAAAGAAAAATGTGCATTGTGACTAGAAAACGTCTTTAAAAAAATAAAGATTTCAAATGGACAATTTTATAGAAAAAACATCACTCTAAAAGCTTCATCATGTTAATGCCAGAGGAGAGATTGGAGAGTAGATTTCAATTTCCACGGAGCTATCATAAACTAAGGAGATCTAAAAAAGGATCACTACAATTCCTCAGGTTTTACGAAAATCTCATTTAAAATTCTAAGGCCTCATTTTACATGGGAAAGAAAAAATATTATTCATATGCAAAATAAAGAGAAGAAATAGGTGATATAAATTTACCTAATCTGGTTTGAGACCCACTTTATCTTTTAGCTGCATTTGAGATTTGAGGCTTTCATTCCCATCTCTGTCATTGATTCCCCTAAGACTTTAGCAAGCCTGTGGGTCCACAGCTAGTCTATGAGATGTCTTCGAATAAATTAGAACAGGCTCTCCTTCTGGGGGGATGCAGTTCTGCAGGTACAGAGCTTGGTGTCTTTGTGAGAAGACAGCACTCCCACAGCAGCGTGAATGGCTTTGCTCTTGGTTTCAACATTGCTCACTCCTCAGTATGGTCTTCTTCTGCATCAATGCCTTAGGGTCATACCTGGGTGACCAGCCATGCCATGAGTTTATACTGTTATTATGACCCTTCTCCTATGTTGCCGCCAACCTCCATAGTCTTTCCTAACCCCCTACCTCCTTATTCTTAAAAAAAATGTTATTCCAGGCCTGCCGCTTGACAGTCAGCTGTCTCTATTCCTACACGGAGTTGTCATTAGAATCCTCCGTCAGGGGGGCTTCTGGTTGCCTCGGTCAGGTAAATGTCCAAGTCTTGGTTTTGGCCCAGGTTGTGATCTCAGGGTTGTGAAACTGAGCCCTGTGTTGGACTCCATGCTCAAGGTGGAATCGGCTTGAGATTCTCTCCCTCTGCCCCTCCCCCTTCTTGCATGCTTTCTCTCTCTCTCTCTCTCAAATAAATGAATAAATAAAACCTTTATTAAAAAACTCCTCCCTCAGGAGAAAGAGCTGAAATGAAAACAGATCTATCTACAAATCAGCAGAGGAACTTTATGCCACCTCTTAAGAATCACCAGACATATGAGGCAACCCAAAAGCATGAAAGAGAGAAATGAAAACAAGCAAACAACAAAGCTGGTACTGTGGAGACAGAAATAATACAGAAACTAAAGAAAGCTAAAATAGAATAAACTAACTTAAAATATTTCATTCATTAATGTATCAGAGAGATGTAAGAAGATATTACAATCATTGTAAAAAGGACAGAATGGTATGGAAAATAAATCATTTAAGAACAAGAAAGAGTTCATAGAAATTAAAAAGTAAATTTGGGTACCTCCCAGAATGTAGAGCAATGAGGTGAAAAATGAAAATACTAGGCCATTGTGCAGTGCAGATGTAAAACTCAGTTTATTGGAGATAGGGAGAATTTTACCACAAGAGAAGTAGTAAAGTGTAGGTATCCCCCTCCCTCTCATTGTCCCACATCTAGGCTAGATGTAGTGGTCTGTATGATGATGGTCAGTGCTGTGGTCAAAAAGGGCTGTTCCCTAATGTCCCATGTATTTATGGGTGCGGAGAGAGAACATCTGTCTGATATTCTAAGAGTGAAAATTCCTTGGTCATGTAAGTAGTCTTACTAGGAAGGAGGGTTCTCAGGAGCCCACCAGCTGATGTCGTACTGTTTCTCTGTTGAACTCACTGTTCTCACATCCTTAGCCTGTTCTGTACCAAGCTATGAAAGCAGAGAGAATATGGACCTCTGTAGGCATCTAGGTAGTCTCTCCTCAGAGACATTGATGATTTGGAGATGCAGTATCTGACTATAAGAATTCCAAAATGAGAGAAAAAAAGAGAATGTGGATAAAAGCATGTATTCAAATAATTAAAACAATAATAATTTCTTAGTACTGGGGAAGGGCCCAAATCTTTCTGAAAGAGTCAAAAGGATGAAGAGAGTGAAAATAAACCCAGACTAAACATGTCTTCAAGGTTTTTAAAATAATAAGGATATAGAGAACTTCCTAAAATCTTAGGAAAACGTATTGAGCAAAACCAAATCTGATTATCTATAAGAGAAATGAAAATCAGACTGACAGCAGACTTTTTATCACTAAAATTCAATGAAAGAAGATAATAGAATAGTATCTTCAAAATTCTGAGGAGATTTTACTTGGAACACAGATTTCAAACACAGCTAAAGTATCAATCAAGGACGAGGCCAGAGAAAACATAATTTCAGACATTTTAGTACTTAAAACATTTATTACCTCCAGGCCTTTGCTTAGAAAGTTAATTAATTCCTCCAAAAAAAAAAAAAGTAAATCAGGATGTGGGCATGTGATCTAGGAAAGAATGGGTCCATCAGAGATGGGAGTTTCCAGCATGGTAGTTCATAATGGTACCAGAGTTCAGCCAAAGAAATTAAAGCACCCAAGAACTCCAGGAAAAACCCAGATGTCCAACCCAAAGCTATGGTCCAAGTACAGTGCAAAATAAGTTGTGTCTTAACAATGTCACTGATAGAGGATGACAAAAGAATAATTCATTTGACGAAGTACTAGTACTTTGTCTTTCATGTGTCTCAGGGTCATGGCATTAGAATGAGGAAAAGGAATTGCAATCCTCACATGATTAGTAACCCAAATAGAGAATAATTACATAGTCATAATAATGTAATTCTTTTTAGTGGTGTTTCAGCTCTTAGAATCAGCCTATGAACTAAGCACAGAAGTCTTGATTATGGTGGCAGAATGAAATATCCATGTTTTCAGCTTTGAAAGTATAAAAAGTTCAGTTGTGCAGAGAGAGCAGAGGTGAGGGGGAGCTGCATGGAAGGTGGACAGAATGGTAAGGGTGTTAATATTCTCACCTTACAGAGTGAAATTTGACAGATATTGTAAAAAATTGGTGGAATGGGAAATATTTAAATGTATTATTCAAAGCTACCCAATTAAGTAACAGGAAAGTTTATAACTATACAACTTTATACAAAAGAGAGAGTATGAATCAGTATAATGAGCAATATTTTTATGTTTTTAGAGTGGGGTATCAAATATTGTTAAAATTGGGAAATGAAAACATTCCTTAATGTTTTGTGCTAACTATAAGAAGATTTGAAACAGAGTTAAAAGTTTGTCTCTAATGAATGGTTTTGGGATGGTGAGATCTGGGGAAGAATGGGGAAAAGGACCACGCTTTTTCATTATGAACACTTCCTTCCACTTGATTCATTATTATGTGCATATATTACTTTGATAAAACATGAAAAATCACTTGAAAATGCTTAGAGTGTAAATAATTCTATAAACGTGGAAACAACCTGGTTATTCTTTAGAATGTATCTTATTTAGTGTATTAGGGTTTTTTTAGCATATGATTGCACATACACAAGAACTACTGAATTATCATTGTGAAATATTCCAACAATTTTGATAAAGTATAAGCTCCTCTTAAGCATCATCCAGTCTTATTCACACTGATAATCTTTTGTGGTTGGTCCTATAAGACCATTTTCTATATACTTATATTATATATATATATATATATATATATGTATGTATAAAGAGTGGCTCCTATAATTTTGTTTTGTTTATATGCATAATTTTAACATAAATAGACCACTCTCATTATTGATATGAAAATTCTTTTTAACCTAGCAATATATCTGAGAGAGATTTTTCATAATCAGTGTGTATAGATTTGCTCCATAATGCATTCCTTTTTGTGCTCTCATTTTCTCATATTGAGGAACAGAATTTCTGGACTATGGGATACATGCATTCTAAACTTTATGTTTACATTCTCTCACAGAGTATTTGAAAAAGTCTGATTCCTCAGATCTTCATCTACAAAGGGAGAAATTAATGTATTATAATACTATATCAGTGTATTATGACTATACTACTGTTTAATTTTAAATTCCCAGATTTGTTTTGTGGGATTTGATTTCTCATTTTGTGACTTTCTGAGCAAAGGTATGGAGGAAATAAATGTGTTTTTTTTTAATGGTTTTATTCATTTATTTGAGAGAGAGAGAAAGAGAGAGAGAGCATGGGGGAGGGGTAGAGGGAGAGAATCTTAATTAAGAGGACTGTGCTGTTCTGAATGTGGAGCCCAACACGGGACTTGATCTCATGACCCTGAAATCATGACCTAAGCCAAAATCAAGAGTCAGATGCTTAGCCAGCTGAGCCACCCAGGCACCCCAGGAAATAAATATTTTGAGTACTCAAATGTCTGAAATCGATGACGAGACATTTCTATTTTAGATGAAATAGAGAAAATGAAAGAAGAATGCAAGTCATCAAAACTGACACAAGAGGAAAGTCTAATTCTATATCTAAGTAAATGAAATTATTAAAATGAAAAGAGGGATTTCATTATGTATTCTGAATGGTAATCTTTTTAAATAATCCATGTGTGAAATAGTTTCTACCCAGGTGTCACCTGGCTTTTAGTACTGTTTATGTTATACTCTGTGACATATGGAAGTTTTAAAAATTTATGTAGTGTATGTCAGATATTATGGTGTTCCTGTTGGATCTGGTTCATCTCTCTTCCTGGGGAAAGAGAAAAGTACACGGTCTGGCTCCTTTCAATTTCAACATGGCCACACGACTGTCTTTGTCCGGTGGCAGGTAATTAGGACTGACATGACAGTTTCAGGTGAAAGAATTTGAGTCAGTTTACGATTCTCTATTCCATTCTTCCCCTGGAGCATTGACCAAGGAGGTCGTATGTTCCAAATGGCACAGCTACTAAATGGAGGAGAAATGGATACAAGTAGAAAGCAAATAGTAAGAATGTGTCTTTAATCCTACTTATATGATTAATTGCTTTATAAACAAACAAATTAAAAAATGTTATACTGAATAAAAAATCAAATCTGACTACATGCTGTTTACTAGAGATATAACTTACACAGAAGAAGCCAGAAAAGTTAAAAATGAAAGGAGAGAAAAGCATCTTCAGAGAAACATTAATAAGTGATACCTGGTGTGGCCATGCCAACAAGCAGAAAGACTGAGATTTCATCATGATTAAAGGGTGAAACAACCGGAAGGTTTAATAGGTCTTTATTGAAATAAACCTAAGTACATAGCTCAAAGAATATAAATATATAAAGAAAATTATACGAAGTCCAAATTGACCATAATAAAAGGGAAAATATAGAAACCCACATTTGTTTCAGGGAGTGGTAACACAAGCAGATAAAATATTGAAAGGATATAAAAGATCTCAATGTCTTGATTAATAACATGGTTGTCATATATAAAACACAGCACACAGCAACTAGAATGCATGCTTTTTCCCAATACTCATGGATTATTTAACTGTAATATTTAGGGCCATAAAGCAAGGGGACAGATTTTAGACAGCTAAGATCTTGCAGAGTGTTCCTTGACCACAGTTGAAATAAGCTAGACTAAAAAAAATGCTGAATAGGAAATACCAGCTGTTTTTAAAATTAGTTCATCAAAAAAAACAACAATAAAAATCGACAATTAGAAAATATTTAGAACTGAAGGATCATCAAAATTATGACCCATCAAAAGTTATGGAGTTAAAACTGTACTTGGGGGGAATTTATTTCCTTACATATATTAGAATAGAGGAAAAGTTGAAAATCAGTGACCTACATATCTGTCCCAAGAAGTTTGAAAAAGAACAACAAATTAAGTTTAAAGGAAGTATACAGAAGAATATAATAAAAGTAAGATAAACATTTAATGAACTGGAGAGGGGCTCCTGGGTGGCTCAGTGGGTTAAAGCCTCTGCCTTTGGCTCAGGTCATGATCTCAGAGTCCTGGGATTGAGGCCCACATCGGGCTCCCTGCTCAGCAGGGAGCCTGCTTCCTCCTCTCTCTCATTGCCTGCCTCTCTGCCTACTTGTAATATCTCTCTCTGTGTCAAATAAATAAATAAAATCTTAAAAAAAAATGAACTGGAGAACAGAATTGCAAAAGCTAATACCAACAGATAAAATTTTGGTTTTTAAATAGACTAACAAAATTAATTAGTCCATAACAAGACTAATCAAAAAAAGGTGAAAGTACAAATTACTAAAATTGGGAACTTAAAAGGAACATCACTATAAATCCTTTGAAATTATAAATAATATGAGGAAATTTGGAACAATTCTATAACAACAAATTTTTAATTTAGATGAAATGTAAAAAGTTCAAGAAGAATGCATTTTAGCAAAACTGATAAGAGAGTTCAAATAATTCTATGAATGAATCTGATATAAATGAAAAGAGAATTTCTAGGTCAGTAGATTACAATCAGTTGAAGTGGCATAAGATGTTACAACTGAGAAGCTTGGAACCCAAAGAATGAGTGTTTCTTGCAAGAATGAAAGGTGACTAGCATCATGGAGTAGGCAAGACTGTAATGCCCTCTCTGAAATTTGAGGGCTCTGAGGTGTAAACACATGAGTAGCCTTTATGACAGCAGCCAGGAAACTGGCTAATAGAAGAAAGTTCTATTTTAATTAAGGGAAAGAGAGGGAGATGTCATTGAAGAAGTTTAGAATGTCTGAAAATATCTGAAATTCAAAAACTTTTAAGTTAATCATGAATACATATATCAGAAAAGTTTAATACAAATTGTGAAAGAATGTGATATGGAAATGCAGTGTTTGAATAAAAATAATTTGACTTTACTCTTTTGAAATTTAAGACTTTTTCTTCTTTAAAGATTTATTTGAGAGAGAGAGAGAGAAAGAATGAGTTGAGGGGAGGGGCCGAGGGAGAAGCCGACCACCCCCTGAGCAGAGAGCCCCATGTTGGGCTTGATCCCAGGACCCTGGGATCATGACCTGAGCCAAAGGCAGACGCTTAACTGACTGAGCCACCCAGGCGCCCCCTTTATGACTTTTTCTTAATTGTCATTGGGCACAATGAACATCTCTGACCATATCAGTTCTGACTCTTTCTCCTTCCCCAAGCCCTATCCCATCCACAGATACAATTGTTGAGCTATACAGGGTTGAAGTGCAGGACGGGACATAGGTGTCGGCTGTACACACTTCTGAGGTCATAAGTTTTTAAAAAGACTAAGAGTTTGGGGATTTTTGTTTTGTTCTGTTTTGTTTTATAGATTGTGTTGCAACATCTGCTCTCCCAACATGTACTCTGAGTACAGCCACATCAAAATAGCTCTGACAACATTTCAGGAATCCTACTGGAATATAAGACGGGGGAGGGGGTGGAGAGGAAAGGGTTGAATCAGCTGGCCCACTATTTGTATTTACTCTTTTTCCACCTTGGGGGCAGGTGTTAGCCTACACTCCTTTCCTTTCCGGCAGAAAGAAATAAAGACAGTTGACCTGGGTAGCTTTGTCCATACGGTCACTGCACCTCCTAATAAATAGATGCATGAGATTTGTTAGAATGTCCCTATCTATGGAATGTGCTTAACAAAATGGCCTTGTTGAAGGATTGTGTAGAGTCAACACGTTTCCTGAAATAATGTCACGTAAGCTGGGTGACATGAAATGGATATGTTTCATAAACTAAACATCCCCGCAGGGAGGAAGTGACTTCTGAAGACTCTGCTTGCCGCGGGCTCTTGTCGGCTTGGGGAAGGAAGGACTTGGGAAACGTCTCACAGCCTCAGACACCTCCTTATTTAATTGAAGCCACTTGGTTGCCTAGATCTTTGAAATTATGACTAAAACTTGGTAAAGGAGGCACTCTCTGGTTCATCCGAGCCTGAAATGACAACAAGAGCCTATGTGTTTAGGCATCTCTGTGAGTTTGTGGTTTCGGGGAAGGCTTTTTGGAAGAGCTGCCCCAATGGTGTGAGCGCAAGTTGATTATCCAAGAGGGCACAAGTAGATGAAAGGAGCAGGAAGTCATGCTAATAATGATGCTAATAATATAATAATAATAAAACTGAAGGGCAGTATCAATGGAAGTGCTAAGAGACCAAGTCACCGCTGGGACAGGAACCGATCATGGAGAGCGTGCACCAGGCTAAGGGCTCTGGTCTGGCTTGGGGGAGAGGGAGCACTGAGGGGCCTTGCAGCAGAGACACCCGCCCGGAACTGCAGACAGAGCGCATGGAGACTCTCCGCGTGCTCTTTTTTGGGGAAGCAGGCCGGCTGGTGAAGAAGCCCTTTGAGTCGCTCACATGAGAAATAGGGAGGGTTTGAAGCAGGAAAATGGTGCTGGGCGTGCAGCAGAAGGAACGAACGCTTTAGAAGGATTTAGAAGGAAAAGCTTTCAGGACTTGCTCTTTGGGGACGGAGCTGGGGCAGAGACCAGGGTCAAAGGCGAGGACGAGTGTTCTGGCTCGAACGCCAGGTGAGATGATGGGTCTCTGACGTGAAGGGAGCCCGCAGGAGGAGGAGCAGGTTCCAGCTGCGTGCGTCGACAACTCCACTGTGAACGCAGAGCTGGAGGTGCCTGCGTAGAGGTGAGGCAGATATTCCCAGATGCATCTGGGCCCCAAGAGCCTAGAGAAGCTCAGGACAAGGTCTGGGGCAAATAAATGGGCATCACCTGCATATTGTTTGTGGTCAGCCGTCTGGGAGTCGATGAGAGTTCCGGGGAAGAAGGAATAGAGTCAAAGGGAAGAGCACTGTCAAGTTCATTCATGATTTGTGTTGAGCACAAATGCCTGCCTATCACTGGATTCTTCAGGACTGTGTAAAGAAGTAAACCTCTTGCAGTCTTTCTATTTAGAGCACATAAATACTTTGAGAATTTTGAGAATCAGCATATTAGAATAACGTCAGGGTATTTCCTAGCTTCCACAAGAGGTAACCCATGTCATGCACAATGATGATACAGTTTCATTTGTTCTCATTATCCTAAAGTCCTGGTAACTTGAGTAAAGGTGATGAGAAAACCCTAATGATGAGTATCTCTTTTCCAGTGCTTTCTCTGTGCCGGAAATTTCATGGGTGGGAATAAGTCACACTTACCTTTCTGTCTTCATCACTGTGCACCCGGTAAGCATGTAGTATTGCTATATGAATGACACTACGGACATGTGAAGTTTTTTTTAGGAGGATCTATACTCAGCAAAAGCTAAATGCTTTTATCGTTATTAAAGACATCAACGAATACAAACATCTTAGTTCCTGAAAATTTTTGTTGCATATTTTATGTAAGCGGCTAAAAACTACTGTGTCTTGTCAACGCATCATTTCATGGGATTCCTTTATTGTTCAGTTGCGGTGATTGCTGGCTTTATTAAACTCGGTGTAATATTGGGTTTTCATTACAAGTTTTCATTGTCATGGATAATAATGTTTTCTCCGCAATGCAACACTATTCATTTATTACTTAATTTTCATTTTTTGAGCTTTTGTTGTCATACACATTCTGAAGTGAATACCCTTAAAGAAAGCCTCCTGTGACTCAAGATTTCTTATTCTTCAACCTTTCGAAAATTTACATAAATATTACATGTCATCTCATTATCACGTTGCCACATGGGATTCAGTTCTCATTTTGGAAAGTATTTTGTCACAACGAGAAAGGCACTTCGCTTTCCCTTCTTTTCTATATGTTTTTTTTTTTTTTTTGCTAGAGATGATGAGAATTTGACACACAAACCAACATTCCTAGTATGGAGGAAACGAGGATCAGAATGAGCTGAATAAGTTCAGAATGCTGGAATCAAGATATTACACGTAGCAGAGCATTTTAATTACAATGTACTTTTATTAAAACTTTTCCTACCTTAGGAATTGCTTTTTTTTTTTTTTGGTATTTCTGATACTCTTGATATTTCCTTGACTGATATTTAGCGTGTTGTGTTGTGTCGTTGCTCTTGGAGATATTTATGCTGTAGTTCTCAATTGTTTTCCATAATTGAGACCTTTCTCACTGGGAATTAAATTTCTCTTCATTTAAAAATCTAGTCTGTTTAATGCAGTTTTGTGATGACTTATCGCTCAACAACAGCATTTTGGATGAAATGTTAATTACACCATGAAACTTTAATTATCATAATGACGGCAACACTTGAATTTTCTGTTTTCATCCCATCAGTGAGTTAACTCTTTTTGCCGTGGCACTGTGGTGTGATACGGTTGGCTCGAAAATGACAGACTGGCCTGGCTTTCTTAACACACAGTAGCCCTGAGACATTGCATCCAGGCTTGAAGACCACCCAGACCGCAGCGTATTCAGCTGTATAATGAAGGAATTTACCCTCTTCCCAGCTCTACATTTCTAGTCCTAATTTTCGTGTTTGCTTTGTTTTCTGTTTTGTCTCCTGGGTCATCCATTCCCTAGTCCTTTCCTTACCATTTTCCATGGTCAAGTCTAAGACCTCACCCTGGAGCCATCCCTGGTCCTGCAGATGTTAAGAATTAACAACCGTGGTGCCATTTGACATCACTGTCTCAATCGTCCCTTTGGGAATTTACAAAGACAGCACTGTTTGTGTGAGCTGTAAAAAGAAGTGCTAAGCTAGTAACTATAAAAATATATGCTTAAAGCGTAGAACGAAAATATTGTTCAGAGTTTTAAATATTAAAAATGCTCCGGATTTATCGTGCCTTTGAGACTGAGCGAGTTTCATGGCGCTCGATTTTATATGCAATTGTGCTGTTTTTGTCAGCTGACACCGCGTGATAGCATCTTTTGATGAAGGTCCATGAAACTGAGGGTTGGAAGCCTTTAGGGGGGTCACCAAAAGACGTACAGTCCTTCAAATGTCAACGGAATGAAAGGACGCTGTCATTTTCTGTTGGTATTTTGGTATCTACCCGCACCTGGGGGGAGATTTTCTTTTCTTAGTCCTCCTATTCTTCCTCAAGATCTTTCTGTAAAAATAAGCAAATAGGGGCGCCTGGGTGGCTCAGTGGGTTAAAGCCTCTGCCTTCGGCTCAGGTCATGATCTCAGGGTCCTGGGATCGAGGCCTGAGTCAGGCTCTCTGCTCAGCAGGGAGCCTGCTTCCTCCTCTCTCTCTGCCTGCCTCTCTGCCTACTTGTGATCTCTGTCAAATAAATAAATAAAATCTTAAAAAAAATAAGCAAATAAAGTGGGAGGATCGGGAGCCTGTTTATAGATCTAACTGTAGAATGTTGGTGCAAAGACCACAAATAAAAGCAAATGTCAGAAATACAAAAGCATTTAAAATATAGGTGGGGAGAAAGAAGCTGTTGGTATAAAGGAAAGCAATACAAAGAAGAAAATCTACACTGATAGATGTTGGCAGCAGGTAGCTGCCTGTTTATTACTTAATATTGGAAAAAAAATTGAAATATGAAACTTTTTGAAAAACTACAATCCGCTTTTAGTTTCAGAACAGAACTTCTAGGCTCCTTTGCTTGTGGGGACCTGGAGGCATTCAGTGTAGTGTGATGAACTTGGAGTGGATATCTTGGTTCCATGAAAATTTCAGCACATGCTGGCTGTGTGGTAGGCAAGATGCTAATTCAGATATGAATCTTAGTTCATTAGCAGGGAAACTCCGGCAGTCTTCATTTTTCTGTAATTAAAGGATTAAAGGGAGCATCTGAATGGGATCATGAACACAAAAGTTTCAGGAACTGTGCAAATGTAGTAATGTTCCAATGTTTGGGAGACAAATCATGTTTGCAATTCCAACTTTATATGCTTTTGTACCAATTTACCTCTATTTACATACTGCTTTATACCATAAATAAGTTCGTGGTGGTTTAGAAGAAAATGGTAAAATGTAAATTCGAATAAAATTAGACTTCAGAAAAATGTAAATTAAAATAAGAAGTAGATTTCAGGGGAAAATTGGATCCCAATTGTGCAGGCCACATGTGCCCAATAATGGTTATAGCTGAGGCATAAATTTGGCCCTGAGTTTCTTGCAGACATAACAAAAAAGGAAGTTACTCATTTATATAGATCTTATTGTTTAATGAGGTACACTGCGCTTGTTTGAATATGAGATATAAGTAGCTTTTTCTGACACCTTCAGAATAAATATTTCACTTGGGGCTCCATAGAGGCGGCACTAAGCAACTTAGGATAATGTCCTCAAACACAGAAACACCACCGAAACCTCTAATGAGGAAGGGACTCTTTCCTTCACTGTCCCTCCATAAGAACCAAGGATATAATAATACATTGCCATCCAGGCATAGCAAGGGAATACTCTTTAAATAGGCATCTTTCTTTTTCTTTTTTTTCAGATTTTTTTATTTATTTGTTGGAGAGAGAGAGCACGAGCAGGCAGAGAGGCAGGCAGAGGCAGAGGGAGAGGGAGAAGCAGGCTCCCTACTGAGCAGGGAGCCCGATGCGGAACTCGATCCCAGGGCCCTGGGATCATGACCTGGGCCGAAGGCAGAGGCTTAACCTACTGAGGCATCCAGGTGTCCCTAAAGGGAAAGGAAAAAGGGAAGCCGTCAGAAGCACTTCCCAAAGCTCCCACTCCTGTCTCCTGACTTACACGCATCGGCACCATACTTCTGCCATTTCCGCCTCCTCAGAGGAGCTATCCCTGGGTCATCCGAAGTCATATATACTCAAGGACATTACTTCAGCAGTTGTCCCTGCGATCTTCTACACCATCATTATCTCCTCTTCTCTGGATCGTTCTTGTCAGTACATGGACTTGTCAGTTTCCCCCTTAAAAATGTCTTTCTCTTGACACAACAGTCCCTTCAGTTCCCAATTCATTTCTCTGCTCTAATAGTAACGAGGATCCTTAAAAGATTTTTAAATATCCCCTTTCGTCCCATTTTGCATAAACAGACTCTAATCAATTTTGTTTCATCAGTTTTCCAAAACCGCTTTTGCCAAGGTTACCAGGGTTCTCTCTCTTGCTAAATTCCATGGTCAACTCTCAATCCTTCTATTTCCTGACTTATCACTTACCATGGGGAGCCATCCCCTCCCCTCCCTCCTTATGTAGGTTCTCCTACGAGAACCCCCTCCTCTCCTGGTTTTCCTGAAATTTCTTTGGAGCTCCTTTTCACTGTTATCTCTCTTCCCCCCTAAATGCTGGAAGACCCCAGGGCTCACTCTTTAGGTCTCTTTTCTTCCCCATTGACAGTTGATCTCTTGATGATCTCACTTAATGCCTTGGTTTAGATATCACGTAGACCAGTAATTATCAGTCCTCACTAGTGTTCATCTCGGCAGGTCAGTCCTCAATACAGCTTAATGCAGGCAGTTTTGTAAAGGTTGTCAGGGACCACAAATGTTCTCATTTAAAGGGTTTGTGATTGGGCGCCTGGGTGGCTCAGTAGGTTAAAGCCTCTGCTTTCGGCTCAGGTCATGATCTCAGGGTCCTGGGATCGAGGCCCGCATCGGGCTCTCTGCTCAGCAGGGAGCCTGCTTCCCCCTCTCTCTGTCTGCCTCTCTGCCTCCTTGTGATCTCTCTCCCTCTGTGAAATAAATAAATAAAATCTTAAAAAAAAAAAAAGGGTTTGTGATTAGGCCCAGGAAGCGGCACCTGGGTGGCTCAGTGTGTTAAGCCTCTGCCTTTGGCTCGGGTCATGGTCTCGGGGTCCTGGGATTGAGCTCCAAATCGGACTCTGCCCAGCGGGGAGCCTGTTTCTCCCTCCCTCTCTGGCTGCCTCTCTGCCTACTTGTCATCCCTCTCTCTCTGTCAAATAAATAAATAAAAATTAAAAAAAAGAAGGTGCACATATATTGGGTGGAAACTAAAACTTAGCTCTGTACAGAAAGGAGCAGAGATCTTTTGCCGTACCCTCTAATGGTAACTGATTGGTCCTAGATATCATTTAAGCCCATTTCTCCACTTCTGTCCTTGCCATTTATGCTTGACTTGGCTAATGCAATGAGATTCATAAATATAACTAAGAGACCAAATGGAATGATGAATAAAGCAATCTGTACTTTCTAGTTTTATTTCCATCATCCTTTCCTTTAAATTCCTGAAGAAAGACACATTGTTATGTTCTAATTGTTTTCTTGATTAATGCTTATATTTTAAATGAAAAGACAGAATTTTTAAAAAACAGAGTAGGTTGCGATAGGCTTTATGCAGTATGACTCGATATTGAGCTGTGTGTTTGTGTGTGTGTGTGTGTGTGTAGGTCAGCTCTAGGTGTGAGGTCTATAGTTAGTTTCTCTGTAATAGTTCTGTATTTTTATTAAATAGGCTTTACAATCACAAAATACAACAAATGACAACTTAGGGATATATTTTACTTTAAAAATCAAACCTCACAACTAGATGTGTATTTTACATATTTGTAAATATTTCACAATTTTATTTTATACATTTTTTTCATACTTTCTTTTACATATGTGTTCAAATACTTTGCTTATGTTTTGATTCCAAGTGATGGTAATATTTGCTGACGTGCTCTGTATACCAGAAAATAGCGCAGAAAGAGAAACGAAAATTCTATGGATTAAAACTCCAATTAAATAATACAAATTAGGGGTGCCTGGGTGGCTCAGTGGGTTAAGCCTCTGCCTTGGGCTCAGGTCATGGTCTCAGGGTCCTGGGATTGAGGCCTACATTGGGCTCTCTGCTCAGCAGGGAGCCTGCTTCCTCCTCTTCCTCTGCCTGCCTCTCTTCCTACTTGTGATCTCTCTCTCTGTCAAATAAATAAATAAAATCTTTAAAAAATAATAATAATACAAATTAAAAGAAACCAACTTGTCAGGGTGCCTGAGTGGTTCAGTCAGTTAAGTGTCTGACTTCCGCTCAGGTCATGATCTTGGGATCAGGCTCTGTGCTCAGTGGGGAGTCTGCCTCTCCTTGTCCCTCTTCCTCTGCCCCTCCACCTGCTCGTGCTCTCTCTCTCTCTCTCAAATAAATAAAATCTTTTAAAGAAAAAGATGCCAAATTGTTTATGTAAAGTGGTAATTTTCGATGCTTTTTTGCACAGACTTCCTCTGGTATTGGCATCAGGCAACCCCTAGGTTAGTTTTCATTAGCTATCATCACCTATTTAATAAAAGGCATCCTTTCTACATAGTTTTAAATGAAATCATTTATATAATTAAACCTGAAGTTCTTAACTTTCAGAAATACAGATGGGCTGCACTTTTCAACAGCAATCTTGACCTTATGTTAGTAACATATTTCTCCTGCTAGGCTAAACATCTTTTCAGCTTATCAGAGGGTAATTTAAGGATTAATTACTTCAGGAATCAAGATGAGGCGAGTTATTTTATTGTAATGACATCAAAGAGCATCTTGTTAGTGACTCTATCAACACGGCTATCTCCATTTATCAGAATAATGTGGTTTGGTGGTATTTGGCTTAAAAAAAAAAGCAGAATGAGAATGACTCGAATCTTGTTCTCTATTTTCAAATAACGCTGCCCCCTCCTTTAAAAAACCTCATGTGTGTCTCTAGAATGATGTGGTTACCAGTGCTTTGTGAAGACACTAAGTGCTCGAGTTGGTGTGTGTTGGTGTGTGCTGAACTTAATAGCTCTCTGCCTTCCCAAACCATGCCAGGACCTTGTTTCCAAGTTATTCACACAGAGATTGTTGCAGGTTTCCAATAGCAGGACATTGCATCAGTTAGATGATAAACATGCAAAAAAGGAAACCCATACTGTGCAGGAAATACTGACTCATGTTCAGTTGTCTATAAATGGCTACTTTTTTTATTTCAGACTTGACTTATTTGATTACAGAGTACCAAAATTTAATTCTTGTGCTTTCATGTATGCAATCACGGCTGTGCTTATGTGTGTCTCCTTTAGCTCTTTAGACTAATTTCTGTAACCTCAGGGTGGCTTTGCCAGCCGTTAGGGATTTTTGACTCTAGATGGCGGTATAGGGCACATGATAAAGAGCTCTTCTCCAGTTGGTTTCTGAGTTTGGCTCTCAAAGACTCTTGCGTGATAGACTGAATTTCAGAGGTATTTTCAACTTCCTATGTCATATAAAACTGAGATTAATCGGTTGTACTACTTATTGTACCTATTAATGGCATGCCACCTCACACGCTAAATTGTGTAACGCTATTGTCTTTTACTGTTAGAAAATTGAGATGTTTATGCCTGGACAAAATAGACCAGGACGGAGGCCCCAAGCAAAACTGCTTCTGTTTTTATGACTATAACTTAAACATTTTGGGGCATAGTTTCCATAATATCTGAAGATAATGAAGATGTTGCTCATGAAAGAGGAAGGTGTCCGGTAATTTTCTTAATTACACTTTGTGATATTCTCTCCCTATGCACAATAAGACCCCTTTCTCTAGTTAATTCCACTTGAGAGCAGGGTGACACAAACGTACCTTGATTATCCCTAAGATCTCCTAGCTCATATATTTACCTTTCCCTATTTTGAGGTAGGAGGGGGAGGGGCTGGGTTTTTTTTCCTTCCAAGTTACCGCACCATCTGCTCTTTAAAATAATAATGGCTGCCCCTGGAGGGAAAAGTGTTTCCTAGCCGCCCTGAGGCACCTCTTTTCCAGTACTTCTTACTTTCAGCTGTGATTTCTTTGCTCCCCTCTCTCCCTACTGTCCTCAATCCTTTCTCTTTTTCTTCCTTCTTCCTCTCTTGCTTCCTCTGCCCTCCCTGTCTCCTTCTCTCCCTCCCTCCTTCCTTCTCTCTTGCCTGCCTTCCTTTGTTTTCTTCACTGGCACACACTGAAAAGAGCACGGGCTCAGAGATGAGTCCTGAGGTGAATCCTGCTGAAACCTCATACCTGTTAAGTAACCTTGGAAAAATGACTTACTTTCTTTGAATGTTATTTTTCTCATCTGAAAAATAGGGCTAATAACACTTTCCTCATGTAGCTAAAGGGAGACAAATGAGTGAACGCATGGAGCATTTGGCACGTACTGGGCACATACAGTTACTTCCCTGGTAATAAATCATTTGGCACACACGCACTTATATCCAGGTGAAGTTAATTCTATCTTCATAGCTGGGACTGAATATATGGTAGTCACTACTATGTGAACATTCTTTGGACATTTTAGTGTAATTTGATTTTCATATAACATGTTTATATTATTAAAATGAAATATTGCTTACATTTCCTCAGTAACTTAAGGTCGTTTCACTCAGATCACAAATCCTCACGCTTCTTTTTTAAAGGTTTATTTATTTATTTTAGAGAGACAGAGAGAGAGCATGAGCGAGCATAGGGGAGGGGCAGAGGGAGAGAGAGAGTCCCAAAGCATGCTCTCCACCAAGTGCAGACCCCACATGGGGCTCGATCCCACAAACCCAAGATCATGATCCAAGCCTAAACCTCGAGTTGGGCCCTTCACCGACTCAGCCACCCGGGCGCCCCCTAGTCTCACGTTCTTGATTGACATCAGCTTGGGGCGGGTGCTCACATGTATGCCGTAGGGACAGTAGGAGAGCCGAGATGAACGGGGCAGCCAAATACCAGCTTCTGGCTCTGCATTAGCTAGTCCTGGACCCTTGATGGAATCCTTCCTTTGGTGGGGGAAGGCACTGCGTTCTCCAGTGGGATTTAAAAAGGAGATGATAGGATCTCTCTCCCCAGGGCCCCTTCCAGACTGGGCCAGCTCCAGCTGGGAACCCAACACAGATGGTTCCCAACTTGGGATGGTTCGACGTAGTGATTCTTTGGCTTTCTGAGGGTGCGAAAATGCTCCGTAGTCATTAGAAACCACACTCGGAATCTTGAACGTGGGTCTTTTCCTGGGCTTGTGATGTGTGGTGTGAGCCTCTTGTGATGTTGGGCAGCAGCTGCAGCTCTCAGGAGGCCACAGGGTGGAGAGGGGCCCAGACTGACACACTGGCAGCCATTTTGCAGCTAGACAACGAGCTGTTTCTCACGTCCAGTGCAGTATTCAGTGAATCACGTGAGATATGCATCACTTTATTATCAAAGGGGCTTTGTGTTGCATGGTCCTGCCCCACAGTAGGCTGATGTGGGTTCCCAGCACGTTTAAGGTAGGCTGGGTGCGCTAGGAGGTTATGTTGGTTTCATGTTGCAAGCACTTTCGATTTATGACATTTTCGACTCAAGGTGGTTTTGTGGGGACTCAACACCATCATTAGTGGAGGGAGATCGGTAGTCTGAAATGAGAGTGTGATCAATTTCTTCTGTGTTCTCTTTTACTCTTCTTACCAGCTGGCTACCCATGCTCTCTGACTCCGCTGGGATCTAAAGGAGAGAGGAAGTTTGATGGCGGAGATGAGAGGAAGGGATAGAGAAGGTTGTTAGATGCTTTCAGGATGTGTTTGTGGCTTTTCAGAGATCCCACCTGTCTCCTCCGGATGCTGGAGATCTCGTACCAGAAAGTGCCTGGATCCCACTCAGTGCATCTCCTCTGACTCACTCGTGAATTTTCCTTTGACCCCTGAGGTTGTGCCTCTCCTTCAGCTGGTTCTCTTGGACAACCTCAGACCAGCATCATTCGGTCCATGGGAAGAGTGGATGTTGGGCTGCTGTTCAGGGTCTGCTGGCAAATGGAATGGTCTTAACTGCACAGGGATAATTCTTATTAAACTCTTTAATCTCTAACTTCCTTCATAGGAGGAGAGTGGGTGGTCATTTAAAAATTACGTAACTGGCTTCTACCCCCTTACACGCAGACCTTACTCACATGGTCTAGCTCTTCATTTTGGAATGTGGAAAGTGTTATCATTTGTTGTTTTGAGTCATTGGCCCCCAAATGAAAATAAAATAATAAACTTTCATTTCATAATTTATTCCATCCAGATCAAGTGACACCAGCTTTGCCACTTGTCTAGCTCTTAGCACCATTTCATAAAAAGTATACAGTGTATATTTTAAAAAAAACCCTAAAGATCCCTTTAGCTTTTCTTCTCACTCCATGTATTAACTGACCTTATTTATAATTCATTATTTCTGTTTAAATTTTAAATTATTAATACTAGTTGACTTTCTAATGGATTTCATTTGGTTGATGATTGATTCTTTTTAAATTTTTATTTATTTATTTTTATTGATACATTCAGTTGGCCAGCATATAGTACATCATAAGTTTTTGTTGTAGTGTTCAGTGATTCATTATACACAACTAATGAGTTGTTGAACACTTAGGATTTTTTAAAGATTTTATTTATTTTATTTTATTTTATTTGACAGAGAGAGGGAGAGAGAGTGCACAAAAAAGGGGAGTGGCAGGCAGAGGGAGAGGGAGAAGCAGGCTCCCCACTGAGCAGGGAGCCTGATGTGGGGCTTGATCCCAGGACCCTGGGATCCTGACCTGAGTTGAAGGCAGACGCTTAACTGACTGAGCCACCCAGGTGCCCCAATCTAGAGAGAGAGAGAGAGAGCTTGAGAGCATGTGAGTGGGGGAGGGGGATGGGCAGAGGGAGAGAGAGAGAGAGAGAGAATCTCAGGCAGACTCCTTGCTGAGCATAGAACCCGACAAGGGGCTTGATTTCATCACCGTGAGATCATGACCTGAGCCAAAACCGAGAGTTCGACACTTAACCAACTAATCCACCTAGGAGCCCCATTGATGACCGATTGATTCTAGTGGACCTATTTCTTATCTGTCCTTTATGCTTATAGATTTTGAGATAAGGAGATGAGCCACCTGAGAATGACATTTGAAGAGACAGGCACCGTGTCACATGAATCTGAGCATTGGAGCCCACTCCTGGAGAGTTGGTAAACCATTCTGATAATGTGCTCTTCATTTCATTGTTTGCTGCATACTTCCTGCACAGCACCGAATGACAGAACAGAGCAATGGCATAAATGCTGCAGGGATGGTCTGAGTGGCTGAAACCTGGTGGAGGCACGATCAAGGAGGAAGTGTTCACTGCACAGCTCGGAGCCACCAACAGCTGTGAGAGCCTAAGAAGGAAAACGAAGAAACCTCTCAATTAAAAAATTACAGGGAGTCTTTCTCAAAGTACACATCTCATGTACCCATTTGATCATAGGGTTAGTTTAACATAGAAATATCAAGATATTCTTTAAGATTCAATAAAAAAGGCTTTAAAATGTAGTACTCAAGAGTGGACAGTGCCCTTAAAATTGGACTATCCAAATAAATCACATTCCACTGGAAAGGATTATGCAAGAGAAATTCTTGAACTGTAAAAGACTAGTTAATTCTATTGTGCTTTATTGTGACATATTTCAATCAACAAGGAAGTTGATGTATTAGAGTTAAGTGTTTCAAGAATTTTGAACAGAATATTGCTTCCTCTTCAACTCCTATTCATATACCGACCGTGGGACATCTGGATATGAAATTCAACCAGGGTAAGCAAACAGAGGAAACTTTCTTGATGTTCAGGGACACATTAATTCAGAAATATTTTATAAAATACAAAAAATTCAAGAGTGATGACCACTACTTGCACCTTATTCTTAATCTTCTTCTTTTTTTTTCTTTTAAGATTTTATTTATTTATTAACACAGAGAGAGAGACAGTGAGAGAGGGGATACAAGCAGGGGGAGTGGGAGAAGGAGAAGCAGGCTTCCCACTGAGCAGGGAGCCCGACGTGGGGCTCGATCCCAGGACCCTGAGATCATGACCTGAGCCGAAGGCAGATGCCCAATGACTGAGCCACCCTGGCGCCCCTCATTCTGAATGTTCTAAGCTGGACTTTTATCAGAGCATCTAGGGTTGATTTAAAGAGAAAATGGTGCTTCTAATTCTGCAATCATGTCTGCTTTGGCTCTGGAGTATTAGTCTGTTCTGGAAGCTGGAATGACAATTGGTAGTGTGCTTTGAAAAATGGGAGGAGTTAATGAGGTCTTTTATTATATGATTATGTTCTCTACTTTCCCATCTAATTTGCTATAAGGTAATTCAACCTGTATTTTCCCATCTCTTAACGAGAATAAATAGCTGCACAGTCTGTTTTTGGGGCTTTAATTGTTTGCTAGACATTGCAGATTTTTTCCAATAGTGCTTATGATGCTTGAGAGAATGTTTCCATTCTTGCAGAGTTTCTGCCAATCTGACTTTTTGAATAAACTCTAATGGTACTGTTGTTGAGCAGACCATTATGAGGAAGCTATCAAAGTCTTAGAAGTGAATTATAGGCAATAGGATAGTCCTGAGGGCGGGAAGGAGGAAGAGAGAGCCTGCAACACTACTGACCAAATCTTTCATGTCCTTAACTGTAATGAAGCAGAGTTGTTACTTTTTAAAATGGCTAGAGTTAAAAGCAACAATCAAACTACTAAATCTTCACCTCATGACAATTTTGTGATCTGTCTATGGAACAGAGCCTTCATTTCCTCCATCTGGCTTAATAGTTTGTAGCATATTTTCTTGATAAACTGTCTCTTCTTCTCTCCTTTTATCATTTCCTTTATGATCACCAGAAATCTTCCACAGAAGTAAAGTTCACCTCAAAATCTGTCTGTCTATCTATCTATCTATCTATCTATCTATCTATCTATCTATCTATCAGTCATCAATCAAATATTCCCTGCATGCTACCAGGAATTTGCCTAGTGCTAATTATGAAGCATGCAAGGGGTCATGAGGAAACAATTGAAGGGGAAGAAATGGTTAATGTGGAGAAATGTGGATAGGAGGAAAGATAGAGATACAGTTGGGTGAAATAAAATGAAAAATCTCAGCTCTGAAATCGAGACCAAACAGGAGTGTGAATAATCCCACCTGCACCTTTTCCTGAGGCCCATAATTTTGAACAGTGGAAGAACATTCTGAGGCTCGGTGCTGGGATATATGTGCGGTTGGTTCCGGGAGCCAAGTGGATGCCTCACAATAGCTGAACAATGACAAGGGGCACTGTGATCTTCAGTAGTATTTAACAACGAGGCTAAATTTTTTGTGTATTCTCTTTGCAGCTAAAAATAAAACACCAACTAGAAAAGTTTATTTTGACCTTTTGGCAACAGGGAGAGCTGTGAAGTTCCCCTGCCTGCCTTTTGGAAGAATGGGTAAAATCCAGGGCGAGAGCCGTTATGGTGTCACGGTGCTGCAGCGAAGATGAAGGCTACTTGGTGGGTGAGTGTTAATATTCATGCTTTCGCTGTGCTTAGTGGGGCTTATCTCTCTGCTCGGCTCGACTCTTGGGATGAGCATATAACTACTAACCCCTAACCCCTTACATCTGGCTACACCCCTACCCTTCCACTGGTGTAGTACATACATGCTTGATTGCCTTTAACTAGAGAGGTCTCTGTGTCTCAGGTCCCAGAAAACCTGTGATGGGTTGCTCTGGCCAATTTAGCTCAGAGTACTAGAACAATTCTTAAAAATTCTTTGGCGAGTCATTTGACTGGTGTTGTAGAGAGTGTGTGTGTGTACACTCGCACATCTGTGTCTGTGGGACTGGCTTACATGGTGATGGGCATTGGGTAAGTAGCCCTTTATAGTCGATCACCCTGTCTGGGGTTGGAGACTGAAGTTCAGGGCCGACAGTCGGAAAGGAAGGGAATGAACGGGCTGGAATCCCACGAGCACAGGCTGAAACACCACGGACTGAATGGATTGAAAGCCATGGTCATTCTTGCTGCCTCTGATGCTGGTGACAAAGGTATCCTGCAAAAGTTGGGACCCTTCCTCATGTAACTGAGACACACTGGCTCAGCCGCTGCTTTAAACAGAGGGGGTGACTCAGCAGGTCAGAAACAGCACATAGAGGCTACAAAGGGCTGTTGCCTCCCTTCCAACATCCCAAAGCTCTCAGAAACTCCCCTGGGACCCAGAAACATACAAGAAAGGGAATTCTGGGGCGTGTAGTTACACCTAGGCAAGTTGGCACATTGCAAGGTAACTATAGTCCTCGTGTCTGTGCTGATGGAGGTGGTGAGAGTTATAGTGACTGCAGCTGACATTTACTGAATGAGTGCTTTCCATTTGTTAGGCGCTGGGCTGAGCTTTGCTTATGATAATTTCATCAGATCCTGACTACAATCCCGTGAGGTAGGTTCTATTCTCTCCCCCACAGATAAGAGCCCGAGACTTGGGGAGATTCCATAATTTGCCAAATTGCATGCACTTAACAAGTGGCAAAGCCACGATTGGAGCTCAGGTGGTTTTTAAACAACTGTTCTCAAAATATCACCTGCCAGCATAAGTTTCTTTAAACAAATGGTTAATTTTCACACTCATCAAAATGTCAATGTTGCCCTGAAAGGGAAGAGTGTAGAGTGTGTGTGTGTGTGTGTGTGTGTGTGTGTGTGTGTGCTTGAACATTGACTAGGAAGAAAATCCAGAGAGCCAATTGTCTTCACAAACAAGATTAGTAAATTCAGAAGACTGAAATTTGACAACTAGTTAAGTAATTGATCCCAAGATAACTAGTGTACCTCTGGTACAAAAGGGTTTCCTAATTTTCTCCTATCTCATGACAAATGTTGTGAAGATTCTAATACACTTGAAAGGTGCCATTTGTATAAAATTAACTACATCCGTGACGTCCTGCAACACGTACTTTTTTCCTGCCATTTGCTTGCTTATGAATAATGCAGTGAAGAAAATTCACTCATGTTGCTAGCTTATAGACTCACCCTGATATTCTCTCTTTATTCTAGCAGCTGTTCTATCAATGGTTGTTTACAATTTTTTTTCCTTAAAACGTTGCTTTTTATCTAAGAAATAATTTAGTATTGAGACTACATCTTTTCTGCTATTTCTATTGGCACACAAAAAGTAGCTTTTCAATGTGTTTTATTAATGAAATAGAATCTATAATATACCAAAATGCTGTAAGTTTGATGCATTAGCAACATCTGTATTTTCACCCAGCTGAGTAACAGTTTTACCACACTATGAGTTTTTTCTAACATTGTTTTTTCAATTTTTCATTAGTGTTTTCCATGTCTTCCAACATATTTGCTGACAAAGGAGTGCATTATATTTTGCTACTCATGTATAATTTCAGTCATTTTTAATGCATCCAAGAGGACAAGTGTTTCCCAAATTTATAGGGTTTTGTCTTTTATTTTTAAGTAAGGGAACTCCAGGACTTCTCAGCATTTACTACTGAAGTGCAGTGAAATTTTGTAAGATACTGTATTATCATTTGCTGAAAAATAGAAGAGTTGTTTTTATGTTCTTAATACTTATTTTTAAAGATGAGATACTGATTATTAGCCAATAGGTCACACTATACATTTAGAATCATATTATAAATGATAAATGATTTCCTTGATACATTTTTTTGGTTTAATTTTTATCAAACCGAATTATTTCCATGTTGTTTTAAACTCATAGAAACAAAGAGCTCATACTAGGACAATGGAGTGAGCTAATATTTTTTTGCTCTTAAACCGTGCTTGTGTTAATATTATCTTCAATTTTCATTTCTTTGCAGACATCTTTTAGAACCAACTTCCGATTTTTTTAAGTGTAATACTAGGAAGTATAATCTATAACTCCGCACATTTGAGCCAGTAGAAATGGTCATGTATTCGTGACAAGCTGTGGTGGAGGGTTGGGGGGCTTCCGTTTTCATTCCATATAGTAAACATTAGTAGAATTGACTTTTTCTCCGTGACTTTTAGATGAAAAGAAAAGCTATAACTGGAAGTACCAACATGCCACTTTGGAGGGTATTTTCGATGTTATAGAAGATGCCTGGAGATGAGGGGACAGGACTAGAAGAAGGGGACCAAGAAGATGCCACGCCTGCCTCACTCCTCAGGGTTTGGCCTTTGCAGAGATTTTTCAGTGACATGCGGTCTCCAGACTGGTGAGGTGAGGCAAAAACTTGGTGACAACAATCAGGATGTACGATTGCCCCGCCTTCTGAGACAGTTAACTCTCTATGAATTCCCACGGAAGGGCTGAGGAGCTCAAATGGGATGAGGTCAAGATTCAGAAAACCAAGCATATTGCCATTATAACTTTAATCATTTTGCTTCGTTGGATAAAGTGACCAACGAAAGTGGAACATTCCTGGCAGGAAGGTAAGTTTCAGTGAAATCACCGTGTAAAAACATAGGGCCTTGTAGATTTTCATCTAAGTGTACAGCTTCTGAACATTTGATTCATTCAATAGTATCCTTCATTTGTTCTATATTTCTATAAAGGTGATACTAGAATGTGAATCTCAAACAACTTGGGGCACAACTAGTAACTGTTATAGTCTCAAAATTCCCCTTTTGTAGATTGTGCTGACACAGAGTTGGGGTGAGTTACTAACACCCATTCAATGGAGTTCATGGAAGAAAAATAGAGAATTGATAGTGTTTTGGGACTCATTTACTGTGAAAACAGTCAGGAGTGATTAGTTTGGCTGTAGCCTTGTTTCAGTGACATTCTGTATAATATGTACTTGGCTACCCAGTTACAACATGTGAAATGTGAGTTGAAAAAGACCTTGAGATTTTGACTGTGGGGAGCAGATATTTTCTCACTAGTATCAGTGAAGTTGTATGGCATGGAATTCAGAACTAAAAATGGCGATTCAGTCACTCAGATCATGGAAGAACTCTTTGGCAGGGTCTGATCTAAGCCTTGTGGCTCAATCAGGATGAACGTGGATACGTTATACAAAGAACTATAGAGGAGAAGGTAGAGTAATTTTAGATTTCCAAAATGTCTACACTGCACAGAACATTACAGATATCAGTGAATATTTCAGGAGACTCAATAGAGACATTAAAAGAAGTGTTATTCTAGGAAAATTATTTAGCTTCCCTGCCAGATGGACAGACTGATAGCATCAATGACAGGTGCACCTTCTGGGAGGCAGGGCAAATTCTCAGACGGTACTCTTTGGGCATTAGGATGCCTTCCTTGGCTAAATGTAGAGAATCAGGGAAAAATCTTGTCAGATCTTGAAAATTTTGTTTCCTCTAAGGTATACCATTGTTTCTCAAAATATGAATATCCAACCCCCACACCAAATCTTACAGTATATACTTTATAGTTCGGGATCTCGGGCATTCTAAAGATTTAATAAATTACGCACGTGGCATCGAAGTTTCTGATTTTTAAAACCAGGCATTCTAGGTGCTACTTGGTGCTACTTATACAGACAGAAACCTTGAGAACTGCAGAGATGTAGAAAACAATGGGCTGACCTTGATTCTCTGAATGCAATCTAACAGAAGTTGGTGAGGGAACTTCAGGAAGCTGAAATCAAGGAGTAAGAAACTGAGAATAACCAGAGTGTTTTGCTCTTCTGTAGGACAGCAGATTTCAAAAGCGTAAGTAAAAGAGTAGCTCCGTTTCAAAGCATGCGTCTTTGGAGAAGAGCTGCCTGAGATGGTTGAGCTTTTTTTTTACCATGCAATTCAGCGTGCAATTATTCAACTGTCATCTGACGAGTAGGGTGAGGTACCTCAACATACCAGTGTGTGTGTCTGTGCAGGAGTTCACTGGGTTCCAGTTTCTGAAAGGATGGCCACAAGCCTGAAAAGAGGTTATGGGATTCTCTATTCAAGTTTGCAGAGAAGATGCTGGTACAGAATTGTAGGGGATAAGGAAGGTTGTGTCCAGAAATTAGCTGGGGCCAAAATGTGAACCATGACACAAATGTATTTACTTGCTTGTTTATCTTTGTAGTTGTTTCCATTTTACAAAGATGAGAAAGGCCTTGCCATTAGAGTTTATGGTGAAATGGTAAGGGTTGACCTCTTCAACTGCTATTCTATGTCTGTGTTCTAAGTTATTTTCACACACAAAGAAAGATGTTGAAAGAACTTAGATAAATACCAAAATACTATGGAGAGAAGACTGTTCTTCCCCAGACAGAAGGGGATTGGAACTTGGCCCTGCCACTTACCAGTTGTGGGCCTTTAGAGAGTTACTTACTTCCTGGAGCATTATTCTATTCTGATCTTAAAAATGGGGAGAAAAGCATTTGACTCACGGATTTGTTATGAACAATAAATAAATAGTAAATCTCATGTGCAGATACACAAAATGTTATTTTTCCAAAAAGTTAGGTTTTTGGCTCAAATTTCTTCTTACTCTACAAAAGGCATTTGCAAATGAAACTGGAAATTATTGAATCAGGGGGTTCATTTTTGAAGCATGTGGAAAATGGGAAAAGACATGTGAAAAACATGTGAAGACAATACTTTTTAAATTTTTCTATGAAGACAATGTGAGATTTACAAAAGTACAGTTTAGTTTGTTTAACGTTGATCTTTGGCAAGATTTTTATGCATATTAGTTTATTTGAAGAATGGAATGTTTGCATGTATAGGAGACATTAATTAATGCACAGTAGATCCAGACAAGAGTTCACTATCAACAAGTCACATCGGATGGGCTGAATTTCTCTTGTTGACAAGGTAACTGAATGCACAGATCAAGGAATCTTGTTGGACAGAAGTATATGATGAAATCTACTTCTCAGTTTCTTTGTGTTCAAAAACTAAATGCCTTTAGCTATAATTGTTGGAGTAGGAATGGATTGAATATTGATCCTCTTTCATGTGTTAAAAGATAAACTGAGGCATATTCAAAAATTTAAGTGTTTACTTGAGCAAAAATAAAATCAGGCAGCATCTAATCTAGCAGACAGGGAGGAGCTCTGAGGAGTTGCACAAAATGATAGACTTTTATAGGTAGAAGGGAGTGGGAACAAGGAAGTTATATTAGGCAGAAATGTGCGTTAGTTACTATGAAATTATATATATTTTTAGGGGATAGCAGGGGTTTAACTAGTGCTGATCAGATGATTCCTGATTGACTGGTTTAAGATTCCATTTCTGGGAGAGCCGAAAATGTAAATAAGCCTCAGTTTGGTGGTGTGGCATAAGCAATTCCACATTGGGCATGTTGTCTTGTTTTTAAGAGTTTTTCTTTTGATCAGACTCTAAGATTGAGATATGGGATCAAAATTTAAGCCATTAGGGTGACTCCCAGCTACCTCTCTGGAGTTTTTTGCTGAATCACTGTATGGTATTCACAGGTCATGACAAGAAGTTCACATTCTTTTTATTTTTATTTTTTTTTAAGATTTTATTTATTTGACACAGAGAGAGAGACACAGAGAGAGAGAGAGAGAGAGAGAGAGAACACCAGCAGGGGGAGCGGCAGGCAGGGGGAGAAGCAGGATCTCCACTGAGCAGGGAGCCCAATGAGATGTGGGACTCCATCTCAGGACCCTGGGATCATGACCTGAGCCAAAGGCAGATGCTTAACGAACTGAGCCACCCAGGCACCCCATGAAGTTCACATTCTTTAAATTGATTATTCTCTTCTTCCTTCTGGGTTGCTCCCCACATAGGGAGATCAGTTTTAGGTAGTTAGCTGCAACCATGCATTTAAAGCTCTTGAGAGAACACAGGGCACCAGGGAGATTACTATGATAATTAATAAGTAGGATAATTTCCAATGTCTTGAGTGTACTTCAGAGCTATGGTCCCCAAGACCCAAACCAATTGGAATCAAATAAGTCAAAGAAGGACTCCCTTGAAGGAGCCACTTCTTAAAGCCCACCGGCTCGTTCAGCAGTCTTCTAGCCAAGTCTCCACTTCTCCAGAAGCATCAATCCAAACTGCAACAACCTGTGTTGGCACCGTACAGGCACCTCCTTGCTCAGGCAACAGATAATTGAGAGCTATCTTATCATCAAGAACAACTTCGTCCAGAGGGTGTAGGGGTTTCTGTTGGGCAGTCACTGCTTGCGCAGCAGGTTCTACAAGACACCTTCTGTAGTGATCTGCCCAAGGAAGCCAAGTGTGAATCAGGAATGCCCCCTGGTAATTCCTGTTTGAGGGAACAAAGATCCAGAGCCACTCCCAAAGATAACCAAGAGAGAGAGAAAAAAAGGAGACAATTCCCCTGAGAGCTGGCCCAGTCAGTGGGAGGAGAGCCACAGATGGGGTGCAGTCCACATTTCTGTCTGGCCACATTTTGGGGGCCCCCAGCCTGACTGTTACCAACCCAAATTCTCAGGTCGCGGATAGGGGCAAACAGGGAGGATAGCTATCTGTGGGAAAGAAAGGATAGGCAATCAATGGGTGCCTGAAGGCAAATCCCCAAGTCACAAGCCGAAGATCTCATTCTTACCAACCCGGCCCGCCACCCCCTGTGCCGGCCTCCGCCAGGTCTCCCGGGTCCGTCCGCCGTCCCGGCAGGTCCCGTCCTGGGCGCCGGACGCTGTGGACGAGGACAGATAATGTCCCCTCCGTCCTTCGGGGTGAGAGCTGCGCGGGGGCCCCTTCGTCTCCGGGGCGCCTCCGAAGGGGACTCGCTTGTCTGAGTTGGTTCCACCTGCTCCGCGGGGCCCGCTGGACTCGAGATGCTGTTTGACGAATGGACCTGTTTGTGGAGCCTCATCACAAGATCCGGCTCACCTGAGGCCTTGCGATGCCCCCTCCCACCCCCGCCCCCGCCCCAGTCCAGCCCCAGACCCGCCGGCTTTTTAAGCGGCCCGAGTCCGGCTTTCAGGTCGACGCGTCGGTTTGTAAGTCGGGGCAGCGGCGTCTGGGCGGCTCCGGGGTCGCTCGGGAGAAGCAAAGGCTGGAGGTGTCGGGCTTCCTGAGGGGGACGCTGAGGAGCTGGGATCCCACAGGGGCTTCCCCCCCACGTCCACGTCCAGGTCCAGCGGCCGCGAGCTCCGGGGGCTCAGCAGGTACCTGTGGGCTGGGGGCTCGCCCCTTCCTCCTGGGGGAGGGGGCTGCAGGGGCTTCCTGCTGGTCCCGGAACGGTTATAAACTGAGAAATGCTAAAAAATGTAACAGCTTCCTGAGCAGAGTCGAATCAAATCGGGCCGAGTGCAGGCTGGCGGGTGGGAGCAGCTCAGAGTTGCTGTGCAAGTTGGAGACTTACGGACCGAAGGAGACTCACGGACGGACGGACCGAAGGAGACTCACGGACGGACCGAAGGAGACTCACGGACGGACCGAAGGAGACTTACGGACGGAAGGAGTGGGAGCAGGCGTTTTTCCCGGGGGTGTGTGCGGCGGGGAGCAGGTTGCTTCTTACCAAGTTCCTTTCCTCCAGGGGCTGGCGGGGTGCGAGGGGTCTGGGGTTGCGGGGCATAGATACATAAGCAACTCCGACTTGGGCCTGTGGTCTTGTTTTGAGCGCAGGCTGTTAATTTTCCCCGAACTTTCTGGTTGCCCCTTGGAATTTACCGCGACAGCTTAGGTGGCTGAGTGGAGCCGGCCTGGGTGGTTTTCCTTTGCAGCTCTTTTCCCCGAGCGTCTGTTGCTTTGCACCCAAGGACCGGTGGGGTGTGTTTGGAGAGTGGGACTGGGTGTGCGTGGGGCGCAGCGCCAGGCCGCGGGTCTCCAGACTGTGCCCACGTCCGGGCCCCTCTGGTCCGCAGGAGGACTCCGACCTGCGTTTTACTCGCGGGGAAAGTGCCATCTACGTCTTTGTTACGTATGTCTTTTTTAGCATCTGATGTGAAGTCCAGACTTTCCCCAAGCTTTGCTTTTTTATTCTGGGCTTTACAGCGCAGAGTTGTACCTAGACAACCCTAGTTGCTGTGTACCCAAGCCACTTTGCTTGGAGCGTGGTTCTCCAGTTTTACTGAAACAGTTTTTCTCTACATACAACCCGAAAATGGGCAGAGCCAGGCTCTACCTGGCCAGATGTTAAGAGTAGAAATTTTTAGTGACGACCCCGCCCGCGGTCCCCCGGAACCCGACAAGGTCGTACCCACCTGGTCAGCTGTCATGAAGAAGGGCTTTCGGTGTCCACCCTGCCCCTGTCCCAAGGTTCACCCCTGCCCCTTCACATTTGTTGCTTCTCTGCTCTCTTGGCTGAGTGTTTCTCCAGGTTTTTAGTTTTCTATCAGTTTGTTTTCTGTTTTCCTGACAATTCTGTTTCGTGTTTTCCAACCTTATGATGGCTGCTTCCCTTTATATTTGCTTTCTGTTCCCTCAGTGGGGACCCCAAGAGTTACAGAAGGTACATAGACCTTGGGTCTTTGGGTCCCCATATTTATGTAGTAGCTTTACAGAAAAAACAAAACCCAAACAGAGCAATCCCAGTCGTGCTGATAGTTTTAAGAAATGCTGACACGGCATTTTAGACTTCAGAGAAATATTTACATACTGGAACGTTGTGAAGTAAGCGCTATCCCAATTTTAGAGATGAGGAAATAAAGTTTAAAATAGGTCAGTTGCTTGGCCTCACCTAGTGAATGGAAGAGCTGGGGGCTGCCGTTAAGTCTTGTGATTCCAAAGGCAAAGTTGTATGTTGTAAATGCATTATAAAATGTAGGAGGAATTAATTTTTTTTAAATGCACCAATGCATTTGTTGTCTTTTTTTCCCATCCAGCATTTTGCTTATGTGTTTTCATATAGTTGGGTCAAAAGTTCAGAAATAAAAGTAAAACCACCGAATGACCAAGTTAGTAAGAGTTGACTATGCACTCACTAAGATGTTTGTGATGGGGGGGGGGGAGGGCGTGGCGTTCACACCAAACCTGAAACAGGACTCAGGTGTAGTTAGAAAGCAGCTTACACAGTGAGGAGGCAGGGATTGCTGATTCTTCAGTGATTAGTTAGGATATTGGAATACCCTTGATAGTGAATTGTCCACTGGTTACTTCCTATCACTTCTGGGGAATACTGTACGTTTTGCTTACGATTTAAGGAGGCGTTGATTGACTCAGGTTAAGTCTCACTTATCTTGGAAAAATAAGGTAAATTAAGTTTTTCTTGTATGACTAAAGTGGTTTTGTCTGTTTAGGGAATTTAATCCTGGGCTGTGTTTGTGTTTGATTTTTAACAGTTGTAATTATAGTAGGTACCCATTTTTAAAAAGTACTTAAGTTTCATTTTCACCAAAAAAAGATATTAAAAATATTGCTGTTGAATAAAGATGTGTGGATTTGTTTTCAACATTTCCTGAGGACAAATTCCCGAAAATGGAAATTTCAGTTCAGGAATTAAGAGGTATAAATATTTATGCTTCATATTACATATTTTACAAACTGATTTTCGGTTTTTTTTTTCCAATCCTTGTCAATCTCCTCACCCTGTTTGTGGCCTTCCCATTTTATATACAGTTATAAGCCATTTTCGCTGAGCCGGCTTGTACCACCTAAGTACAAAATGGGGGAGAGGAGGCTTAGCGACGACCAACATTGAAAAAACAAAAAGGCTTTAACTGCAAACCTAATAAGAGGAAACGTGCTTACAAGCTAGCAGAAAGATATGATCTTAAACTTCTAAAAAGGAATTAATTTTGGTAGTCTGAGTCGTTAATTCGTTAAACTATAGCTGGTACATCAAGCTCAGTGCATGGTTTATAATATTTATGTATGCACTTTCAGATCCAAATGGTATTGTTACAAAAATGATTTCTTTTTAGGTGAATGACATGGGTACAAAAAGGTTTAAAACTTTGGTTTTAAACTGCTAAAAACAAAGAAACAAAACAAAAAACAAAACCTAATTGGTAGAGAAGGGAAAACCTAAGTCTCAAAAACCAAAAAACCAAAAAAAACTCCCCCTAAAACCTACCCTTCAGTCATGAGTGATAGTACAGGGAACAACACAGGTTGAAATTTAAATGATTTCAAGTTGATATGAGGAGGAAATTTCTAACCAACCAGACTAAATAGAAAATGTGCAATGAGTATTGATGAATTTTTGGTCACTTGGAAATTCTATGGAGTTTTTGATTAGAGGTTGAATCTGGTAAGCTTACTTTTTAACTGTGCTGTTCTATGATGTTACAATTGAAACATAACACAAGTTATTCTAGGTTGGACTCGCATGTCTGGGTGGAACATAAATAGGATCTGGTCTAATAAGTGATTAAAAACAATACTGTTTGCAAAATTATATTTCAACAACATAGTTGGATTTGTCTGAAACTATAAAATGGAAGGACTTACAAACTTTCATTATGTTACNGATCTGGTCTAATAAGTGATTAAAAACAATACTGTTTGCAAAATTATATTTCAACAACATAGATTTGTCTGAAACTATAAAATGGAAGGACTTACAAACTTTCATTATGTTATTAAAAACAAAATAATCCAAAAGATTGGTATTCGTTTTGGATCTTCTATAACAAGGAAAAAGTAGTTTTGGGAAGACCTCTTTTGAATTATTAACTTGTCCTAAAAAGTTATTTCCACATAACTGGCTAATCATCTCTCAGTAAAGGTTATTTATGAATTTTTTCGGAGAAATCTTGATGGAGTTTTTATACAGTAAAAATTTCAGGGAAGTGTTCCATCTTTTTCTAGAGAAAATCCTATTTGCTTTGTATTAATGTATCAAATCTATTTAATGGTTAAGAATAGTTCTGTTGTAGATCATTCACCTCATTTATTTTGATGGTCGATTTTATTTGCTATTCACATGGGAAATGAATTATTAAAATAGAAAACCAGTAAAGTGTGTATATAGTTTTTTAAAACCTACGTAGAAATGGAGAAAGTGGGATTGATGTTTCTTTAGTAGGCAGGCCAGAGGCAAGGGAACCAAATATTATTAATATCTGGTCTGAAGTTTACCGCACTTTGAGTAACTGTGAAAAATGACTCTCAGGTGCTTGGAATGTGTTATGTCTGGACAGATGCAGCCATGAAGGCACAGGTGGAAAGTTCATGGTACTTATCAGGAAGAAAGCAAATTCAGTTCTAGTGGCCCTAGACATCACATAAAACAAAGTGATGGATTTATTTTTATTACGGATCACTTTATAGTAAATAAATGCTTCCACTTCCCTGTAATCCTTTAGGCATATAAATTGAAAAGTCCTAAACCAATGCACTAGACCATACATGGAAGCAACCCATCTAATTACAGAGTCCTCTCAAACTGGGGGTCTCCAGAAGATTCCTAAGACATTGGCTAAATAAGAACAGCATAGAGGGGAACAGATTTGATGGTGATAACAATAGTTTCCTCAGAATTTTGTTCACCTGTATTTTTCCTAGTGACCGTGTCCAATTCCACTCCATATAATTTATGGTTGCCAACGACAGGACTGCGATACTTTGTCAACTTCATCCTTAGAAAAGCATATTTTTTCCCTTCATATCCTATCATGAATCTTTTTTTTTCCTCCTTCAAAAAAATTTTTTTACTCACACCTATCTTGTCAGGTGGTGTTTTTGTTGCAAATTAATTGTTGAAAGCCCTAAGTTGCTAAATTGTCAGCTGGTGTGAAACCAAAGGCAGGGGCGCCTGAGTGGCTCAGTGGGTTAAAGCCTCTGCCTGTGGCTCAGGTCATGATCTCAGGGTCCTGGGATCAAGCCCCACATCAGGCTCCCTGCTCAGTGGGGAGTCTGCTTCCTCCTCTCTCTGCCTGCCTCTGCCTACTTGTGATATCTCTCTCTCTCTCTGTCAAATAAATAAATAAAATCTTAAACCAAAGGCATAAACAAGGTAAATGATACAATCCCTCCTCCCCCAAACCCAGTCCTGGCTGCCTCTATCAGTGAGTCCCTCTGGGATTTTAAAGGGAATGGAGTATTTATTAAATGAATGTAGTCCCCAGCCAGTTTTAAGATGGGAGCTTCAAAAGGGGGAAAGTGAAAGGGAATACAACAATTGCCTCGTTACTCCCAAAGGCTTTATTTCCCAGTTTCATAGCCCAAATATGTTATTTGGGTTCCTATCAGGATTTCTTGTAAGTGAACTGTACCTCTGTGTTGGTCTGACGTGGGGATGCTGTGAAGGTTTAGTTCTGGCCCAAAGTATATATTTTGGTATCTAATTGCATGACAGCAAGCTTTTTGGAAGCTAAAGCTGCAAATAACGAGTCGATCCTATAATGTTTTACATTTTCAAAGCCTCTTATGGCAGCCCTGGGATTCCATTCTGACTAAGGGCTTGATTTGCTCCGTGTAAGTCTCTCACCTTCCTAAAATCCTTCTGTAGGATTCCATCCCCTATCAAGTGATATCCATACTCTTAAGAATGGCTTAGGCCCCCCTCTGCCAGGCTTCCTCTGCAACAGGCGTGGGTCATGCTCTCCCTTGCTCTCTTTCTGCCACCATCTTGGTTCCGCGTCCCCCGCGCAAGATGCCTGGTGAAGCCACAGAAACCATCCCTGCTACCGAGCAGGAGTTGCCACAGCCCCAGGCTGAGACAGGGTCTGGAGCAGAATCTGACAGTGATGAATCAGTACCAGAGCTCGAGGAACAGGATTCCACACAGGCAACCACACAACAAGCCCAGCTGGCAGCAGCTGCTGAAATCGATGAAAAACCAGTCACTAAAGCAGAACGGAGCCGGAGTGAAAAGAAGGCATGGAAGGCTATGTCCAAACTGGGTCCTTGACAGGTTACAGGGGTTACAAGAGTCACTATCTGGAAATCTAAGAATATCCTCTTTGTCATCACAAAACCAGATGTCTACAAGAGCCCAGCTTCAGACACCTACCTAGTTTTTGGGGAAGCCAAGATTGAGGATTTATCTCAGCAAGCACAACTAGCAGCTGCTGAGAAATTCAAAGTTCAAGGTGAAGCTGTCTCAAACATTCAAGAAAACACACAGACCCCAACTGTACAAGAGGAGAGTGAAGAGGAAGAGGCTGATGAAATTGGTGTAGAGGTTAAGGACATAGAATTGGTCATGTCACAAGCAAATGTGTCAAGAGCAAAGGCAGTCCAAACCCTGAAGAACAACAGTAATATTGTAAATGCTACTATGGAATTAACAGTGTAACCATCTGAAAACGAGGACTTTTTTTTGGTGTTTCAAAAGAGTAACTGCAGCTTGGTTTGAAATTTGTACTGTTTCTATCATTAATAATGTTATGGCTTCTTGTTGGAGAAAAAAAAAAAGAATGGTTTAGGCATAGGAAACAAGATTTAGCATGTGTCAGTATCTTCTGAAAGGCTCTTAACATGGAGGTGGCTGGGACCCATCCCCAGTTTCTGATTCAGCATATTTGAAGTCGGACCTGATCCTTTGCATATCTGAGAAGTTTCCAGATGATGCTGATGCAGGGACTGCACATGGATAACAACTAGCAGAGAATATTCTTCCTGATGTGACCAAGGCGAGCCTAATCCCCGACCATTTCCTCCTCCTCGGGTGGGTTGATCAAACTATCTGCAGGTAGCAGATGGGTGTGCTCTCTGCTCCGGCCTCTGCCTTTGTGGGTCTTTTAGCTCCCGTCCTCGGAGTCTGACCTCTCAGGTCTCCCTCTGGCTCTCCCAGCCCTTAACCGCAGTTTGTTGTTAGTGGACCGTGAGTTCCTTGAGGCTCCCAACTTTATTCTGTTGGTTTTTTGTTTCTTTGGTTTCTGTCGTTGAGTTTTGGGTTTTCTTGGAAGAATCGTGATCCCTTGTCAGGTTCATAAATTTTACTTCGTTTTTATCTGCCATGATGCAGTCGTTATGTGCAAGGACTTTGGAACCATGGCCTGGTCTCAGCTTTTTGTTATTTTAGTACCTTTCTATCTATAACTATGGGTAAGTTTCTCTGTCTCTCTGAGCCTGAGTTTTTGCAACTATCAGGATGGTCCTAATACTCCCGTTCCTTGTAGTTTTGTTGTGTTAACTCACTTAACACCTATGAAAGATTTCGAACATATCTGGTAAGTCTGTCAGCACCATATAAATGTGATACTGTTGGTACTAGAATGTGATATCCACAAGGGCAGGGACCTAAGCTTAAATATTTGTTGAGTCAATGAATCATAAGTGGTTCAGGAAGCTTGGGGATTGAACTACATAACTTGGATTGAACTATGAGAGAATTTATCGTTGAAAGATTGACAGCAAGAACTGTATCGACATGGTAATACTATCGTTGACTATGCAGTGTTTACATTTTTAGAAGAACCTTTATTTTTAAGAGCCCTTTTATGTTCATAGGAAAATTGAACAGGAATAAATCCCATTTGCCCCTCTCAGCATATAGTTTTCCCATTAATATCTTACATTAGTGTGGTAGATGAAAATTGAACCAATATTAATATGTTCTAATACCTAAGGTATGGTTTACATTAGGGTTCATTTTTTGTGTTGTACATTCTATGGGTTTTGACCCATTGGCCATGTATCCAATGTTCCATTATCATACAAATTTCACCACCCTAAAAATGACTTTGTTTCACCTATCCACCCCTCCCCAACTCCCTCTGTACCTGTGGTAACCACTAATCTTTTTACTATCTCTATAATTTTACGTTTTTCAGAATTTGATCCAGAATTATACAGTATGTAACCTTTTCAGACTGGCTTCTTAGTAACATGTACCTAAAGTGTCGTCTTTTGGCTTGACGGATCATTTCCTTTTATCACCGAATAATCTGTTTGGGTATACCATATTTTATCTATGAACCTGCTGGAACATCATGGTTTCTTCCATTTTTGATAATTGAGTAAAACTGCTATAAACCTTCATTTGCAGGTTTCCTGTGAACCTAAGTAATTCCCCCGTTCTTTGGGTCAATTCCTAGGAATATGACTGCTGGGTCGTATGGTAACTTTTTAACTTTGTAAGAACCTGCCAAGTGGTTTTCCAAAACGTACCATTTTGGATTCCCACCAGCAGCGAATGGGCATTCCTGTTGCTCCCCATCCTCTCTGGCATTTGGTAGTATGTGTTCTGGATTTGAGCGGTTTTAATAGATATGGGAAGATTTTCTAATGGAAACCTAACATTTCGTCTTGATTCATTATTGGTCCTCTGCCTGTATGGTGGTATTTGACGTTGACACCCTGGAATGTCTGGTGCTGAGATTTGTCTGCATTTCTAGCTGGAAGCTGAATTTAAGAGAAATCTGCCAATCTAACCGCATAAAGGGAGCTAGAGCATCCCTGACCTGAGAGGTACACGAGGAACTCCCTAATTAATCTTGGGACTAGGGAAGCACAGGCAAAGAACTGATCTTTGACCTCCTCTCCTTTAGACCGTGTGGGGTGTCATCCCATGGACCCTCCTGGCACAGCACAGGAAGAGAGAACTGGAGGCCCGGAGCTTGGGGTCAATGTCTCTGATTTCCCACTACTTCATCTGGTGACCTCCAGCGAGTCACTTAACCTCCAGACCCCAGAGAGGGTTGTACTGTATGATTCATAAGATCCTTTCAGTTCCAGAGTTCTGATTCTGAAATCCATCTTGCCAGGGCTCTGTCGGCACAGAACAAGGGAGGGAGCGCCCACAGAGCCCCCACTTTGAGATGGACAGGATTTCATCAAGAGAAAACCCTCTCGAGTCAGTCGTCAGCCTTTGAAGCAGCAGAGACCTGGGACAGGGTGGCCTGCAGTCACGTTCTTTGGGGGGAGATCCTGAGAATTTCAAACAGGGGGGTCCTGTGTGTTGCGGACCGGGACGCACGGGGATCACGGGGAGGGGATGGGGGAGGGGATTTGTGATTGGCCGCGGGGCTGGTGGAGGCTGGAAAGCACCCGCTGGAGGGCTCGCGTGTGCGGCAGTGAGCTGTCATCCTGCGCTTTCTTCATTGTTTTCACTTGCGGACGAGGTTAGAGGGCTTGTCTGGACAAGCAAATTAAACGGAGGGGGGTGGACGGGGACACGGGTAAGAGCTGGGGAGCGACACAGAAAAGCCGTTGTCAGACAGCGTGATTATCCATCACCGTGCCTGCGGCGAAGTGCATTTTTTAGGGGCCAGTGAAATCACCTCTCTCCCTTTGAGACTGAGCAGCCGGCAGATTTCCGGGAACAAAAGGGGACGTTTAACTTTAAGAAAATGAAAGGGATCTCTCAGATGTTTCTGTCATGCTTACATCTTTATCTCCGCTGAGCTGTCCCGCGGAGCTAATTGGTCATTCTGAAGAGTGGGGCGCCGGCGGCCATGGAGTCCCGGGAAGCCCCGATGATTTTCACCAGCCCTCCGGGGCCACAGTTGTCCTTATGCTAATGGTGGGCTTTGATGACCGTCCTTCAGGGCAGTGGAGGAGCGGGTTACCTGCTCATGCGTTCGGCTCTTTTAATCTTTCCGAAACGACCCCCCCGAGCCTGTCTGAATGTCTTCAGCACGTTGTCACCTCTACGGGTGCTGGCCACCGAGCGGGTGGAGAAGGGGCCACAGCGTGATCCGCGGTCGTCCACGCACATCGAAGGACGGAGGCAGCCCGCCTGGGCCCCTCCGGGCTCCCGTGTCAGGGTGNTGGGGGGGGGGGGGGGGGGGGGGGGGGACTCGGTCCAACAGGAAACTCACCCCCAAATGATTAACGGCTGAAACACAGTAGAAACTTCTAGTTTCTTTCAAATATTGGGCGGACTGACCCGCTCAGCAGGGCAGCCCGCTTCACCCGGACACCCTGGCCCTGCCGTGTAGGGTCTCTGGCACCGTCAGTGAATGGCTTCCAAGGTCGCCCCGGGAGCGGTCTGTTCTGGCCAAGGTGAAAGAGAAGCACAGAGCGCTGCCGCGGGGCGCATTTATTTCAGTTTTATTTTTTTTGTTTCTTAGGCCGGCCCGGAAAGTGGCTCATCCCACTGCTTTGTGCACTTCGTTCACAGCCCATTCATGGAGCCCTGCCTAGTGGCAGAGTGTGGTCTGGCTAAGGGCCTACGTCTCTGGGCCTTTCTCCTCCGTAGAAGACGGAGCACGTACCTGTGCTGGACACGAGCTGCCCATCAGGGTGTTGGGTGGACTGAGGTCATGACAGGCATGCTGTGCTGTGGACGGGGCGTTCTAGAAGACCTTTGTTCCGGAGAGATGTGTGGAAGGAGGAAGTACAGCAGAGCAAGAGTTTGCGCGCGGGGTATCGGGGAAGACGCACGGGTGGTAGTGGCTGGTGGTGTGCAGCGCGGGGAGCCCAGCTCTGGCTGCCTCCCCGGCTCTGCGCCCCCACGGCTGCATTTACCAGTGGGATTCTGTTGCTTCTCCCTGTGGGATCGGGGACACCAGGAAAGTGCTCTCAGCTGCTTTTGTCGGGGGCCTGTCCTCGGCCCTGTTTGCTGGTTGCACGGTAGACAGAAAGGAATGGTCTATTGTGGTCAAAACTAGTTCAAGAGTGTGTCCTATATAGAACGTTCTTTCTTTTTCTTTTTTTTTTAGCTAAATCTTGATTTATAAATTTGTACCAACTCTAACGGTTTTTATAGCACACATTCTCAGTGCTTTTTACCCGCAAGACTTGGATGGTCCTCCTTGGCTGATGGAAGCCTCTGTGTAGCATGAGCATTTCCATCCCCCTCAAGGGACATCATTCATTCCTCCAGAGTGAGGCCTCTCTCACTCCCTCCTTCTGACCTCCCACGGCCTCTGCATCCTGGACGGAAGCATTTTTAAGGCCGAACGGCAAGCTGTTAGGAATACTACTTAGCGTTACCTGTTCTAAATTGTTAAAGATGAGCCTGAATGATCCTCTCTCTCTCTCTCTCCTTTGAATCACACGATTATCTCCGGGCCCTCTTCCTGGTCGTGGTCTCCTTGGTGTTTCTCATTAGTCACATCTCGTGTCCTTCTCATGAGGCCCAGTTCCTGTTTCTGGGTCTTGGGCTGCCTGTGTGGGTAAGAATCAAGGGCGTTGTGTGTTTGGTTTTCCTGTTTTCTGAAACCTGTGAGCAAATATTGTCTGTCCTTTCCAGTTTTCCCAGAGGGAAACTTCAGATTTCTTTTGCTTCGTTTCTAAGAGGCCGTGCTGTCCTGTTACTTTTCTAACCAGTGTTCCCTCTGACTTCATCTTCCCTCTTCCCTTCCTCCGGGCGCCTGCTGCCTCAGGCGCTCTCTGCGCACACACTGTTTGGTGTTATGTGTAATAAATTGTGACCTGCCCCGAGCGTATTACTTACCTTGGGAATTTCAAAAATTTCGGTAACTAATTAGTGATTTTGTAACCTGGAAAATTTTGGTTACCGATCGGATTTCACCTTCTAAAATGACTACCTTTCTGAGAGCAGCAAGGGTTATAATCAGAGTTACTTTGCCTAAAACCTGTGGAATGGGTTTTGCCTGCATAGAAAATTCAGCTGTTCTAGGGACAATAAAATGTCACCTTTTACCAAAACAGAAATTTCACTGCTGCTGTAGGTGGCTCTGTGGTGATTTATGTGAATTTGTGTGTCTAATGCGTGAATTCTGAGACGGTTGCCTTATTTGTACACACTGATAGACAAGTCAATATAGACCTTGGGTCTTGGAGTCAGAAAGACTTCTCAACTGTTAGTTGTATGAATTTGGGAAAGTTTCTTTAACCTCTCTGTTCTTTGCTAATCTAGAATTTGAAGGAACTATAGTTCCTCAGAGTTATCAAGAATAAATGAATTAATACATAAAAATACTTGCAACAATTTCTCGTTAATATGCATATTTAAAATATTTGCTATTTNTATTTGTACACACTGATAGACAAGTCAATATAGACCTTGGGTCTTGGAGTCAGAAAGACTTCTCAACTGTTAGTTGTATGAATTTGGGAAAGTTTCTTTAACCTCTCTGTTCTTTGCTAATCTAGAATTTGAAGGAACTATAGTTCCTCAGAGTTATCAAGAATAAATAATACATAAAAATACTTGCAACAATTTCTCATTAATATGCATATTTAAAATATTTGCTATTTAAAAAAAATATTTGCGGGCGCCTGGGTGGCTCAGTGGGTTAAAGCCTCTGCTTTCGGCTCAGGTCATGATCTCAGGGTCCTGGGATCGAGGCCCGCATTGGGCTCTCTGCTCAGCAGGGAGCCTGCTTCCTTCTCTCCCTGTCTCTCTGCCTGCCTCTCTGCCTACTTGTAATCTCTCTCTCTGTGTCAAATAAATAAATAAAATCTTTAAAAAAAATAAAAAAAATAAAAAATAAAAAAATATTTGCTATTTTAAGTCTCCATTCTATTAAAAATTTCAAAATTTACCACCAATATATTTTTGGAAATTATCTGTCTAATATTCTTTTACGGAAGATTTGAACCCTGGAGATGGAGTGATCACNGCTCTGCCTACTTGTAATCTCTCTCTCTGTGTCAAATAAATAAAATCTTTAAAAAAAAATAAAAAAAAATAAAAAATAAAAAAATATTTGCTATTTTAAGTCTCCATTCTATTAAAAAATTCAAAATTTACCACCAATATATTTTTGGAAATTATCTGTCTAATATTCTTTTACGGAAGATTTGAACCCTGGAGATGGAGTGATCACTAAAGCTTATAAAATAAAATGATGTATTCTGGAGGACAAAACAAAACAAAACAAATTACAGAAGTTCCTGAGGCTCTCTATAGATCTTGAACCTGTGGGTAAGAACAAAAGCATTGCACAGGAACAAACGGGAAGGCCGAGGATTATAGAAACAGTTTCAAGTCAAAGTATTTATGGAGCACATTGTGGTTTTTTAAAATTTTTTTTTATTGTTTTATTTGGTNTTTTTTTTTTAAAGATTTTATTTATTTATTTCACAGCGGGAGAGAGATCACAAGGAGGCAGAGAGGCAGGCAGAGAGAGAGAGAGAGGGGGAAGCAGGCTCCCTGCCAAGCAGAGAGCCCGATGCGGGCCTCGATCCCAGGACCCTGAGATCATGACCTGGGCCGAAAGCAGAGGCTTTAACCCACTGAGCCACCCAGGCGCCCACACATTGTGGTTTTTTTAAATTTATTTTTATTGTTTTATTTGGTAAAATTGCTTTTTACAAAAGGGCAGCTGCAAAATACAGCAACCTCTGCAACAATTACTTGCTTTTCCTTGGAGCGGAAAGAATGGGTGAGATCCAAGGAATCAGAGCAGTGGATGGACCAATGAGGAACAGCTCCAAGTTGTTTTAGGGTCTAGAGCAACAAATTCAAAGCTAAAATTCCCAATCAAATTCTTCTAACAACTTAACTTCATCTTGTCTCACGGACTACCACCCCCAGCCCCTTAAGTAGAAAAGCTGACTTACTCCTGCCAACCAATGACCCCACTGCAGGAAACACCTTAGAACATATGTTTGTATTTATTTTTTAAAAAGATTTTATTTATTTATTTGACACAGACAGAGAGATTACAAGGAGGCAGAGAGGCAGGCAGAGAGACAGGGAGAGGAGGAAGCAGGCTCCGCGCTGAGCAGAGAGCCCGATGCGGGCCTCGATCCCAGGACCCTGAGATCATGACCTGAGCCGAAAGCAGAGGCTTTAACCCACTGAGCCACGCAGGTGCCCAGAACATGTTTTTAATCACATCTCTTTTTTTTTTTTTTTGAGCACATTATGTTTTGCATTATGCTGATCTGAAGTAAACAGAACTATAAGCCATATTTAGTTTTAGATGTTTTATTTGAGAGACAGACACAGAGCAAGCGCAGTGAGGGGTGGGAGGAGAAGCAGACGTCCCGGTGGGCAAGTTGCTGGGTGCAGGGCTCAATCCTGAGACCCCAGCACCACGACCCGAGCTGAAGACAGACGCTTAACCGGCTGAGCCACCCGGGTGCCCCTACAAGCCGTGTTTCTTTTCTTTTCTTTCTTTCTTCTTTTTTTTTTTTAAAGATTTTATTTATTTGACACAGTGAGAAAGGGAACACAAGCAGAGGGAGTGGGAGAGACAGGCTTCCTGCTGAGCAGAGAGCCTGGATCCCAGGACTCTGGGTTCATGACCTGAGCTGAAGGCAGACGCTTAACGACTGAGCCACCCAGGCGCCCCTACAAGTCCTATTTCTTAAGAGACTTTTCTCAGCTAGATTTTATGTAATGCACAAAGTCATGACACAGTGATCTCCATTACCTATTGCTTATAAAAATAATTGTCAAATCAACTGCTCTACTAAGGTCACTAATAAGTTTCTAATTGTTAGATATAAAATAGGACTTTTATTTAAATCTTCTGTTGCAACTGACACAGTTCGCTGCTTCTATCTTCAAATTTTGGCTCCTGGATCATCCCCTCCCCCCCCTTTTTTTGTTGGTACTTCTCTTAGCACATTCATTTTCTAACGTTACTTCTAATTCTCTGTCCAACATTCCAGTAGATGTTGACTGAATCTTCTGTAAGATCAAACATTCGATTCATCTGGGGGCTGGGCTTCTCTGTGTAAACCGGTACCTCTCACATGAGCAATCCTGACAAATGCCACACCATCCAGCCGTTACCTGTAGACCACGTCACTCCCATCAGATCCGTGATTAGATCATCTTTATTTTTGTAAATTTTCCTCAACCTTATTTACCTCACAGCCGGTACCAGTCAGGACCCAATTACAAGTAGAAACATGAGGCTACCTATGTATTTTTTTTCCTCATTCGCCCTCACATCTCTCTGTTGTGTTAAGTTCAGATCCCTGTGACACAGCCTTAACTGGGGAAGCCGGCTGAGCATTCGCTCTGTGGCTGTAGTCCTCACTTCTGATGTCAGAGATGGACGGCCACCACTCGCTCCCTGAAGTGTCACTCTCCTGCTTGGTCTCCGTGCTTCCGCGCGTGTCCCAGCACCCTCTGTGCGCATAGAGCCTCTGCTGACCCTTTCATGACATACGTCAGGCCATTTCATTTCTCTGCTTCAAGCCTCCAACACCTCTCATTTTACTTGAGTTGAAAATCTAAGTCTGGGGACACCTGGGTGGCTCAGTTGGTTAAGCGTCTGTCTTCAGCTTAGGTCATGATCCTGGAGTCCTGGGATGGAGTCCTGGGATCGAGTCCCGCATTGGGCTCCCTGCTCAGCGGGGAGTCTGCTTCTCCCTCTGACCTCTCCCCTCTCATTCTCTCTCTCTCTCTCTCTCTCTCATGCTCTCTCTCAAATAAATAAAAAATATATTTTTTAAAAAAAATTTTATTCACTTATTTGACAGAGAGAAACACCGAGAGGGAACACAAGCAAGGGGAGTGGGAGAGGGAGAAGCAGGCTCTCTGCCGAGGAGGGAGCCTGACGTGGGGCTCAATCCTAGGAGCCTGGGATCATGACCCAAGCTGAAGGCAGACGCTTAACGACTGAACCACCCAGGCACCCCTAAAAAAATCTTAAAACCCCAAGTCTATCTAAATGATGCACAGGTTTCCATGTGGTGTTCTTAATGACTGTGTTGGATTGCCATATATATTGTGTGAGCTGTGAGGAGTTTTATGGACAAAACTGAAACCTGGTAGTGAAAGTGGGGAGTCTGTCGGGTACTTCTGGTTGCCCTGTTGGATAAAATGGCTTTCTACGGAATGGGTATCCTGCAGAGATGGTGGTAGAGTGCTGGAGAGTTCCACGGAGCCAAATTTATCCTTTTTTTCTTAGATTTAACATTTTAAAATATTTCATGATCGTTTCCTTTTCAAAACCTAACTGATGTTGGGACCGATTTTCTTTTGTTATTTAGTCATATACCTGCAGAGAACTACATTTTTGTGACCTGTAATATTGTATGCTTTCTAAATGACTTGAAATTATTTGTAACTGTTAAGTTATATTTGAAATCCTGTTTGGCTAGTATCCATCCATTCTTGTCTGATAGGAAGAACTGCATGCCATTTATTTTAAAAAGCATTAGGAATAAATATGGTTTTTAAAGTGTAGGGATGAATTGTAGTCCTATTTCCCCTAACTGCTGATCTCCAGGATTATTCATACACCTTTTTTTTCCCTTTAAACACACATACTAATTCTTGAATAATTGGCCATAATTATCTTTCCTCTCTCCATATGTGTGTTTATAATGAGGTCTTCAAAGGGAAATAACCATGTGCATAAATGTTTATTGTCAGTTTCTGTAAATATTTGCTTAAATCTCTATTCTGCATCTCTCTAGCTTCTTTAAGATACTTATTAATATTTAGGTAAAACTTCAAGAACAAAAGGTTAAAAACAAAGGAATAAGAAACACCAATATATTGTGCCTACCTTAAGAACTCATAATTTGAGGAAAAACACTAAAATTTATCAAGATTTTAAGATGAAGGGTATACTTGTGTCCTTTTGAGGATTATTGTGTAATCCTCGGGCTTATAAGCAGGAGGAACAAATTAATAAAAAGCAGTGCATTAATGAAACCTTCAAGAAGTGGAATTGACAAATTCCACTTGTTTTTGAAATCTCCTTTTTCTAGTTGAGATAATACAAATGGCATAACTTTAAGATGTGCAACTTGATTTGATACCCATGTCTTGTGAAATGATCACCATTCTAGTGTTAAGTAACACCTGTATCCCAACACGTAATTATCATGGGGGGTTGGTAAGAACACTAACGTTCTATTCTCTTCGCAGCTTTCAAGTATACAGCACTGTCGTCGACTGCGATCCTCGTGCGGCCATGAGACCCCGAGAACGTACTCCTCTGTTCACTGGAGGCTTGTACCTTTGTCTAACGTCTCCCCACTTCCCAGCCCCTGAGAACCACCATTCTAATGTTTTTACAGGTTTGACCTCTTTAGGTTCCACATATAAGTAATAGACAGTATTTGTTCTTCTGTCTGACTTCCCTTAGTGTAATGCCCTCGAGGTCTGTACGTGTTGTCTCAAATGACAGGATTTTTGTCACGGCTGAATACTATTCCATTGCGTTTATATACCACGTCTTTATCGCTTCATCCATCGCCTGGCGCTTATGTGGCTTCCGTATCTTGGTCCTGGATAATAATGCCGCGCATCCCAGTGGTGCATGCATTGCTCTTCAGGAGAGTGATCTTGGTATTTTGCACATATAGCCAGAAGTGGAATTGCTGGACCATATGGTAGTTCCGTTTTTAACTTTTTGAGGCATCTCCATGCTGTTTTCCTCAGTGGCTGTATGAGTGACCTTCCCATCAACAGAACAAGGTTCCCTTTTCCCCACATCGTTGCCAGTACTTATATCTTGTCTTCTGATCGATACAGCTATTCTAACGTGTGCAAGGTGCTAGGTCATTGTGCTTTTGAATTGCATTTCCCTGATTAGTGATCTTGAGCTTCTTTTTTCGGCCATTTTTCTGTTACCTTTTGGAATGTTTATTCAGTTCCTTTGCTCACTCTTATTTTTACAACTGAGCTGAATGGCTTCTACATGTATTTTGAATGCTAATCTCTTAGACAAATGATTGGCAAGTTTTCTCCCATTCTATAGATTGGCTTTTTGGTTTTGTACAGACGCTTTGTCGTTTGTAGTCCCATTTGCTAATTTTTTCTTTTCTTGCTTGTGCTTTTGTGGTTATACCCAAAAATTATTGCCAAGGCCAATGTCAAGGAGTTCTCCCCTATGTTTTCTTCTAGGAGTTTTATGGTTTCAGGGCTTATGTTTAAATCTTTGATCCATTCTGAGGTAATTTTTGTAAGTAGTGTAAGATAGGAGTTCAATTATATTTTTCTGCATGTGGTTCTCCAGTTTTCCAAAACCATTTCTTGAAGAGATTATTCCTTATCCCATTGAGGATTCATGGCTCCCTTGTCAAATACTCTTTGATCATATATCAGGGGTTAATTTCTGGGATCAGTTCTGTTTTATTAGTCTGTGTCTGTTTTTATGCCACTGCCATACTGTTTTGATTAGATATAGCTTTCTAATGTATCTGCAAATCAGGCAGTGTGGTGTCTCCAGCTTTGTTACCTTTTAAGGTTGCTTTGTTTATTTGGAGTCTTGTGCTTCTATACAAATTTCAGGATTTTTTTTTATGTATTTGTGAAAAATGCCATTGGAATTTTGATAAGGATTACACTAAATCTAGAGAGGGCTTTGGGGGTAATATGGACATTTTAACAATTTTATTTCTGAAAATGGAAAATCGTTTTGTGTCCTCTTTGGTTTCTTTCACTAAAGTCCTTGACTTTTCAATGTACCGATCTTTCATGTCCTTGGTTAAACTTATTCTAGGAATTTTATTCTTTTTGATGCTATTGTGAATGGGATTATTTTAAAGTATTTTGTCATTTGTGTATAGAAATCAGTTATGTATGTTGGTTTTATAGCCTGCAACTTTACTGAATTTGACTAATTCTAACAGGCTTTTTTGTTGTTTGTTTTTTTGTGTTTTTTTTTTTTGGTGGAGTTCTTAGGGTTTTCTATATGTATGATCATATGTGCAAACAAAGACAATTTTATTTCTGTTTTGGAGGCCTTTTCTTTATTTTACCTGATAGTTCTGGCTAGGACTTCCAGTACTAATGTTGACTAAGAGTAGTGAGAGTGGGCACCTTTGTTTCTGATCTTGGAGGAAAAGCTTTTAGCTTTTTATGATTGATGGTAGCTGTTGGCTTGTCTTAGCCTTTGTATTGAGGTATGTTACTTCTGTATCTGACTCGTTGAGAGTTTTTAATCATGACTGGCTGTGAAATTTTGTCAGAATCACTTTCTGCATCTATGTAGTTGATAGATTCTTATGTTCATGTGGTGTATCACATTTACTGGTTTTTGTGTATGTATTTTGAACCATTTTGCATCTCAGACCCTATTTGGTTGTGGTGTATGATTCTTTTAATGGGCTGGCTGAATTTGGTTTGCTAACACTCTGAGAATTTTAGCATCTGTATTAGGGATATTGGTCTGTACTTTTCTTGAAGTGTACTAAGCTGGCTTCAGTGTCAGGGTAATGCTAGCCTCGTAAGATGAGTTGAGGTGTGTTCCCGTTTTACATTTTGGTAGTTCAAGAAGGATTAGCGTTAATCCTTGAAATCCTTGGTAAAATTGAATAGTGAAGCGATCTGATCCTAGACTTTGCCTTTTTGCAAGGTTTTTGATTACTGATTAAATCTTTCATTGTTGGACAGTACAGGTTTCCTATTCGTCACTTAGTCTTGGTAGCTTATATGTTACTAAGGATTCTTATATGAATTTCCTTGTAGTCTCTATCTTTTTTCTTTTTTTCTTCCGTATTTACCAAGCAGGAAGCATTTACTTTTTAACATTGTGTATATTTACTATATTTAAACTATCTACTCTATTAGTGTCACCTCATTTGCCTTTAATTGGCCACTTCAACAGATAATGCTGCAGAGTTCTCCTGCATGTATGTCTCCATTTGGATGTAAGCAAAATTTTTGTCCTGCAAATCTAGAAATGGAGTTACTAGGTCATAATTCATAAAACTTGATTAAGTAATAGAAGACCATTTCTAGGACGGCCACACTAGTGTACTTCTAGTGAGCGTGCCCGAGGGTTCCTAGTGCCTACATCCATGCACACCGACAGTTTGTGCTACACAGTTCTCCAGTTTTTATCAAGCTATCGGCCATCTGCAATGCTGTGCTCAGGCAAATTCTCATTTCAGTTGTATGAGAAAATAGAAGTAATGCATTGAATCTGAAATTTTACCTCTTATTTATCAACTTTGCCCCAAAATAAAGTCCTAAGAATGCAACCGAGCCTTAAAGGAATGAGACAGGATATCATGGGTTATCAGAAAGAGTACTTGGGGGGGGGGTGCCTGGGTGGCTCAGTCTGTTAAGCATCTGCCTTTGGCTCAGGTCGTGATCCCAGGGTCCTGGTGTTGAGCCCTGTGCAGGGCTCCCTGCTCAGCGGGGAGTCTGCTTCTGCCTCTCCCTTCACCCCTCTCCCTGCGCGTATGCTTGCACACGTTGTCTCTCTCTCCCTCTCAAATAATAAAATCTTTTTTTTTTTGGTTTTGTTTTAAAGTACTTGGAAAAGAAAATGGTACACCTAGATTTAAAATCATTATGCAAAACAAGTAATTGCTGATACTGTGTGACTTTGAAGTCTACAGGGTTTTTAAAATAGCCAAAGCATAATAGAAAAAATCTGGCATGAAAATTAGATTTCAGTAAGATTTCTGTGGTGCTAAATAAAAACATGTTTCTTTTTGATTAGTTGACGGTTATGGATACTGAATTTCCCAACATTGATAGAAAAATAAAAGTTAGAGCTTTAATAAAGAACACTGGAAATTAGAAGTCTGATACTTAAATACTGCAAAAATGAAGAATTTTTCTACATGCTATTGAAACACCTCCACATCAAAACAACTGCTCAGAGCCATGAACAAAGGATTCTGCCATTTTATGGATCCGGGGAATAGAAAAAGCTTGCAGGGGAGGCAGAGTCAGTGAGGAAAAAGGCTGAGGATAGAGTCCTGATGGAGAATGGTATCTTCAAGTCCTTACTCATAAGGGTGTCTAAGCAGAGGCACTGGAGAAATGTCTTGGTCAAGGGCAATCAGTGAATGGAGGGGCCTAAGGCCCAGCATGGAGGAGAGCAGGTATTGATATGAACAGGGCTGGCTGCAGGGTTGGCGGCTGGATCCTGGACTGAAACTCCCTCCAGAGACTGAAGTGCATTTCTCTGCACCGCCTCTACCACGAGGAGAGCAGGTGGCGCCTCATAATTCCTTGGGGTTGGCCTGGGTCACCCATACAACTTTGGTATAGAGCCAGACTCCTCAGACCTATTGTCAAGTCACAGACAAAAACAGAGCTACCTCCTAAAAGCCAGAAATAACAATTATTTTATAATCTGGGGAACAAATTTTATTACCTTGAAAAAATTTGCCAAAATGTTATGAGACCTGGTATTTTAAGTTTTAAAATACTTCTAAGTCAAATAGGAAAAGGATGATCATCGTAGGAGAGATACAGACATAATGAGCAGATGACAGGGTTTTTCTCCCTAAAAAATCCGACCATTAGAAAATCTCTAATGATTTGGAAAAGTGGTTGCAAATAAGGACAACTAGCAAATATACAAATAATAAATAGCAATAAATTAATAAATATAATGAAAGGAAAACAAAAGCCTAGGTCTTAACATAGAACCAGGGGCTTTTATACCTGAGAATGAATTTAAAGTTAACAAGTACATAAATGGTCAGAAGCATCAATAAGCTCTTTATGAAGAAACTTATAGAATTTCACCAAGAAAATTTCAATAGGATCAATATTGTGAGGATGTCATATATCACAAAGCTAATGTAAAAATGGAGTACAATGAATTTCCCACTGAATGTTTTGAAAATGAGCCATGGAATTTAAGTTTCTCTGCAAGTATATGTGGTGAAATAAAGCCAAAGAGATGTTTAAGGTACAATATCAAATCATATAAAGTAAGTCATGTATTGATGCAACCAGGATTTCATGAAAGATTAGATGGTTTAGACATAGACATCTCTGTGAATTTATGGTGTAACTAATCACCGGGGAAAGAGCATTGTATAGAAAGTTGACAACTTAGAATAAACAGTTGGGTCCCTAACATTCATAATTTGATTAAAAGATAAATGTAGTACTGACATTACATACAGATATTTATAATCCTGTGTAAGACAATAAACATAAGACAAAAATACTGAGATTTGAAAATAGAAATAGTAAATATTTTAGCATTATAAAAACATTTTTAAAAAGACTTTATTTGTCCACCTGCACAAGCAGGCGGAGCGGCAGGCAGAGGGTCAGACTCCCCAACTGAGCAGGATCCCGACCCGGGACTCGATCCCAGGATCCTGGGATCATGACCTGAGCTGAAGGCAGCTGCTTAACCAACTTTATAGGGGCTTAACCACCCCTATAAAAATATTCTTTAACAAAGATAAAAGCCCTTCAGAGACAGAGCTCAGAGCTGAGTGTCTCTCTGGGTATCATTCTTGGCTGGGGGATTCCATCCCCGTGTGGCCGACATCCCGTGGCTGGTCTGGGCGGGGGAACGAAGGCCCAGTTGGCCTCCGCTGGGAAAGACTTGGACCCTTGCAGCTCCAGGTTCCTGGAGCGATTAGCTGAGGTCCCATTGTCGCGGCTTCACAGTTTCTTCTTCCTCTGCCCAATTGTGCCCTAACTGCCGTTTCGGTGCTACTTCGGAGAACACACCGGACATGAGTTTCTAAAGATTGCCAGAAGGAAACACCATACAGCGGGGGGGCCTTAAAACCGTCATTTCTTCTCTCCTTTCTGGAGGCTAGAAATCTAAAACTCAAGCTGTCAGCAAGGCCAAGCTCTTTGAAGGCTCCAGGAGAACCCGTTCCACGCCTTCCTTCTAGGTTCTGGTATTGCTATCAACCCTTGATATTCCATGGTTTGCTGGTGTGTCTTCACAGTATCTGTGGCAGTTGTCACACGGTATCCCTGTGGGGCTTCACAGCGTCTTTCTCTGTGTCAGCCTGTGTCCCTTCTTCCTTACATGGGGGCCATCTTACTGGATTAGGGCCCTGCCTAATGACCTTGACTTGCTTATGTCTTCAAAGACCCTTTCTGCAGAGAAAGTCACATTCCCAGGTAGCGGAGGTAAGGACTTCAGCATATCTTTTGGGGGACGCTGTTGAAACCACAGCAGTCCCCAGTGAATCTCATACATGTGAATCCAGCCTGTGAGTTGTTGTCTTTCGTCTGTGCTACACAGATGAAATAAAATATTTTATAAAATATTAGACTAAAGACTAAGTTAGACTAAATAAATTAGACTAGAATAAAATGTTAGACTGTTCCCTCTTTCCTGATAACTTTCTGTAAATTCCTAAAGGGAAAATAAGATGTTAAGAGAAGTATACATTTAAACCTGTAACAATGTCCTCAGTTTTTGAGTCCATTTAAAAATTCCTTCTCATTTAGACTGTGGAATGTGGCTCTTTGGACAGAAGTAGCGCATTGATGCACAGATAAAATGGTCACTAACTCAATATGCCATTTTAAGAATTTGCTCTTTGACTTTCCAACCTTTCAAAATGTTTAGGCAATTAATGTGTGGCTATACTTTTTACGCCACTTCTGATAGTCTTGCATTTGGAGAGCAGCTGAAAGGATGACACAGGCGAGCTACTGTCTCACTGTCAGCTGTCAGCCTGAGCCAGACGGAGTAACATAAATGCATTACTATCTCTTATGGTTTTCTCACCAGGTTGCTTAATGCCCGCCCGTATGCCCTCACACAAAGGATTCCAGCATGGCCCTGGGACTTGAGATGGCTTTCTCGGGTGTTTGGCTGGCTACGGTCGCCGTGTCAGCAGCTTGATGACTTGACTGCTTGGTGCTCACGTAGTCTGGATGGATGTCCGTTTTCTGAGTTTTCCCTAAAACTGTGTAAAAGGGAAGGGGAAATCTGCAAAATCATTTCCTTGAGTGTGTGCGCTAGTTGACAATTTAAAAAGTCTCTGCTTTGGCCATGGCCATGAACGCCCTCCCTCCCTGCCCCTGCACTCTTCGAGCTCTGATTCTGCGATAGGAGCTTCTAGGTCACAACACCCAGGATGCAGAACGTGGTTTTAAATCTCACTGAAAAGCCTCAGGAAGCCGGCGCCAGAACGGCATGACGCCTCAAGAGAGGTGAGCCTGTGTCCTGTGACGTCCATCACTCTTTTGCAAGAGAAGTCAGTCGAACTTTTTTCATTAAACATTTTTTTTTCCTTTCTTTCTGAGACTGTTGGAAGCGTTTGCAGGAGGTTGTCCTTCCTCCCCGCTCACCTCCTGGTGTCTTGTCCTGGCCAGGGCGCCCTGGGGGGCTGCTGGGTCAGCAGAAAACTGCTCGGACTCGCAAATCTGGCAGTTGCTCACTTGCCCTGTGGCTGGGTTACCAGAACACAAAGTATTTATCAGCTGTTGTAGTGAACTTCGTTTCTTAGCCATCAGTGCCTATGATGACTCGATAACCAATTCAGCATTTTCTTAGTAGCAAATTTAAAAAGAAAACCTTTGGGGCACCTGGATGGCTCAGTCATTAGGTGCCTGCCTTTGGCTCAGGTCATGGTCCCAGAGTCCTAGGATTGAGCCCCACATCGGGCTCCCTGCTCGGCGGGACACCTGCTTCTCTCTCTCCTACTCCCCCTGCTTGTGTTCCCTCTCTTGCTGGGTCTCTGTCAAATAAATACATAAAAAAATCTTTTAAAAAAATGTTTAAAAAAAATAAAAAAAACCTTTTAAGCAGACTCTTAATATTCTATCACCTGTTGATAGACTCTGTCCAAATCCTTGTCTTCCATAGCCTTCATTTTTTTTTCCTTAAAAAAATTTTTTCCCCCATAGCCTTCAAATATTTATACAGGCCCCCAGTCCAGGCCGGAGTATGCTCTCATGGGGCGGATAGTTTAGTGGAAGAGACAGGCATCAAACGGAAGGGGCACCATAAGTTGTTTCACGCAGTTGGGATAAGCCCGTGTTCCTGGTGGGCTGTCGCAAGATACTGAGGGGAGGGTGGTAGATGGGATCACAGTGATGGCTTTGGCTCTGTGAGAAGTGGAAAGATGGGTGAAATAGAGAAGTTCTGATTGATGGCGCTGGGAGAAAGTAGCTGGGTAAAGGTGACAAGTAGGTCAGGGAGGGGCTGGCGGGTCCTTCACGGGCAGCCTGCGGCTTCGATGCGCCACTTCCCGGGAGCATGGAGCCAAGGGCAGCGTGCTGTGCTGTGATTCTGTGGTGTAGATGACACGTCGTGAGCCTGGTTCAGATCTGTCACTGAGAACGTGACGTCATGGCATAGGTGTGTGGCTTTAGAATAGTAATCCTGAAACCTGGGGAGGCTGCGTCAGTAACCATAGCAGCCAGACACATTCTCGAGGGATGTTTACCCTTTTCTTTTTTTCTTTTTTTTTTTTTAGATTTTATTTGAGAGAGCACGTGCGCACACAGCGGGGGGAGGGACGGCCAGACTCCCTGCTGAGCAGGGAGCCCAACGTGGGGTTCAGTCCCAGGACCCTGAGATCGTGACCTGAGCTGATGGCAGATGCTTAACCGACTGAGCCACCCAGGCGCCCCGGGTGCACTTTCTAACTGATGCTCCTTAGAAGTTTTCCCCACTCCTGTCCACCAGCCTTGCTTAAGAACGGTGAGGGCAGTCTCCCATGGACAGGGAGAAAAGCCTCTCATGGAAGCTTTGTGACTTTAGTTTTTTTTTTTTCTCCACTTTGGTATACTTTTCTATCAAATATAACCTATTCCATAGATGTGGAACATAATTTTTCTCTTGGGACGGTTGCCTGTGAGACATTTAAGAGAGGAGGTTATTGAGGTAGTTGGATGTACTGATTTGGACTTAGAAGGTTTATTTGTGCTGGAGTAGCAATCCTCTGAAGAAGCAGGACTAAGTCAAGAAATACATAGTAACTAATACGCTACTACATGTTCTACAGGCTTTTACAAATAGCAGTTGTCAAAACAACCCAAAGAGACGGTGCCATCATCTCTATTTTATAGTTGAGGAATTTGAGGCACAGAGAAAGTAAATGACTTTTTTTTTTTTAAGATTTTATTTCTTAGAGAGGGAGATGGAGATCACGAGCAGGGGGTGTGGCAGAGGGAGAAGCAGGCTCCCGGCTGAGCAGGGAGCCCAATGCAGGGCTCGATCCCAGGACTCTGCCTGGGATCATGACCCGAGTTGAAGGCAGCTGCTCTGAACCCCCGGGCGCCCCTAAATGACTTTAAATGGTAGAGCTGGGATTATGAACACAGGGTGTACCTATAAGGTCCAAACTCTTAACGAAGGGCTATGCTGGAAGGAAAATGTCAAGACTCAACCAAGTGAAGTTCTGGGAAGACCCCCCCCCCCC
>LNAC01000072.1:201026-655746 GCA_002007465.1 Ailurus styani | reverse complement strand
CCCCCCCCCCCCCCAGCCCCGGGTGCCCTGAGGGACTCCAGCCTATACTGCGCAGCAGCGGTGAGGAGCCAGCGGCGCCCGCTTTGCCCTCCTTACTTGATTCAGAGCATCCTACTTCTCTAAGGGACCTAAGAATTCTCTCTCTCTCCGATCTGTTAGAGTTTAGAAACCACTGGGCCAGAATCTTCGAGCTGGCTGCTCTCTGGGCAGATTCTGTGCTCTGACTCTTCCCTTCCAGTCAAGCTCCTTTAAAAGAAAAGAAAAAAAAAGTTCTACCTGGGAAGGAGAAAAGCACCCAAATGAGAACAAGCAAAAGCTATTTTAGAATTTCCTAAAGCAAGAGAGTCCACCATCATCACTTGTGTTTGGCAGAGACTCAAAGGCAGGCAGGGAACAGGGAAGCTCTGTATTGAGAGATCAGAAGGGAAGGTTCCAGGGGTGCGCTGATTGGAGGCTGTTGGCCTGGGCAGGGGGTGTGTGGGGAGTGTGGGGGCGAAGTAGAAGCGGTGGCTCATGTGATGGGTTAGGGGAGAATATTCGCCTTTCTCGGCTTGGTTCTACATTGGAAGTGAGGGCAAAAATGAGGGAAGCCGGCAGTTACTGCTCAAGCCATGGCTGTCTGGGGGCTGTTGCCGGAGAGGGTGTGGTTTGGCCTCCGGGACTGGTTGCCCTTAGGCTGTGGGTCAGACTTCTGCTTTCCCTGATGGTGGGGCCCACGGCTGACTGTCTACTGAGTCTCCTACCTTCTGTTCTCACAGTCGTAGAACTTTCCTTCGATGATGGCACAGAGAAAAAAGGGTTCATTCTGGTCCTTTTTCACGTTCTCACATGGGCACATGGGGATTACTCTGTCTGCCTATTTATTTGATCTGGTCACTCACCTAATGTCTCCTCATGATTCAGATCCCCGTTTTTTCTTTTTAAAGATTTTATTTGACAGAGACACAGCGAGAGAGGGAACACAGGCAAGGGGAGTGGGAGAGAAGCAGCTCCCTGCTGAGCCTGATGCGGGGCTCGATCCCAGGACCCTGGGATCATGACCTGAGCTGAAGGCAGATGCTTAACCGACTGAGCCACCCAGGTGCCCCAAGAGCCCGTTTTCTTTATCCTCTTCAATCCTCTGTCAATTCTCAAGTCTAGCTAGAATGAACCACAGAAAGTTTCAGCTGACTTGGAACATCTTTTCTCCTCATTTCTGTGGAGCTAACCTTTCTTTGCTTTTAAACCTTGGCTTAAATATCACTTCTTCCAGAAAGTTTTCTGGGGACCCTCAAAAAGTCTAGGTGTTCCCAGAGTCCCCACTGTTGTGACACTCTTAAAAATATTTTAATCACAGTGCTGTTGTGGGGAGCGGTCACCTGGGTAGTGTGTGGCAGAGCAGACAGCCAATACATGTTTATTGAAATAATGAATTTGAGTCAAAACCGAATGTGAGAAAGCAGAGCAAAGCTCCGGAGGTTCTCCCAGAATCCTTTGTGAGCCCCAGAAAGGTGGGGGCAGGTGCTTTTTTTTTTTCCTGTAAGCTTGTAAATTCATCCTCAATGAGATGGTGAACTAGAGATTTAAATCTTTGCAGTGGAAAATCGTGGATTTTATGCTTTTTGAAACATGGAAGCGACTCAGAGTGCAGATGAATGACATGCCCCGAGGCCCTGTTGTGAATCAAGGCGAGTGGAGAGGGCTTTAGGCTTCCTCAAGCCTTCCCGCCACGGGGACCTGCTCACAAGAGAGCCCCCCGGTGAGTACTCACTCACCAGACTCATTCGTAGCACACATTAAAGACCAAGAAAATATCTTTGTGGAGGGCAAACCCTGCTTGTCCTCCATCTTAAAAGTTCATCAGAAACTGAAAAATATGTTATCTGGAAAGAAAACTTAAATACGTCCTGGGATTTATTTTCCGTCCCCTTCTGGAAAACATAAATTATTTCAATTCTTTATGAGTCACTCTCGTCAAATTATTTTACAATTTATTTTGTTTATAGATTAAAAAAAAAATCATGTAGTAGGAGCACAATGAACAAATTGCCCTTCATCCTCCAGGAACTTAACTGTATGAAGGCTTTTTACTTCATGAGAAGAAAGGAGCTGGAGTACCAATCCCCACTGGAGGCGGGTTTAACTGAGGAATCTGGCTGAGCTCCTAGGCCCTTCGTGTAGTGATTAGGTGTGTGAGATGAGGAGGGGATCACAAAATCTGTGGTGACGCTTGCAAGGGAAAGCTTTGAAATGCACTTGCTTTTCAGCTTCCCCCCCTGCTCCGGCTGGGGGTGGACTCTCCTTCCAGTTAGAGGATGGTCCTTCGAGGGGCAGGGGATGGGACTCCAAGTCCTGTCTGCAGGGCTGATCCCTGGACTGGTTCTTCCTCTGCACTGCTCCATTTTCTTGGGGTCTTGTGACTTTCCTGATTTTTCCAGGACCTGTGTATCTGAGCTCCTACTTGTAGCTGTGGTTTGACCCCACTTCAAACTCCATTCTGTGGGCTGACCTTGGCCTGTTAGTCCCTGACTTCTGATTCCCAAGTCCTGGAGTGGTGGTGCCCATCTGTGTCTCCATCATCACCTCTGCCTTTTGACCACCCTTCACTGAGGTGTTTTTCGCTCCACTTATACCTCTGCGTTGCTTGGTTCCTTGCCCAGGGATGGCAATATGCGAATGCCTTGTCAGAAAGCAGGATCTGTAAAGATTCTCCTGGAAGGAAAAGTTTCGAAACCTTGAAGTTTGAGTTAACAATATATATATATATATAATATATATATATATAAATAAATTTTTTTTACTTCTGTTTTCCTCTCATTTATTTCCTCTAGTTTTTCTATTAGAAGGTGTTTATCTGGTGTATTTTTTTTTCTTTTAAACATTGTCAAATATATTCAGAAATGCCTTGAGGAGGCTATGATGGTTGGATTACTGTGATTTATACATGATTGCCTGACTGTCAGAAGGCAAAACATGCCATTTATTTTGTAATAACGTTCCTGAAATATGTGGTGTACTTAAGAGACAGTAAAACATTGATTTCTGAGGCCTTTTGAAAACATTCCCCCTTAAATATTTTGTAAGATTGAACACAGACCATCTTGAATTAAAAAAACAAAAAACTATGCTCAAGACATATCGTCATTTTTTCTGCTTCTGATTACTGCCTTGAGACAACTAGGACATGAAGTTAAATAGAAATATTCTAATACCAGGAAAAGTTGAAATTGCTGAATAGATGACTACTTCAGTAGATATTTTTAAGCAAGGGAAAATAATAAATAGGGGATGTTTGCTACCTAAGCAACATAATTAGAAAATTTTCCCTGAAGGATGGCTTTGCCTCTTGACATGTTTTAGTCGACAGATAGTTTCTTTTTCTGTGTTGAATAATGCATGTGTACACATTTAAACACAAGTATGGCTACTTTAATATGAGAATTTGAGTTAATTACAAATGAATAGATATATTGGGATCCTACTTAATGGCTCTGAGCAGAAAGGATGTGTCTGTTGTGAGTGGAAAACCTCTTATGATGACGAGGAAGGGTGACGAATTGAGGAAAACTATTTGGTTCAATTAGGCGATGTGAATGATAAATACTTTGCCCCTGCAATTGCACAAAGTACACAGGGAAAATAAATACTGATCATCATCTACTTAAGCTGTGATTTCTATAAAAATTAGGCATAATTTTTCTATTGAGGTAAAATGTTAGTTCATACTTAAAAGTTCAGATATGAAAATTCCTACTTGCCTACTTGGGAACGAATCATTTTGCACCCTAGTCAAAAGCTAGAAGTCTAGAGTAACACCTATTAACGAAATTCACGAACCAGCTGAGTCCATGGTCCAGCACCATTGGCAACAGATGCGGCACACACTGAGATGCTAAACAGTCTCCCGTCCTTCTTTCCAAGAGAAAAAAAGGCAAAGTGGAGGGGCAGAACACTGCCCACCTTGTTTTTGAAAAAAAATTTTGAACTGATTACTGTTTATTTTTAGTAAACTTCATTTTTTAAAGAACAGATTTACCAAAAAACTGGAAACACAGTCTCTAGAGTTCCCATGTTCCCCCCATGCAGGCTTCCCTGTTAACATCTTAGTGTGGTACACTTGTTGCATCCGATGAACCAATATTCAAGTCCGTACTGTATTCAGATGCCCTTAGTTTCATCGAGTGTTTTCCTTTTGTGTGGTCCCCTCCAGGATCCCACAACACACGCTGACTCGTCTCATTTGCTCTCCTTGGCTGTGACGGTTCCTCCTGACTTTCCTTGTTTTATGACCTACACAGTTTTCTGGAGTGCCAGTCAGGTAATGCAGCGCAATGCCCTTCTACTGGGATCTGTTTTCTCCCACTTACAGTGGGGTTACCAGTTTTGGGGAGGAAGAGCAGACGTAAAATACCATTTTCATTACTTCACGTCAAGGGTACATATTATCAACATGGTTTATCACTGTTTACCTTGATCACCTGGCTGAGGTAGTTAGGTTTCTCCACTGTAAGGTGACCTTTCTTCCTCCCCACCCCCCCGTGTCCCTCTTAGGCATACTGGCCCCTTTGGAAGGATGTCATTAAGCACAGGTCACACATAAATAGGCATTCATGCTTCACCTTTCTTGAGGGTACGGTATCTACGTAAGTTATTTGTCGTTCTCCTACAAGGGACAGTCATCTCTGCTCCCCCATTTATTTAGTCCTTTATTTGCATCAACATTGCCGATTCTTGGATATTATTTGTACTTTGGGTTATACTCCAATACTGGTTTGTTTATTTTCTTATTCAAATTAATCTAGCTTTGGCCATTTGGGGCTCCTTTAGTTGGTTCCTGAGTCCCTTTGACATAACCCTCATCAGTGTCAGGTTTTATTTATTTTTGAGCACTTCTGGTGCTATCGGCTCCATGTTCACCTTCTACATTTGCTGCTGCAGTTGGGAACTGGCCATTCATATATATTTATATCTCTCTAGATAGATAGATACCAAATGATTTGACATTAAAGTCTGCATACTAGATGTGCTTGTTCCTGCTACATTGCATTTGTCCCCCCAGGGCCTTTCAGCTGATGGAACACAAACATAGGTCTTTAGTAACCCATGGATATATATGTGTACCTACCCGTAAATGTATTTTCTGCCCAGACTGGGAGCTGTTTCTCCATGAAGCAGGGCTCCTTGTTTTTGGAGGATGGAATTAGAAATCGAGTGCTGAGTGCTTGCTGTGCTCTTGCTGCTGGGGTGTTATTGCTTGTAGGCCCCCCTCATCTGAGAGAATGAGGAAGTAGGTACACGTACGTACGAACCCATGTATCTATGCCTTCCTGTAAATATTCCTGCGTATTAGTCCGTCTGTATTAAGCTAAACCCAAGTTCATGTGGTCTCCACGTCCGCTGTGTCACCACGGGGAGTGTTCTGACCCCCTCCCCCGGTTTGTGCAAACTCCCGTCCTGACAGAGACAGACCAGCCGCTCATCGTCATCTTCCCATTAGGGTCCCGTCCCAGTACAGGCGCGGGCTCTGGACGCGCTAGCCAGCGCCCCCTTGGAAAGTTGAACTGGAATACAGTACTCACGTGTGGCTCCTTTTGCCTTTAGAGTTTCTGACACCACTCATTTCCACTTCCTCCGCTCACACCTTCCCCCTGGCCTTTCATGAAGCTGTTCCACACGTTTGTAACACAGTTCGCTCTCTTGTCGGCCTGCATTCTGCCTTAGGATCCTTCCACCTCATGAATTTTTTTTTTCTAAAAATTTGCCTAGAGTAAGATTCACTCTTTGTAAAGTTCTAGAGGTTTTGGCAAATACCTGATGTATATCCATCACCGTGTTCTACAGGATAACATCACCACCCTAAACATCTTCTGTGTTTCTCCTAGTCCCAAACTCCTGGGAATCCTGGACTTTTTTACTGTCTGCTAGTTTTGCCTTTTCCAAAATGTCCTATAATTGGAACGATATAGTACATAATCTTTTTTTTTTTTAAGATTTTTATTTATTCATTTGACACACAGAGAGAGATTACAAGTAGGCAGAGAGGCAGGCAGAGAGAGAGGAGAGAGGAGGAAGCAGGCTCCCTGCTGAGCAGAGAGCCCGATGTGGGCCTCGATCCCAGGACCCTGGGATCATGACCTGAGCCAAAGGCAGCGGCTTTAACCCACTGAGCCACCCAGGCGCCCAGTACATAATCTTTTAAGCCTAGATCTTTCACTTATACATTTAAGGTTCAATCATAAGATTCATGCATTTTTTTATGGTTTAAGAGTGCATTTCTTTTTGTTGATGAGCAATATTCCATTGTATGGATGTAGTTATCTTTGTAAAAAACATTTCGGCTGCCTCCAGGTTTTTGATGTTCAAGCTTGTTTTGTTTTCGTAGATCCAAATTGTAAAATTGTTTGGTTAAGTATCTAGGAAATACCTAGGAAGACAATTATTGGGCCTGTGGTTTTGTGGTGTGTGTGTGTGTGCGCGCGCCCATGCGTGCACACATATGTAGAAAACTGCCAAACTACTTTTCCCCCCTCTAAGAAAAACACAGTCTCATTCAAATTCTGCTGTTCCAGTGATTTAATTGGATCAAGACCTGGATACTGTAGCCATTGCTAGGAAATGTGGAATAACTATAACCTGGCAAATGGACTTGGTAGTCTAATGGTATAGGTATATAAGGAAGCTTAACTTCTTACTAAATTCATCTAAAGATTTTTAACCTATTTCTTTTAAAAGTACCAATTCCAATTTGGTACTGCTAGCTCTGAGACACTGGCAAATCACTTCACCTCTTTGATCCCAGCTTTCTCACTTAGAAAATGGAAATGCTGATCTCTTGTGAAGCTTAGGGATAAAGAAGCTAACATAAAATAAATTGTATTATGTTATAAAATGGTAGTAGTTATTATTGTTACTGAAGTTTACTAGGGATGTATCAGATGTATTATGACGCTCATGATTTAATGGATGAAGCAAGTAGAAATACATAATGAAAATGATAATGAAAATGAACTAATAAAGTTCAGGAAAGAGTTTTTGGTCAGCTGAGCATCAGGAAGTAGACGTGAGGTCACCGGTGACCAGTAACATTAAGAATGAGAAAATGTTCCACATCACTTGTCATCAGGGAAATACAAATTAAAATCACAGTGAGATACCACCTTACACCAGTTAGAATGGCTGAAATTAACAAGACAGGGAACAACAAATGTTGGCGAGGATGTGGAGAAAGGGGACCCCTCTTACATTGTGGGTGGGAATACAAGCTGGCGCAGCCACTCTGGAAAACAGTGTGGAGGTTCCTCAAAAAGTTGGAAATAGAGCTACCTTATGACCTGGCAATTGCACTACTGGGTATTTGCCCCAAAGATACAGATGTAGTGAAAAGAAGGGGCACATGCACCCCAATGTTCACAGCAGCAGTGTCCACAATAGCCAAACTGTGGAAGGAGCTGAGACGTTCTTCAACAGAAGAATGGATAAAAATGTGTTTCATATGTGCAGTGGAATATTACTCAGCCATCAGAAAGGGTGAGTACCTACAAATTGACATGGATAGAACTGGAGGGAATTATACTAAGTGAAATAAGTCAGAGAAGGACAATTATCCTATGGTTTCACTCACATATGGAGTGTAGGGAATGGCGTGGAAAATCATGGGGAGAAGGGCAGGAAAACTGAATGGGAAGAAATCAGAGGGAGACAAGCCATGAGGGACTCTTGACTCGGGGAAACAAACTGAGGGTTGTGGATAGGGAGGTGGGTGGGGGGATGGGGTGACTGGGTGACGGGCGTTAAAGGAGGACAAGTGATGTGATGAGCACTGGGTGTTATAAGCAATTGACGAATCCTTGAACGCTACCTCAAAAACTAAAAATGTACTATATGTTGGCTAATTGAATTTAAGTAAAAAAGAAAAAAATTCTGGTAGACACAGCATAAGAAAGTATTTGAAAAGGTTTGGGCTTAAGCACCAAATAAGTGGGAAATGAAATAAAACTATGCAAAGAAGGGTTCTAGGCTGTCCATTACCCAACTAAGAAATGTGGAGTTTGCCTGTATAGACATGTGTTTGTATTTGTGGTTTAAAGTTCTTGAGGAAGGATCTAGAGCAGGGAGGGATTAGAGAATATTAGCGACTGAGAGCTTTGTCATGAGATCGTGTGATGGTCAGTAAACTAGAAAAGAAGGGGTTGGACAGGCTCAGAGCATGAAGACAGAAGCAGGGAAGCGTGGGTACTGCCACATGTAGTTTGGTGATGGATTAAATGTAAGGATGGGGGCGGGGAAGGGAAGGAAGTCCAGGAATATCTAGTTTGTGTACTTGGGGTCTATTAAGGTCATTTACTGAATAAAAGAGGAGGAGGGAGATGTTTTTATAATTTTTTGAAGCTGAGCTAATTATAGATTTACATATAATGAGGAAGAATAGAGATCCCACGTACCATTTATCTAGTTTTTCAAAGACAACACTTGGAAAATGATACTACAATAGCATATGTAGGATATAAATACTAACTTAGTCTAGAAACAGAATGTTTGCGTCATCACAGGGGTCCCTCGTTGCCCTGTTAAGTCACACTCCCACCTGCCCCCACCCTGACCTTAATCTTGGGCAACTCTCCTTCATTCCCATAACTTGGCCATTTAAAGAATGTTAAATAAATCAACCCCTACATTCTGTACCTTTTGAGGGTTGGCTTTTTTCACTTAGCGTAATTCTTTGGAGATGCTTCCAAATGGTTGTGGTCATGGGCATCAGTAGTCTTATTCCTTTGCTGAGTAAGATTCCATGGTACTAATGCCTTACAGTTCAGCCATTCATCCAACGAAGGATATTTGAATGGTTTCCACTTTTTGGCTACTCAAGCTGCTATGAATATTCATGTGTATATTTCTGTGTGAACTTAAGTCTTCATGTTTCTGGGACAAATGTTTAGGAGTGTAATTCCTGGGATATATGGTGTTGTATGTATAGTTTTTAAATTGTCCAGCTGTTTTCAAGAGGAACCGTACCATTTTATATTACCACCAGAGTGTGTGTGATCCAATTCTTGTGAATACTAACCAGCATTGGGTGTTGTCACTACTTTTTATTTTTGCCGTTCTGATAGATGTGTAGTGACATCTCATTGTGGTTTTAATTTGGATTTCCCTAACAACTAATAATGTTGAAAATATTTTTTTTTAAAGATTTTATTTATTTATTTGACACAGAGAGATTACAAGTAGGCAGAGAGAGAGGAGAGAGGAGGAAGCCGGCTCTCTGCTCGGCAGAGATGTGGGCCTCGATCCCAGGACCCTGGGATCATGACCTGAGCGCTGAAGGCAGAGGCTTTAACCCACTGAGCCACCCAGGCGCCCTGAAAATATTTTCTTGTGACTAATTTCCATCTGTGTATCCTCTTTGGTGAAATGTGTCTTTATATCTATTGTGTATCTTCTGTTTGCTTTTTAACTCTTAGTTTTTAGAGCTATTTATAGATTTTAAATCTTGTCCTTTGTCAGATACATGATTTGCAAATACTTTCCCCAGTGTGTAAGCCTACTTTTCTGTCCTCTTAACAAGGTCTCTAAAAGGGTTTTAATTTCAAGAGGTCCAGTTGATGAATTTTTTTTTTCTTTTATGAACTGTGCTTTGGTGTTAGTCTAAGGTAATTTGTCTAACTCTTAAAGATTTTCTGTCCCTTCCCCCCATTTTAGTTCTGTGTTTTGCATTTCAGTACATGATCCATTTTGAGTTAATAGTCATATAAGGTGTGAGACTGAGGCCAAGTTTTCTCTACTTGTTTGTTATCCTTTGGAGTGCCAATCTTTCCACCGTTGAAATCGTTATCTTTTTAAAATTGATTTGTATTTACATATTTTTCAAGATTCATTTGGGCATATTTCTGTGGGTCTATTTTCAGGTTGTCTTCTGTTCCATTGATCTGTGTTTCTGTTGTCCCACCAAGACCACACAATCTTGATTACTATAGTTCATAGTCTTGATTACTGTAGTAAGTCTTGAAATCTGGTAGACGGATTACTTCACTTTATTTCCCAGAATTATATTAGGTGTTCTAAATTTTTTTACCTTTCCATACAAGATTTAGAAAGAGCTGTATCTATAAAGAAGTTCATTGGGATTTTGAATTGTTAAATCTGCATAAATCTTAGAATTGACATCTTTACTATGTAGATTTTCTAATCTAAGAACACATTACATCTCTTAATTTATTTAAATCTTAATGTAGTTTTTTAATAAAGATTTTATTTATGTATGGGGGGCGGAGAGAGTGAGTGTGTGCACAAGCCAGGGGTCGGGGGGGGCAGCAGTGGGTGGGGGGTGGGGAGGAAGAAGCAGACTCCCTGCTGAGCATGCAGCCTGATGTGGGGCTCAATCCCAGGACCCTGAGATCATGACCTGGGCCAAAGTCAGACATTTAACCTACTGAGACACCCGGGGACCCCTTCAATAGTGTGGTTTTTAGTGTACATGTACTTACTTATTAGATTTACACCTTTTTAAACAAATATCAAGTATAAGTGGTATTCTAAATTTTGGTGAATGGTGGTTGGTCAGTGTATAGTTTGGGAGGAGGGTCTCCTAATGGAGACAAAGGGACTGTGACTAAATTCTAATCCTGTGTATCTCAGAATGTGACTTAATTGGGAAATAAGGTCATTGCTGATATAATTAAGGTGAAGTTAGATTGAGTAGGTAGGACTGTATTCCAATATGATTAATTCCCTTATTAAAAAAAAAAGCCACGTGAAGACAGGGGCACCCATTATACCATGTGGTGATGAAGACAGAGGCAAGTGTGGAACCACTGCAATTCCAAGAACCTCAAAGCTTTGGACAACCTGCCAACAACTGGAAGGAGGCATAGAAGCATTCTCCCAGGTGTCAGAGCATAGTCCTAGGGACATGAGGATTTCCTACTTCTAGATTCCAGAGCTGCGAGGTGCTCAGTTTGGTTTATGCTGCTCAGTTTCTGATGCTTTATTACAGCAGCCACAAGGAAACTAATACATGTATGTTATCAGCTTAAAGTGTGATTTTTTTCATCCTAAGAGCTTATCTAAAGTACTCAAATCCCATAGTTCTGATTCTTTAATTGAAGGTAACAGCCTGTCTCATCTGCTGTTTCTTACAAGTTTTGGCACAGTTTGAGGAACCGCAGGCTGCCAAGACAAATACAAATATATTTAAAATATTCACATCTGCTGGATGCAACTTTTTAGAGGTATAATATTATTAAGTGAAAGCATTATAGATGAGTATCTTTGAATTAAAAAGGAAATTAATTCAACATTTTATCAGCTTCCTTATTTGAAATTTTAAGTTTCAGTATAACACAAAAGATGTTAAAAGTAAGCCTACATATGTGATTTTAAATGATCTTAACTGTCATTTTATCCAAGGAAGCTTGAGCATTTTATAGGTCAGGGTGAATGAGAAAAAACTGGAGACTTTGCCAGTTGTGTATGTGTGTATATATATATATATATTATATATATATATAATATATATTATATATATATATAATATATATATATTATATATATATATATAAGTTCTTTGCTCTAGGTCTCAAGACTGAAATCAACGTGTCCGTGTCTTTATGGCCATGATTTTAATTCTCTATCAGGCAATTACTGGTCTCTGTTTTGTTGAGCACACTTGCTGTGATTTTTGTCCTGTTCTTTGATTTGGGACATAGTCCTCTGTCTCCTTGGTTTGTTTAACTCTGTGTCTGTTTCTAGGTGTAAGTCAGCTCTGTCTTTTGCTCTTGCGAGTACTGGCCTTCTGAAGAGGAGGCCCCGTCGTGCCCTGCAGTGCAGTGGGCCCTGGACCCCAGAACCTGTGCTTCACAGGGGTCTCCTGCATGAGTTGCCTCTGCCCTAGTGTGTGGCTGAGCTGCTTTTGCCCTCAGTCCCGTCCTTGGCAATGGTTCCCTTCTGCCGTTGTGGGCAGGGTTTGGTCTCTGTGTTGTTAGTGGGCTCGTCTGGGGGCAGTGTGGGCTTGAGTTGTCAGACCAGGCATTTAGGGGAGATGCAATAGCCCTGAACTGTGGGGAAGTTTCCTTGTTTTGTCCCCTGAGCAGCTTTTGTTGGTGCGCAAGGCCTGTGGTCAGCCTCGGTGTGCGCCCCAAGCCTGTTGCTTGGGCTGCAGTCAGACTGGTGTGTGTAGGGAAGGGGATGAGCCACTTTGGAGTGGTGCTGGTCCCAGTTAGGACTGCTTGCATTCTGCCTCGCTGTGGTCCTGCTCTAGATGGGCTCCATCCAACGATGTATTGGAGTGGCATGTCTGCAGGAGAACAGAGGGTCAGGGAGCATCTCAGGAAATTAGGTAGTAAATGTTGGCACTGTGTTGGTTCCTGCGGGTGTCTCTGTGTCTAGGTTGGGTGGGTGGGGGGAGTGGCGCCCACCAGCTTTGTTTTTTGAAGTCTCTCATTGATGTCAGCCCCTCTAGCATGCGCTTCGAGATTGGTAAAGAAAGCTTCATGTGACTCTGATATCGTTCAAACTGCCGCTTCAGTGTTGTCTCTCAGGGGACTGTTCGTTGTTCTGACTCTCTGAGGGAGGGGACTCCGTTTTTCCTTGTCCTCCCCACTCTCCCGGAGCTGAGCCCTCTGCTTTTTAAATTTCTAGGGGTTAAGCCCAGCTGACTGTAAGAACTTGGGAAATTAGACCCTTCTGGTTTTCTTGTGGGTTCCTCTTGCCTGCAGAGCTTGGTGCGACGGTCTGGTTTTCTCCCCTTTCTGGGGGACTCTGGGTGTCCCTCCCTCTGACAGAGAGTCCCACAGGTCCCTTTGTGTCGTGACATGTCTGTATCCTTCGTACTCTCTTCGATGTGGTCTCTCCTCTACATTGAGCGGCAGCGAGTCTGTTCTTCAGTCTTTCAGTCACTTCCTGGGTATCTGCGTTGACGTGGGCGTTACCTAATTGCATCTGTGCAGTGAGATGAGGGTCGGGTCCTCTGACTGTGTCGTCTTCCCAGAAGTCCTAGCAGTTTGTTAATTTTAATGCATTACTCTAGATCTTTGTAAAACAGCATTTCAAAGTGAATACAAATGTAACAATAATCATAAAATTCATAAATATGAAAGTGGCCTTGAAAAATGGTGTGATCAAATAGAGCTGGTAGCAAATTTTAAAGTCCTGAATCTGTGTTCAGTCATGAGAAGCTGGTGTAAACCTCACCTCAAAGGTTCTAAATTATGCTTTATGCTTCCTGTTGTTTGGAAGAAAATCACATAGAAAAGCAATTTTTAAAAGCCATGGTAAACTTATACGGTTTTTCTTGTTATAGGACACTCAAGTCCTAGCACCGTTGAGAAATATCCTTCCTATTGCAAACCGTATGTAGCGAAGTCGAAACAAACAAAAAATAAACCTAGGTAAGAAAGGATTAGATTGGATTATACAATTCTTAAACTGAGAATTCTATTTCATGGTGAAAGGAAAATCCTAAATTAGGCTAGAAGGAAAAATAGGATATTCTACACACACAACATTCATAATAGACTTATAAGAAGGATATAACCTATTTTGCATACTGGATTATATAAACCTTTTAAGCATATACCATTTGAATTTAACGAGGACTGAAATATTTGGAGGCTTATTTTGTTCCCTGTCAACCCACAGAATTCTGCATTAACCTGCAGTAGAATTGCTTTCCCCTTCTAGGGACTCCAGTGATGGAGACCCTCTGAAAGTTCCCCCCCTCTTGACTGAACTTCAGACAGGCTTTTTTCTGACTCCATGTCCCTGATGACCTCCCTCTTCTTAGAACACTTGCTTAAGAAATCTTGTAAATTCTTTCTCTGCCCTTTTTGAGATGTAAATTTTTAAAAAGCCTTTTGCAGGTTTTACAACCCAGGACAGTCTTTGAGGACCTGGGGGTGATGGCTTTGAAATTTAATCTTCAAGAAAGACAGGACCCCTCTCTCAAGTCTGGGGTGGGGGAGGGTAGGAGCAGGAGCCTCAGTTTTCTAAGTGCTGGTTAGAAAGCACAGAGGCTCTCATCACATTGACTGACTTCCCTTAACTCCCTCCAGGACTTTCCACTGGCTTATCCTAGCACTTAAAAAACCCTCCTGTTTTCTGTTTTAGCAGAGTTGAGTTCAGTCTGTCTCCCCTATTGCCACAGTCTTGAATAAATTCGTTGTCAATTTTTGTTCAATGCAATTTTTCTTTGACAATAGGAAAAATACTGTTTATATTTTATTCCAATAGGAACTCCCAATTATTCAGGGAATCAAGAAATATAAAGCTTTGGGGACATAATACCCCCCCCCAAAAAAATCCATAGCCTCCTATTTCTAAATTTAGTGCTATGGGGAACCAAAAGTTTCAAGCCTTAATGTTAACCAATGAACTTTTATCTAATTACAAAGAATAGAGTAACAGGAAATTTTGTGGTTAAAAAATGATTAGCACCTGAGCATTTTCAAAAACAAAGATCTTTGTGAAAAGGCAGCTTTTTCAAGGTTCAAGAGGATTTAAGTTCTTAATAGCATTTTTGTTGTTGCTATGCCTCCGATAGTCTTGGGTCACCCGTGTTACTCGACTACAATTAAAGGCGGGGGAAAAAAAAGCTTGACTGCTGAGAAGGTTGGCTCAACACTATAAGGATTCTATTTCCTAATGTCATTATCGCCTTAGATTGAAATTGTTACTTTTTTTAAGCGAATGTGGGAAAGATGGTAAGGTAACCCAGAACTGCTGCTCATTTTCAGTGTTTTGTAAGCTTCCCTCTGTGGCAGAGCGCACGTGCTGGCCTTGGCGTTCGATGGGGAGCGGCGTGACGTGGTCAGGACTGGGTAAATGATCCGAGAGCTCCACGCAGTCCCACCAGTCTGATTAAAGCTTGGCATTTGTTTTCTTGCTCATGAGAGCAGACAGCGTGCTGCCTGGAATTAGAAATATGAAAGACAGAGGAACTTGACACTGTGCAGACAATGATTCTTGCTCTGTTTTCATAAGGCAGATGAGTCGCCCCACTTCCTTTAAAAATAACTGGAATCACTTGTTTGTGAGCATAGATCTTGGTAGCCTTTCCCTAGCTCTCTACCACACGCTTCTGGGGCCTTACGTTGCTATCACTTTTTAGTTTTGTTTAATAGAGGAGTATTTCAGTTGTCAAAGCATTAACGAAGGGCTTCTGTTTTCCTCCACAGTGAGTGTCACTCTTCTACATTTTGTGGCTGGTCTGTGATTTGAGATGATCTGTTGTTGATTAAAGGCAACAACTGTTCTCCTACAACCCATTAATAGAATTATCCCTTCGCCATAGGCCCGTAGCGTGGGATTTCAATGCTGGTCAGGCTTAGCCCTGCCTGTTTAGGTCACTGGCAGTAGTAAGAGACTCTGATGGTCGATTCTTGGTGAGCAGGTTCAGTTTAGGATGAATGAACTGTTTCATGAAAATTCCCAAGAATTCTTCATGCCCCCGTTCAGACTTGTATTTCATGCAGTTAGTGTGCTTGACTAGGGAGAGCTATTTGCTCAGTGATTGATTCGAATAAAGGTTGCTCATATCACGGTAAATAACCTACTACCATGGGTATCGCTGTGGGAGTTCTTCCTCCCCCAAGCTCCTGGCACATTTGTGAGATTCAAGATTCCACGCTGAGCTCAGCTTCTCTTTGGCCCTTCCTGACCTGGATTTTACAGTGCCCTTCTGTTTGACTCCCCAGAGGGGTCAATCTCCCTCACCCTCTGAGGGGCATGCTTCTCCCTGCTCTATCCTATGTTGATGATGACCGGCTGTCCGAGGTATGGGAGACTTTTACAGGTACATCCAGATGCTGAAAAGATCCCCATCTGGAGGCCGGGTCAGCCTCTAAAATCATTTATAATGCTTACAAATACTTAGAGTCTGCTTCTAGAGTTAGTACGGGTTAATAAAGTCAGGACTGGGAATAACTAATACATGTTCTGCATTTTTTTATAAGCCGGTTACTATGTTAAGTCAAAATGACGGTTTTTAATTTTTGCAGAAATCTTTTGTGTATCCTATACTTACCACTACTCCCCCGCTGAGAACTGACGCACCGTAATGTCAAAAATCCTGTTGACTCTCTTAACAGAGGGAGAGTCTGTGTTGTGTGGATGGAGGTCTTCATTCTTGGGTTCCCCACGAAAAGATCTGAGGGAGGATTAGCACTGGAATCAAGAAAGCCAGAAGGAAAGCAGCAAGCGCAAAGCCGTTTATTGAAGGGAAAGTCCACGTTCAAGGTGGGAGAGTGGACGGGCCCAGAAGTGGCACTTGCCTGAGGCTACGGGGTCCTTGTATGTGGGTGGGGTGTTGCATCATGGACAGGGTGCTCTTTAATGGAGTTTCCAATCATCTGGGGGCCCCTCCCACAGGATGGCAGGGGGACTTCTTTACCCTGTAAGGTTTGTACCAAAACCGTCAGTCATGGCAGCCTTTCCCCACTGGGGGCGCTGTAACCACAATGCAAGTGCATTATAGTGCGTCCAGGGGTTACCCTGGGGCAGAGGTGGAAGAAGAGAGCTCACTTCTCTGCACCTGTGGCTCTTGATCTGTTAGCCCCAGGGTCCTGGAAGCCACAGGTCAGGATGTTGTTCCCTGGGGCTTCTAATGCATAATCTGTTGATCACTGTCCTTGCCTCCAGCTCCTGTCTCACTGACCGCCTACTTTATTAAATCCAGCAGCCAGGAAGTAGGAGAGTTGGGAATTAAACTGTGATGTTCCGACTCCAGTGGCCTGCCCTCTTAACTAGGTGAAAGGCCTTTATCATTGTTATGTTTTAGGTTATATTTTGAAATACTTGTCAATGTGAAAAGATCTATTGGAACGCAGGTGAGTTAAGGATAATGATATTTTAGAAGTAGTCCTGAAATCACTCTGGTTTACATAAATAGTAAGCCTCTAGCTCTAGTATTGTTAGTAATTGCACTTTCCTTGCAAACTCTGATTTGCAGTTCTGCGAATAAGAGCTGAGGTTCCTGGATGGACGTTGGTTCAGTGACCTAGGTGATTATGGTGCTGGTCTTCAGAGGGTCCCTGCTGGATACTCTCACATCACTTCTGGCTTCCGCTCTGCGTCTCCTCTTCTGATGTAACTACTTAGACACTTCTGTGTGGCCACACATCACCAAGTGTTGTCTCAGTGATTTCTTCTACCTGTTCTGTCTTGCTTTTGCCTATTCCCTGCTATCTATGTTATGAAAGTCCTTGGCAAAGTAATATTTATCGGACTCCTAATGGTAGTCCCATAGTTTTGGCCAAGTGGAAGGCTATCCCCTTAGTAGATCAAGCAGACTATCTTAGTTGCCTGCCCTATCCCCACCTTCCTTTACCCCTTGTCTCTTAAATGCTAAAATTGTAACTTCGAGTCCTAGTATTAAAATCTGGCTTAATATCTGAATGACTTTAACTGTTAATGGCCTAACTTCACGAGGGATAGAATTGCTTTTTCTTAAATTATCATAAACAGAAAAGCCAATTTAAGCATATTAATATGTGCATAACCAAAGGTCTTGAACTGATTTGCCTTTTATTAAAGAGATGCTGAAGGAAAACGGCGGGTAACGGGTTTGTTTCTTCCTGAACACTGACCCTACATCTCTTACATTCGTCATTAATGATAATTTTATAAACTTAATTAGTTGTTTCATACAGATCTCTTAACCTCGATTCATAAAGGTCCTTGGATAGGTTTCAAGTGTCTGCAGCCTCTGAAACGATATGCAAAATATCCATCACATGCATATGCACGTTCTGGAGACGACATCACACACTTTTATCAGACTCTGAATAGTGACTTCAAAAGATTAGGAATCTCTAGACACTTCTGAAATGAGAGAAAGTGGCATCGTTCTGTGACTAGGGCCCTCTATCAACAGCAGCTGAAGCTGTGACCCAGTTACTTGAAGTTTTCAAGAGCCTCTAACTTCTGTTTCTAGCAGTATTGCTAAATATCCTGAAGGAACTCCCACTACAGTATGTTTAGATCTTAGAGAAACTGTAAAACATACTCCTTACAGCATATCCAGTCTCCTAAAGAAAGTGCCCTCTCTCACCCCCCAGAGGAGGAAATAATGAAGCAATAATAGTACAAAAGAAAATTCTGCATGAACTATGGTAACCAAGTTGGGTTACTGCAGGAATCGAAGAATAGATGAATAATCAACATAGAAGAGTTAACTTACTTACATTTTTATTGAAGTATAACATGATATTCAGGCATACATTATAGTGATTTTGTATTTTTTTTTATACATTACAAAAGATCCCCATTGTAAGTCTAGTTACTCTCACCATACAAAGTTTTTACAATATTATTGACTCAGTCTTTTGGCTAAGATCGAGTGTAGTTTTTTTTTTTTTTTTTTTTGTGAACTACAGTTAAAGAAATGACTTTCAAAAACCCTGAAGAATGAGATAAGGCATAAATAAACCATGCTTACAGTTAACAAGAGAACATAGATGCAGGTGAATTTAAAAATGTAGATAATCTTCTAAATGTGTATGCTATTCCATTTACACACCTAGGATAATGGACAAATTCTGGTCCAAAGAGTGGACTCATGGACTACTCTGGTCCATGAGTAGTTTAAGTTGGAGATTTAAATAGATGTAAATGAAAATGTTGTCACAAATAAAGCAATCAGTACAAATGGGTTTTCAGGAAATTTCTACTCAACTTTAAAAAATTGGATTATTCCAGGTATTTATATACTTTCCTAGAAAAATAAGCTCTCCAGTCCGTTGTCTAAAGTTAATGTTATATTCTTGATTCCAAACTCTGGGTTGGGGGAAGAAACAGTATGAGAAAGATTACAGGTCAGTCTCCCTCTTGAGCACAGAAGAATTCTTAAAATGATAGCAAGTCAAATCTAGTGGTATATATAAAAGTTCCTGGGAAAATTTTTTTTGAATCATGATCAAGTTGAGTCTATTCCAGGAGAAACAGTTAAATGTGTTTATGGTTTCCTTCCACCTATTAATTTTATAAAGTCTTCTCAATGCAGGCAAAAGAGCATGTATATCTTTTCATGATAAAAATTCTTAATGTAGGGGCACCTGGGTGGCTCAGTTAGTTGTCTGCCTTTGGCTCAAGTTATGAGCCCAGGGTCCTGGGATCAAGCCCCACATCAGTCCCCTTGCTCAGCGGGGAGTCTGCTTTTCCCTCTCCCTCTGCTTGTGGGTGTTCTCTCTCTCTCAAATAAACAAGATGTTAAAAAAAATTCTTTATGTAATAGGATTAGATGTGAACTTAATCTGGAAAAGAATGGTTACCAAAAGTTTTTAGGTGGTTCTTCATGATAAAACACTTAAAAGTGTTACTTTAAAATAAAATTATTAAATGAAGAAAAGGATGCCTGTTATTAGAGCTCATATTCAACCTTGGAAGGTACTAGTCACTTAAGTAAAACAAGAAGAGAAATGGAAGAGTTGCAAAGGAGGAGGAAATATTTGTAGAAGATAACAGAGAAAACACAAGAATATAAGTTTACTAAGATTAAAGCATTTTGCTAAATAATGGCATCATGTGCATTAAGTCTATACACATGAGAAAAATATTTTAACATAACTAAAATACAATTTTAAGGCAACAAAAATGGTAAAATCTGAAAAGTACACGATTGTAATGAAGGAAGTTTAAAAACTTCTTCGAAAACCATTACAAATGATACAACTAAATGGTGAGCTAATCAATTTTAATTCTTCAAAGTTTTTATAGACCTAATGCAATTTTAACTGTAAGGATATGGAATTGGAAGGCCCTCAAAGTAAGCAAACTAATATTACCATGAATGCAATTTTGGAATAAAGAGTGAATATTGAAGGTACCAGAAAGCAAGATATTATAAATTGGTAGTAATTATGTCTATGAGATATTTAGTGAGGTCTGTGCACACAAGGACACTCAATGCATATAGGTTTGGTGTTGGTAACACGGGTGAGGGAATGCTTTCTTGAACAAGACCCATTTAGAGCCAATCATAGAAGAAAAGGCAAAACTGGGAGAAGTGGTTTACAACCTACGTGGTTGATAAATACGCAGGTCGTTGTTGTCTTTTTTTTTTTAATATATTTATTTGACACAGAGAAGCACAAGTAGGCAGAGGGAGAGGGAGAAGCAGGTTCCCCTCTGAGCCAGTAGCCTGACGTGGGGCTCGATCCCAGGACCCGGGGATCATGACCTAAGCAGAAGAAGGCAGACGCTCAACTGTCTGAGCCACCCAGGTGCCCCAATATGCAGGTCTTGAAACTATGAAAGGAAGGAAGAAAAATGGTCTGTTAAAAGTTTGGCAAAAATATAAAAAATGACTTCACAGCAGAGGACAATAAGTGGATGATTAAATAGCCAGGTATTCAATCTCCTTCGTAAGTAGGGGAATGCACATCATAGATAATGAGGTAAGAATTTACTTTTACTAGATTAAAAAAAATAGGAAATTGATACTATCAGAGGTGCCACAGCAATACGGAATTCTTATTTACTGATGGTGGAATTGTTTATTAGTACAGTTTGGGAGGCAGTTCATGACAGCTTGTCAAGCTGAATTTGTTCTGGCCTGTAGATCTAGACCCTAGTCCTTGCGCTTTATAGGAACGTGCACAGGGAACTTGGGCTACCCCATCTGCAAGGCTGTTGTCTGCTCTTGTCTTGAACGTCACACGTCTCTTGATCTGTTTGTATCCATGTGCTCTGATTTGTTCTTGTTTTCCACACCGTGATCAGACCATTTCTTTTAAAATGTAAAACCGTAGTATATCCTTTCTTTCAGGGGCCTTCTAGTGCATTTGGAATAAACTCCACACCTTCCTATGACTTGCCAGGCCTTTTGTGCTCTGGGTCCTTATTGTCTCTGTGTCTGCCTCTTTACTCAGCTCTTTCATGCTTTTTTTATTCTTTCACCACACTCGCCATATTAATGTTTGTCCAACATGTCAGGCTTGCCCTTGTCTCAGGGCCTTTGCACTTGCTGTTTCTTGGGCCTGATGTGCTCTTCTCTTACATTTTTAAACATTGTGCACCCTGAGATCATACAGTTCTCTTTATTATTACTATTTTTTAAAGATTTTATTTATTTGACACAGAGGAGAGAGTTTACAAGTAAGCAGAGAGGCAGGCAGAGAGAGAGAAGGAAGCAAGCTAGCCCCATGCGGGCCTTGATCCCAGGACCCTGAGATCATGACCTGAGCTGAAGGCAGAGGCTTTAACCCACTGAACCACCCAGGTGCCCATACAGTTCTCTTTATTTCTCAAATAGTATTTTTCATATTTAGTATTTTTTATACTATATTGGCAAGCTTGATTTGAACTTTTGCATTTTCTGTTGTGGTTCGTTTTTGTTTTTTGGTTGTTTTTAGTTTGTAAGAGCTTGTTGCATATTTTAGTCACTCTATGTTCTACCTGATTATAAAATTATTTTTGTAAACCTGTTAAAGATACGTATCTTTATGTAATTTTCTTTTATAGATTCTAAGCTTTCCAGTTTTCCAATAGTAGAGTGAATATAGCTATCTGGTTTTCTTTGAAGATTTTCTTTTTAAGTAATTCGCCTGAATACATATGCGCCTCCTGCTGAAATATATACAGGGGACATATAAAATGTGAAAAGGCTGTATGATAATCTTCTTCTGACGTGTTTTATTGGCACTATTTAGTACTTGAGCCAACCTTTCTTCACTGTGTTAATATGTTGTGTGTCGTATTGATAATTTGTTACGACGTATTTCTGTATGATCTATTGTGTTCCACTTTTTATTTTTCTAAGGGCAATTCCATGGGGTCTGATAATGGCAATTCCATCATGATTTAATTACAGCATGTTTATAATATATTCTAGTATCTGTTAAAGCAAGCTCCTGACAATATTTTTCACTGTCAGATTTTTCTTGACTATTTTGTCTTCTTCAAAATGAATTTTAAGATCCATTTATCTATGTAATTTTTTTATAACAACAATATTTCACAGTGAACATCTGATACCTTTCATTTGCATACATATTTATATATTCAGTACTTATGTTTTTTCATATATTATGGATAAACCATTTCTGAGTAATTCAGACTTCTGTAAACTGATATTTACAATTATGTGTAAACACAACACAGTTAATTTTTAAAAAAATTTTTTAAAAGATTTTATTTATTTGACACAGAGAGACAGAGATCACAAGTAGGCAGAGAGAAAGGCAGAGAGAGAGGAGGTAAAATTGCATTCGTGGTGATATTAGTTTGCTTACTTCGAGGGCCTTCCAATTCCATATCCTTACAGTTAAAATTACATTAGGTCTATAAAAACTTTGAAGAATTAAAATTGATTAGCTCACCATTTAGTTGTATCATTTGTAATGGTTTTCAAAGAAGTTTTTAAACTTCTTTCATTACAATCTTATACTTTTCAGATTTTTACCATTTTTGTTGCCTTAAAATTGTATTTGTTATGTTTAAATATTTTTCTCATGTGTATAGACTTAATACACATGATGCCATTATTTAGCAAACTGCTTTAATCTTAGTAATATAAATTTATAGTGTTTTCTCTGTTATCTTCTACAAATATTTCCTCCTCCTTTGCAACTCTTCCATTTCTCTTCTTGTTTTACTTAAGTGACTAGTACCTTCCAAGGTTATGGGTTTTTTTCCATTGACAGTTTGGTATTTTAGGTTTATAGAAGTATCACCCTGAGATCATGACCTGAGCCGAAGGCAGAGGCTTTAACCCACTGAGCCACCCAGGCGCCCCCACAACACAGTTTAAAAAACTGGTTTTCAGGTTGGAGTGTTTAATTTTAAGATTTTATTTATTTCACAGAGGGAGAGAGATCACAGGAGGCAGAGAGGCAGGCAGAGAGGGGGGAGGAGCAGGCTTCCTGCCAAGCAGAGAGCCCGATGCGGGCCTCGATCCCAGGACCCCGAGATCATGACCTGAGCTGAAAGCAGAGGCTTTAACCCACTGAGCCACCCAGGTGCCCTGGAGTGTTTAATTTTAGTCTTTGACTAAGTATTGCTATTCATGGGTTTTTTTCCATTGACAGTTTGGTATTTTAGGTTTATAGAAGTATCATCATTGGAAACCTATCTTTTTTTCCCAATGATTATGCTGATCATTTAACTCTTATCCTATCGTAGAATTTATTAGAACTTAGAATATTATGCTGAACTGTAATTGCACTACATGTTTCCCTCACTCACTTCTGGATTTTAACTGAAATGCCTTTAAGGTTGTGCCACTTGCAACGTTCCTTATGGTAAATCTTTTTCTGCTCCATATTTAAGCTGTGTTGTCTTCAGTTTCCTGTTATTTTATCAGTTAGTGCTAAAAAGGCTTTTAATAATTAGTCATTCCTCTTTAATTTCTTGATGTCCCTGTAATGGAAGTCTTTTTCAACTTTTTAAAAGATTTTACTTATGTTAGGGGTGGAGGCAGTGGGAGAGGGAAACTCAGGCGACTTTGGGATGAGTGGGGAGCCCCGTGTGGGGCTCCATCTCAGGACCCTGAGATCATGACCTGAGCTGAAACCAAGAGTTGGGCACTGAGCCACTTAGCCACCCAGGAGTCCCTGGAATGGAAGGCTTGATGGGTCAGTTTCAGTTAGGGTACCAAGACAAATAATAGGTGCCAGGTACCCTCATATTAAAAAAAAACGATTGTTCACTGACAGTAGGACACACAAATGTGAACCTGGACATCGTGAAGTGGCATGCATTTTTAGCAAACCTTAACTATTTGGAAGTATATTCCCGGTGAGTAATTTCTCTGTGAGCAGCACAGATGTTTGTTTTCTGGGGACCAGACGTACACGATGCAGTGTAACCTTCTGGATGTGATCCTAGAGACTTTGCCCCAAAACGGGGCAAGGCAATTTCAGGCACAAGAGGCAAGAGGTATTCCCTAAGAGAGATGGTAAGTGTGGGCCAGCTGAAAGGCAGTACCATCCAGGACAGGGTGGAGTCAGAGGGGCTCAGTGGGGGCGTCGCTGAGGAGAGTCATGGCATGAAACGTGCTGAGACTTGAATCCCCTCGGAAGCTGCCCCTCCTAGAGGCACCCACACCCTATTTCATCTCTGCCCCTGGGTCAGATGTTCTCTGCCCTTCTTCCTGTCCACAGCTTCAACCCTGGAGGACCTAGAGTAAACCCAATGGGGATGACAAGAGGGGAGGAGGAGGAGGAAAACCAGAATTAAGTAGGGGGAAAGAGGGGTGGACCCGTGGCTGCACATTAGAATCTCTTGGGAAAGTTTTAAATACCTTAATGCCTAAGCCACCGTTAAATCAGAATCTCTTTATACTGGGATCCAAGCATTAATCTTTGTGAAAGACAGAATTCATTATGAAAACCTTTGCAAGCCAAAACTGAAGTCTAGAGACCTTGTTAAAATGCAGATTCTGATTGCATATGTAGGGTTGGGGCCTGGGATTGTTTGGTGCTCACTGGTTCCCAGGTGCTGCTGAGGCTACTGGTCCTGGACCACAGAGGAAGCAGTATGTGTAGGCTATTCTGCCATCCACTCTGCTCTCTCCTGGCCTGAAGAAGTAGTGAGCACTAGCCTATGTGTATTAGCGACTGGCCTGAGCCATTGATATGGTTTATTTGAGATGGATTAGAAAGGTTATAAGGCATATCTCATATAACATAGTAGGTATGGAAACAATTAAGCCCTAAGAACACATTTGTATGAGTAATGGAAATTATACATTTATTTTCTGTCCCTATTATAATTTCATTTCAAGGGCGCCTGGGTGGCTCAGTGGGTTAAAGCCTCTGCTTTCAGCTCAGGACATGATCTCGGGGTTCTGGGATCGAGGCCCGCATCCGGCTCTCTGCTCAGCAGGGAGCCTGCTTCCTCCTCTCTCTCTGCCTGCCTCTCAGCCTACTTGTGATCTCTCTCCCTCTGTGAAATAAATAAATAAAATCTTTAAAAAATTTTTTTATTTCAACATTACTTATTTCAACATTATTACTTAAAATAGTATCCAAGTCAATTATGTTTGCAGATTTTGATAAATTCTGTTTATGGTGTCACTTTTTAAAAAAATTATTTTTTAAGTAAAACTCTGATATATTTGAGATCATGCCATGGAAGCATGTCTGAGTGTCAGTCATGGATCTACCACTTCATAGCCTTGTGACCTTGGGCAACCACTCAATTTTCCTGTACCTCCGTTTATCTGTTAAATCTGGGTACAGTAGTGTAACGTGGTTGTGAAGATTAATACAAATAATGCATTTAGAACAGCGGATCAAAAGAATTCAAGTCTTTTATTTATTTTTATTTTTTTTAAGACTTTATTTATTTATTTGACACAGAGAGAGATCACAAGGTAGGCTGAGAGGCAGGCAGAGAGAGGGGGAAGCAGGCTCCCTGCTGAGCAGAGAGCCTGATATGGGGCTCGATCCCAGGACCCTGAGAGTGTGACCTGAGCCGAAGGCAGAGGCTCAACCCACTGAGCCACCTAGGTGCCCTAAGTGTTTTATTATTTTTAACATTGTTAAAATCATTTAATGATATATTTGCATTAGTGTATTCTGTTTAATATTTTGTAACTATTGCTATTAGTAGGATTACTAAAAAAAGTTTCTTTGAAGAGGTTTTCTTTTTTTTTCTTTTTGTTCTCCTCTCTTCCTCGGGATCTCTCTCACTAGCAGCAGTCTAATTCCTCTACCCTTTCTAATCCTACAATGTTAGTCTTTTTTTTTTAATGCAGTTAATGTGACTTTAAGTAAATAAACGTTCATTAAAAAAACACTTTGGGGCGCCTGGGTGGCTCAGTGGGTTAAAGCCTCTGCTTTCGGCTCAGGTCATGATCTCAGGGTCCTGGGATCGAGGCCCGCAATGGGCTCTCTGCTCAGCAGGGAGCCTGCTTCCTCCTCTCTCTCTGCCTGCCTCTCAGCCTACTTGTGATCTCTCTCCCTCTGTGAAATAAATAAAAAATAAAATCTTAAAAAAAAAAAACACTTTGATTACATTTTTTCTATTTGGTAAAAATCTGTTTCACCAATTTCTACTTTCGCTATATTTCCTTTGCTGCTTTTTGTTTTCCATTTGTTGCTTAGTGTAAGTATTGATTGCCTTTATTTTTAGTTTTTTTTTTAAATGAGATTTTATAGATGAACGTTTCCTTGTGAGAACAGCTCTTGTATCAATGTTTATTTCCTCTTGGATTCTGGATAATTTAGGAACAAGTATTAAATATCAAAATAGTTAATATATTTGGTAATCTTTTAGATTACATTTATAATTTTTTTTTATTCTACCAGAGAAAGTGAACTAGAAACTACCTTATTTGTTCTTTGTAGCCAAAATACAGGGTTAAATGTTAAAATCATCTAAAAACTCCTAAAAGTAGCTGCATCCTCACTGTACATTATGAGCCTTTGTATTCAGATTTGTTCATTATACTGTTCAGTTCCCTTTTTGTTCTCTTGCATTTATTCTTCTTGACTTATGGAGACCTGAGTTGAAATCTCCACTAGAGTTGTATCTTTTCTGAATGTTCTTTGCTTACATAAGCGTTGTTGCTCAATCTATGTAACTGCTCGTTGGTTGCATGGATTTGGGCTGCTGCCGGATTTCCTTCCTGGAGCTTGTTTCTTCCTCACTAGAGGACTTCTCTTTAACACGTGTAATGCTTCTGACCTTGATTCTATTTTGCTGCCTGCACCGTTACCACTTCTGCTTTTTGTTTCATTTTCCAGATGCCCATTTTTCCATTCCATTCTTTTTAGCCTTTCTTTTCTGACACTTTCTTATAAAAAGCTTTTTTTTAAAGCAGTGTTACAGTCTGTCTTTGAGTTGATTTATTTTTCTGCTCACATATGTAAAACTCAACATGCTTGATATTATTCTTTATTGTGTTACTTTGGTTTCCCTTGTCTCCTCCCCCCCCCACCCCGCCACCTTGTACTGTTTATTCCTTTTTGGTTGGTTAGGCAGTCTCCCTAGGTAGCCCTTTGAAAGTCCCATTGGTTCCCATCATCCTGGGTAATCATTACCAAAGCCTTGTCGCTGTCAAAAGTGTTCTTGCTTGAAGATGTATTGTGTGATCTTCTGAGTGGTTGGTCACCTTCCCTTTTCCAGGGTCCATAATCCTATGTGTTTCTTTACTACAGCGTGGAAAGAAAATGGCAGCAGGGCACGGATTTTCCCTCTTGCTTTTTAGCCTAGAAAGGTGATCTTTCTCATAAGATAACTTCCTCCTACTGACTTCTCTACCCTCTGGACACTTTGAAATACGTGTATTTCCTCCCTTTCTCTGTGGCCCCAAACCTGAGTTTTGCTCTGATACTGTAATTAATTTTAAAATATGAGAATGTACTAATGTACTTGGAGTGTCTTTTTTTAAATTCAGGACTCCTTATTTAACATTTATATTAACTCTCAAAATATCATTATCCTTTTTGATGTAACCGAATACAGTTCCTCTGTTTTCTCCCTTGGTTATTTCAGGCTTCCTTTCTGAGTATTTGATAATTGGATAGTGTCTTTCTCAGTTGGAGTTTTGTGGGCGACAGAGTCGCTGAGACTTCGCTACCTTCACATGACCTTCACCCTGTGACAAATACATTATCATCACGTGCATGGTATTGCTGGTGTGGTCTGCCTGGCCGTCTGCGATGTTCATCCCACCTCTTCTAGCAGATCTCTTCCTTTAGAGTTTCTGTCCAGAGGCTCCTGCTTGTTCGTTCCTGTCTCTGACAGCTGAGCACCCTTGGGCAGGTCTTTTCTTCTCTGCCCGCTGACGCCCAGTGGCTGGGACACAAAGCGAGTGTGTGTTCACGGTGTGGCAGCTGGCACGTTTCCGGCTCTCTGCCTGGGCCCCAGGAGGCTAGGACTCTGCCGCCTTGGAGGGGGGTAACATGCTGTGCAACCGTTCACATACTCCTTAACTCAGCGAGGGCCAACAGCAACACACTCAGGGACGTCTCACTTCATCTCTTTGGAGGCATCAATGAGTGCCTGTTCTGAGTTCCACTCAGACAACTATTAAGATTCTTGGGTACTTGCCTCTCTCTATTAGGCTATCACTTAGAGGAGGAAAAAGGATTTTGTCTGCCTCATTTGCTGCATTATTCCTAGTGCTAGGAGGAGGGCCTGGCACCAGCTAATGAATGAATGGATGCACTTTAGAGCGACTGTGAAACATACGTTGGCATGAGTTTTGAAAAGTAATTTCTCACAGCAGTGCTCATTTCAAAGAGCACTATATGCTCATTTATTGCAATAAGGCAAGTTTTTTTCCTTTAAAAAGGTATGCAAAAGTCTATTTGACTTAGAATAGTAGTTAACAGTGTCAGTTTGTCATCTTCATCTTTCTTGCAGTGAAAGAGGAAAGATAAAATGGTAAGTGTCTGCTGAATAGGAAGAGGGCCTAAGCCTATGAAAGGGGATTTTACTAAGGGCCTCCCAAGCCCTTATCCTTTGATAGATACATACATGTACCCCACGCAGGCTGTGTTCCCGGCGGAGAAGTGTCTTTCCTGATTCTGAGTTTGTAGCTGCGAAGTGAGGATGTTTGTGATCTGCTTGCAGGAGACGAGAAGCTGAGGCCCATAAGACTGCAGGACAGAAATTAGATCCTCACCTTCATAGAAGGCAAGGAGATGGACTAGAGCAGCCTGGACAAGTGGTATCACGAAAGACCATGTAATGAGGACTTGGAGCAACGCTAATGCTCACAGCCACTCTCCTTCCTTGGATTTTCTAACTTAGGATAGGAAAATGCAAGCAGATGGTGCTTCTGCCCTCTTACCCCAGGCTTATCACTTACAGTAATGCCAGTCCATTGTGCTCTGAATACATATTCTGAAAGTCAGCCAGAAAGTAACGTCCGCAGGTGCATGTGAAGGAAGAGTAGACTCCCACTGTTTGCATAGAGAGAAACCTATTCTGAATTTTAAGAAGTGCGGTTTTTGGAAATTAAGCATTAGGTTAACATGGTGTTGCAGTTCATTTCCCTTCTTGTCTCATCATCTCCTTGGTCTTACTTCAGGGAGTCTGGGCATGCTCCAGGCCCCCCCCGAGGGGCAGGGGCAGAGCGTTGTGCGTGCAGGAGAGCTGAGTGTTAGTGGTAACCTGGAACCACAGTGTCCCACGAGACTGGCTTTGCTCTTGAGGTCATGCAGTCCATCAGGTAGTGTAGCCATTCCTGTTCCGTCTTTTCTTTACACCTTGAATTCTCTTATCCTTGAGCTCTTAGTAAGGCTGAATAACCCATTAAAACCTGATCTGAGCTGTGCTCTGGGGAAGAAACTTGGATGGGGAGACGAGGAGCAGTCACATTCTCCTGATCAACTTCTTAGCAATCTGGTTGCTCCTTCTCAATCTTTGCCGGGCCCTTCTTTTTCTTTAAATACTGGAGATCCCCAAGATTTAGTCTCTGGACTTCTTATTTTATCTGTACTTCCTCCTCCGCTTGATAATCTCAGCCTCATGCCTTAAAGTCCTCCAGTCCCAGTGAATGGTGACTCCTGTCTTAATATACCAAAAACAATAGCATGAGATGTAATTCTCCCTTTGTCAAGTCCTATCTGTGATGCACTGGTAAGTAGGATTGGTTCTGCCCTTAAAATGTATTTGTGACCCATTTGCCTTCTCCGTTCTTATCACCTTCACTCTGTCACCTTAGTCCATATCCTCCTCTTTTGCTCTGACTAGCCCAAGAGTTTGCTTGGCCTTTGTCCATTGATAAGCTCAACACAGAAGCCAGGATGACCTTAAGGGAGAGCAGGTAAGTGTCCCCTCTCTCGTGAGAACCCCCCGATGGGTCTCCGTTTCATCTAGGGGAAAAGCCAGAGTCCTCGGTGGCTGACAAAGCCCTGTGAAGTGTGGACTCCAGTTCTCTCCAGCCTTCTCTTCCTCTCCCAGTGGCTAGCTTATTTTGTGCCAGGTCACAGCCTGTTTGGTAGTCCTTGGACCCAGCACTGGTGCTCCAGCCTGGAGATGGTGCACACACACCTGCCGTCCAGGTACTTGCACGCCGCTCTCCCTGACGCCTTGAGGTCTGACTCCCGCCTCACCTCTGAACCAACTCCCTTCATCCCAGAGCTTCCCATTACCCTTCCTTGTTTTAGCTTCTTTCTAGTCTCGCGAGATCACATGACAGCTCTTTTTACTGTTACTTTAAGTCCTTCACCCCAATCTCAATAGAACACGAATTCCATGAAATAGCAGTTGTTTGGGTCTATTTGCTGAGGCCCCAGGGCCTGGAAAGGTGTGTACACCTTCGTGGGGACTGAATCAGTGTTTGTGAAATTAATACATGAGTGAACTGATCTCCTCTGAGACCAGATGTCGGCCACCGTTGCCCTGGGTGGGAAATACATTCCAGAAGAGCAAGCGAATAGACTGAAATAAGGTCAATAGTCTTAAGTCAGGTGACAAGAAATAGAGCAGAGTAACTAAAATGGATGCCACATGAAAGCCCTCTAGAGACTGGAGAAATAATGGAGTCAGAAGAGTCCTTAGAACAAGGAAGGCTTAAGGTCCAGCACAGACAGGGGGTGCTCGTAAGATAGTGAAATTTAGTCACGCTTATTAAGGTGACTTGTGTATACAGGATGTGGTAAAGAATGTGGTCACTCAGTACTCCTGTGTGTCTGAGTATGTTTGTATACACCAACGTGTGTGTGTGTAGATTTGTCAAAGAGCAAAGCGACAATGTTTAGTGATTACACGTTATACTTGGAGTAGTTTAAAAACTTTTTAAAAAAGATGCTTTCTATTTTTAAGTTTTTCTGTAACTGGCATCTTAGTTACTTTTATGACAAGAGAAGACGCTGTCATGATTGTAGTTGAAGTGTGTTTCAGCACGAACAATGTAAAATTGTGTGTTTGTCACCGAGGTGCTAATCAGGTCGTCTAAGAGCGCGTCTAATCAGGAAGCGTATACTAAGAAGTGCCACTCTGAGCAGTGTAGTCTAGGCCTCTTTACTGATTGGTTTACTGAAAGTCAGAAATGAGCTTTTGTAGAAAACGATCTATTAACACAATGAATTTCAGAAATGGGTTTTTGGTGACATTAAGAATATTGTAAATATATGTATCCATTAGAAATATTTTACATACTCCCACTTATGCATGGCCTGGGGTGGGGAGGCAGACTGGTTTCCATCTTTAACCCATAGGAACGGGGCTGTGTGATAAATCTCTAAGTGGTTCAATATCCAGCCAAACAAACCAGATGATTCTGATAGCCTTGTCCTAGCCTTAAGGTGAGGGAATCTTGCCTCTGGTTTTTGGTGATTGCCCTAAGTGAAAAGTTAATGTAAGCAGTAAAGTAATATATAGAGCAGTTAGAAGGATAGAAACCTGAAGCTTTATCCAGTTTACAGATGGGCTATAAGGCTATCTCTTGGGCCTGATTTCTAGTAAGTATGTAGCTACTTAATGCCTGTTTGTCTTGCAGAATTGTCTCAAGCTAGCATTGCCCCTAACGTGGTAGTTGGGCGGGGAGGTGGTAGCTAAGACCTACGGCAGACTACTTGGGCAGGAACCAACATCTACCCAAAGGGACCTCAATCAGTACTGGCTTAAATCAGTAACACATTTCATGTTTAAAAGATGAGAGAAAGCTAAAATTCTCATGTCCGTTTTCCTTCATATTTTTTTCAAATTTCTGCAAAGAATTGTTTAGATAGCCTTTATTTAGAAATCTACAGTGCAGGTGAAAGAGGAAGTCTTTGAGTTGTCTTTCTACCTCTACTGGTTATATTATAGCCCTTCCATTCTTTCGCATGCTTTGCAGATCAAAGCAAATGAAAAATGTAGAAAGAGTGCTTTAGGTTAAAGATATTAAAAATCATGTTATGTCTCGGATTCAATTTCCCATTTGCTATTTCTCAGGGAGCATTATATTATTTGCCCTTAATTTCAGCTGAAAACGTGATGCAAAATAAAACCCACAGTCACCATTTATCTGTTCTTCCAAGGGCACATATGTAGCTGTCTCCATTCTGAGGTTTGCTGGTTTCGCTTTGATTTGCATCCCTCTTTAACACATCCTGAAACTGGAAACATGTACAGTGCAAACTGCATCTTTCATAAGCAAAGCTCTAGGTCAGTCCTTCAACAGAAGTAAAATGGAAATCTATACTCCAGCTTCAGAAGAATTAAATACGAGCTCCAATGCTTCCTTTTGCATTCAGCTAATAATTTCACTTTTGTCTACTTTATATATTGGTGATTTTTTATGTAAATGAATGTTTCTATGTCCTCATCATTTTTTTATTGCCTCTTTAGGAATTTGATGTGACAGGTACTTGATTAAAATTCTGTTTCCATCTATATTTACATCTCCTCATTCATAGATCTAGTTTATGTGGTGGGGGAAATTCTATTCTTTTGGTAACCATTATTTATAAAACTAATACTGCAGTACCTTTGGAAGGGTTATGTGTTGCTTTATCTACTAATTAGAATGGAATGGATAAGGACGAAACTATTCAATTTTTATTTATAATTAAGTTGGAGAATTTGTTACTGTCCTTTGTAAGTACAAACTAGTCTCATCTTTAAAACATCCTGTAAATACAGAGCATTTAAAAGGTAGTGAGGTTTAGCCTTGGGTACAGAAGAAATGACCATTTCATAATTGGTACTGGTCTCTTTTCAGATCTCGTCATGTCACATTTATCTGATGATTCAGGTTTTTCAATCTCTTCTAAGCCTCAGGTAGCATAACTTACACCAAGGCTACATCCTCTCTCCAGCTTCTGGGTCTGATGTTGCCACGGTTGAGGGTAACTGGACCATCTTTCTGTACCCTGCTAGGATCTTATTGCATAATTATGCTCTTATACGCTTTGCATTACTTACATTTTATGCCCTGTGATCTTACGAATAATTCACTGGCCTCCTTTCTGAAGCGCGAGTGGTTTTCATTAGATGACATTTAGGTTCCACTCAAGAACTAGCGTTCATTCATTTAATGGTTATCAAGTAGTTATTGAACAAGGGCCGAGGATTCACAAAGATGACAAATCTTTACAGTAATCCTAAGTTCCCAAAGTAGTTCGGAAGATAAATATATATAAAAGAAAACAATTTATAATATCTTGCAGTATCTTAGAAATGAGTGGGACAAACCGTGTGCTACAGAATTTCATCTTCAGACATTGGGGTGACCAGAGAACATTTCAGAGAGAAAGGGAGCTTCATTTGGCCCACAAAGAAACCGTAGATATTAGGCAGGTGAAGAAGACTTTAAGTTGTCTTGGAGGTCTTGAAAACTAAGGATTCGGCTACATGTTGAATACCCTGTAAGTGGCACTTGTGCGTGAGTGGTCACTCTGTGTCTGACAATATGCATGTGTATTGTTGATACATATATAACTAGAGTCAGCGTTTGTCCAGACTGAGTGAAATGTGGAAAACTTCTTTCCATTTAGGTCCGTTTATTGTCCTCACTTTCAAAGATGGTGTTGTAACTTTTATTTTAAATATCATTATTGTACATAGGATTGTGTGGTCTTTTGGATTTAATGCGAACACCTTGCTATCCACCCAGGTGATAGGAGTTGATGGAATAATAGAGTTCTGCACTGTAGGGTGGACATTCTAATTCCTGACCAAGCATCAGAAGGCACATCTATTTTTCCTGAAGAATGACAATTTCTTTAATGTCGGTACAGTATTTATGTGAGACTTCCTAATGACTTAATAGCATTCAAGACAAAGAGCTCTCCTAGATAATGCTCCCAGTGGGAAATCAGGAATATTTGCCTTAACACTCAGGCTAGAGAAAACATTGTAAGGGCTCTATACATTAGAATTATGTTAAAACCTCAATTAATAGTTAAGAGTCTCAAATTTCTAAGGACTTTCAAATGAAAATATTCACCTTGGAAAGTATCTCCTAGGATTGATTTTTTTTAACCCATTTGTGCTGGATTGTCCATCTGTATTGACACACATTTCCTTTTTAGCTTGTGAGACTGAACATATATAATTATAACTGAGGAAATGTCGTCTGATACCTTTTCCTATCTTCACCCCCATTCCATCTCTCATCACTGCTGTTAGGACTTTAGATGCCTACTGGTACAAAATATTACTGAGGTGTATTATAAGAGTTTATCTGGAAATCTTTTTAGGAACATATAGAAACATTAACTTTAAAAAGTATTCTTGATAGAAAATAAAGCAGAATTTAGTAGATGCGTATTTTGTTTTACTTTCTAGCTATGTAATTCTCATTGACTCCATCTCTTAATTTGGAGAAACAAAAGTATAAGACAATAAACCTTTTTTTGTATAGTTACTATGGTCACAATTTTAAATGAATTACATGCATTATCCTTTAAGAACAGACTTACAAAGTAGCATGTCATTTTATCCTTGTTATGAAAAGACATCAATAAAGTTTTTAGATAAATAATTTTCCCGTGGTTACATAGCTAGAATGTGGTGAAGTTGGAGTTGAAATCCGTGTGTGTCTGCAGCCGAGAAATGGGAAATTTGGTAGACCTAAAAATCTAGTTTCAGTTAATTTAAAAATTTTTTGAAAGATTTTATTTATTTGTGAGAGAGAGAGAGAGAGCAAGCGAGCACAGGAAGGGGGGAGGGTCAGAGGGAGAAGCAGACTCCCGGCTGAGCAGGGAGTCCAATGAGGGACTCGATCCTGGGACTCCAGGATCATGACCTGAGCTGACCTTAAGCGACCTAAGCAGTCGCTTAACCAAGTGAGCCACCCAGGCGCTCTTAAATTCTTGATATAGAAAGTATTCTAATTTTTGTTCATTCTTCCAAGTGAAGAAAAACCACTCTCTTTCCTTTTTGACTTATTTGGCTATTCCGCTTGAGATGGGTTTTGGTTAGTCTAGTTTATTGGTTTTCATTATCTTGCTTTCATATTCAATGTCCTATTCAATTTCATATTCAACTATTAAATAAAATTCTAACTACTGATAAGGTCTCTGGATGAAGGACGAAGAGGACAACCAATCTTATGAGACAGGTTAATGTAGAGCTCTGTACCTCCTCACCTTCAGTTTTTGTTACTCAGGCCTGTTGGGGCAGCAGATGGGGGGCGTGTCTTCTTGCTTAGAGCAAGCATCCTCAGTCTGTGACCTTGCAGCTCATCTCTCCCCCTCTCCATTTCCCCAATGTCTAGATTCGGGGAGCAGACGAATACAGGATAAACTTGGTTATGTGTCCTTATCAGTCCCTTGCCTGTATCCTTTTTCATCTTTCAGTAGAGTTCAACAACCCAGCACATCTTATCTTCCACACTATATCACTGGATGGAATTTTATTCTTGAATTTTAATAGTCCATTCTTTCTCATTGTTCTTAGACGGCTTTTGGGAATTCATTCAACATCGAGTTTATATAGAAAAAGTGCTCAAATGACCTACTTCTGAAGTGAGAACCAAGCCCTCTGTTGCCAGATGTGCTCTCCCAATGGCCGCCCCCCCCCCACGCCAAACACCTGGCAACCACTGATTCTCACAGCCTCTCTAGTTTGCCTCATCCAAAATGTCCTACAATTGCAATCATGCAGTATGTGGGTTTTTAAAGGCTTGGTAGCTCCTTTAAATATTTTTTTTCTGAATAATCTGCAAAAATATGCCACAATTGGTTTATCCATTGACCTGTTGAAGGCCATCTTGGTTGATTAGGTTTTGGTGATTCAGAATAAGGCTGCTTTCACACAGGTGTTTGTGTGGACATGAGTTTTCATGTCATTTGGGTAAATGTTAATTTTGTAAGAAACTGTTGAACTGTCTTCCGAAGTGCTTTCTACCAGTTTACATTCACATCAGCAATATAGGAGGATACCTCTCTCTCTACGTGTTTGGCAGCAGTTGGTATTGTGAGTCTTTTGGATTTTATTCAAATAGCGATGCAGTGTTACCTCGGTATTTCAGGTTGAAATTCCCTACTGACAAACGATGTTGAGTATTTGTTCACACACTGTTTTCCTTGAATTGTCTATTCAGGCAGATTTTAAAAAGAGATTTTCTTATTGAATTGTATCTTTAAAACATTTTTTACTTTTGAAGTGACTTCAGAATGACACAGAATTGTAAACACATAGAAGAAAATTACCCTAAAAATTGCATCTGGTGTACTAAATGTTAAAACTATAACTTGATAAAATGGGAACTAAGCTGTAGAACCTACTCAGATTTTGCCAATTGTTAGTAGTGTTCCTTTTCTGCTCCAGCATCAAAAGTAGTATTGTGTACTGCATTTAGTTTCATGTCTCCTTGGTGTCCTTTACTCTGTAACTGGTCCTCTGTCTGTGTCTTAAAAGTCCTTGAGAATTTTGAAGAGTACTGTTTCAGTTATTTGGTACACTGTGCCCTTGCATTTGGTTTGCCTGACATTTCCTCACGATTCAATTCATGTACATTTTGACAAGGGTACCACTAAGTAAGACGGTTCTCTCTCAGCATATCCTATGAGGGGACCTGTGTGTTTAGTGGTCATGTTATCTTTAATAACTTGGTTAAATTGTGTCTGTTGTTTCTCTGTTTATCTTTTCATCATGTATGAGATTCATTGGGACCATGTAAATAACTTTTTCCCTCATGCTTTAGAGTACTTATTCTAGCTAATGGAATTAGCTAATGGAATTCACTAATGGAATTATTCCACTGTGCCAAATGGTGGTTCTTCTGTTTTTATCGTTACTTAATACATTTGTTAGTTGGAATTATCCTACAAGAAATAGCTCCTTTCTTTTCTGTTTTTCTACTTTTTTAAAATTAAATCATTTATTTATATTTGTATGGTCTCCTGGTTTCTGGTTTTATTTGATGGGCTATAATCATTGGCAGCCCTTTCAAAGGGCTCCTTTGCCCATTTGATATGCTCTAAAGTTGTTATGTTTTAAAACATAACACCAGACAACACGTTGCAATAAAAAGGAAGCCTAACAAAAGAATTAACCCTTTATCAAATTTATATATTATGTGTTCATGTGATTATATGTGAGTATGCATATTCATTTATTGTTTAAAAGAACCTTGACATTGAATGAAGTATATTAAAGGTCACTATTGACTTTTTAAATCATGTATCCTCTATAGTGTAATATTTTCCTTCAGAAACAAAAACACTCTTCTTCACCAGATAGATTTGCCTGAACAAAATTTCTGTTCAAGCTGATAGATCAATGGATTCATTTGCTCAACAGATAAAACTGAGAACACGAGTCTGGGTCAGCCAGGAAGGTGATATTCCTGTCATCTTGCTTTTTCCTCCTGTCTTCTCTCCGGTCCTGCTTAGGCCCCGAAGAGGAAAGGTGGCCATTTTGAAACGATGTTTCTGAGGCAGCCCACAGCGCTTCACTCGGGTCTTTATTAGAAGGAATCTAAAAACAACGAGACACAAGACATGAGAGGCAGGTTTATCTGACACATTGGTAATAGTCCTGCCTGGTACCTTGTTCCACACATGGTGGGAGAAATTGAAGCAGCAGAAAATGAACTCTGCTGCTCCTTGAGAATTTTCTCTTACGTCATACACCCTTTTCCATTTAAGCCAACCCTTTCAGAGGTTCAGAGACATCAGGACCACAGATCCGTTCTCTTCTGTTCCATCAAACACAGAAGCTGACAGCCCAGCGTAACAAAAATAAATCTCATGAGGTTTTTGTTTTTATTTCTTGTTGTTTTTTTTTTTAATGTAAACCTTGTACTTTGTAGCCATCTGTATATAATAATAAGATCCGGAGGAAAAGTCATTGGGAGAATAAGAAATAGGCACCGGTTCTGAAAGGCAGTCTTAGGAAGGAGTGAACCCACGATCATCAATTCCTACTCCTGAAGCGGCAAACCTGGGGGGTAGGGGGCAAATGAGAATCAGGCCCCAGCGTCAAATGAAGAGTCAAGAGAAAAATAAACATAAATTCAGCCGCTATTCTGGCGAATATCTTGCCTGCTTGGGTGCTGCTTGATCGTTGCCTCCTGCAGCTGAGGAGCTGCAGCGGAAGTCGGCTGGCACGGGTCATCCTCTCTGTGCTGCTGCGTCCTCGGCTGTCACCACGCGGAGGGCATTGGCGAGTGAAAGGAGGGGCAGACGGACAGACGGGTGTTGCAACTCTCTCCATCGTTACCGAGTACACTCCCAGTTGCCCCGTAGAGCTACCTGTTCTTCTTTTTTTTAAGAGTCTAAATGCTAATGATCCTTACATCATTTGGTGGCTGTTCAGTTGAGGGTGGTTGCAGGAAAGTAGCAGCTTGACCCCGCTGAAACTGAAACAACTGTGTACAGAAACTCAATGCCCTTGGAGGCCGTGGGGCGACACCTGAAACGCAGGACCGAGGGAGGGACTGTCCCGCAGCTGCTCGCCAGCAAAATATCCTCCGGAACCTCCTGAACCCTTTCTGTACTCTTGCTGCTCGGGGCCTCAACTCTGTGCCCTGATTTTAGATCTGTTACTCAGACAGCTTTTTTAAAACCTGATATTAAAACTTGGAGAGTTCAGAGAGTTCTGTCACTTAAACACTGCGTCGTGTGTCTGGTACCTCCTTTAGCCTTTTCTGCTAATCCAGTAAAGCTCATCCTTTGCCTGTGGTTTTGTCTTGGTCTTTGTAAAATTTTTCCGATGATTCTTAACCAAGGATACCATTCCAAATATGTTTATGATACAGGGGCTACTTACTTTTGATGGTAGCCCAGAATGTGAATCTTTGTTAATTGATATCCAGATTGGCTCTGCATGTTTAATGTTTTTAAATAGATTTCCATAGGTCAGAGGTAGAACATACTACACTGTACTTAAGGTATCAGGCTAATGGAATCCCCTGGGTTTCCCCAGCTGCTAAGCACCTTATTGTGCATTATCCTGTGGGATACTCAGGAAGAATATCCCTTCAGCACATCTGCTGTGGGCACAACCTTGTGTGCTCAGTGTTGAGGGGAAGCCAGATCGAAAGGAACGTGCCCTCTGCCCTCGTGAGACTTAAAATGTGGCAGGCGAAATGGACATTTGGATCACCCAAATAGATAGGCAGTCAGGAGCTATGGAAAGTGCCAGGAAAGTGGAGGGGTTCAGGGAAGACTTCCCACAGGAAGGAGCAGCTGAATAAAGCTCAGGATACAGAAGAGCTGGTTAGATGGGAAGATACCATTTTTGAAGACCCTGGGGCAGGGAGGGGCGAGGGTGGTTTTGAGCTTCGGGAGGAAGGTTCCTGTGGATGGAGGAGAGTGAGCTCCGGCTCCTACCGAGAACAGCGGTCGGTCAGGTAAAACTGTTGGTCTCGGGAGAACAGTAAAGATGTCCTAGAATTTGAAGTCAGAGGGAGGGGGGGATTTGCGATCATACTCACATTTTTAAAAGCATACTCTAGTTTCTGGGTGGAGAGCGGGACGGGGTGCGAGGAGAGGGTGGTGCAGAAGGGGGGTCGCCTCCGCCTTGAGTCGGAGCCCGAGCTCATCAACAAGACCCTCCTGAAACCCCGAACCGTGTATTCTGAAGCCTGTGCACGCTCACCGCCTGGCTAATGGACCGTCGGGGTCCGGTTATTCCCTCTGAGGAGCGGCGGTTTAAAGTCAGAGTGGACCGTCGCACCTTCGCTGGCCGTGGCCTCCGTCCTTCCCGCCGGGCGGTTCGCTGCCCTTCCTGCCCGCGCGGTCCACGGGGGGCCTCCAAGGCCCTGCGCGCCGGACCTCAGGCCCAGGGGATCGGCGGCTCAGTGATGTGGTGCGCGTCCCTTACCCCGTGCCCCCGTGCGCCCTGTGGTGTAGCCACAGCTGAGAACCCCGGTCCTGGCTCCAGTTTCTCCTCGGGAGCTTGACACGGGGGGCGGCCCTTCAGTCCGGTGTGGAGACGAACGCGGAACGTTCTAGAGGTCAGACTTTTATATTGAACGTGCTGTCTTTCACACCACATCGATTTTTGATATGAAAAGAGATGGCCAGACCTGTGGATGTGGAGAGATGACCTGAGTCTAAATCAACTCTGGGCTGTTTGATATTGCCTTTCAGTGGTCACGGAAATCGTCTCTTACTGCACCACGAGACACAATAAAGAAAGGAGGTGTCTGTGCTTGACAACAGAGTCGTTCCAATTATTTCCCTCTTCCTAAATCAGATTCCTCAAGAGAGCCCCTCGTGAAGCAGAATCAACACAAGTATTCACGGCCCATCTCTTCCAGTGAAATAATTACGCATCCCTCTGACTCCTGCAGGCATCTTCCCCTCATCTCGGTGCTCTCAATTACTGGTTCAGAATGTCCTTTCCTCGGTGACATGCGAAAGAACAGGGTACCAGTTTCCTTTCTGCTGAAGAGCTAATAATGAGAAAATATTATGTCTGTCTTTGGCAAGTAAAGACCCCAGGAGAAATCTGAAGAGTTGTTTCAACTAGCATCTCATTACAAGTGGAAACCTTCATCATTTTAACTCACTGAAAAGCTAGTTTGTTGTGTGTGTGGTGTTTTTGTTTTTGTTTTTTATTGTTTTGGTTTTTTTTTTGCTTTTGGAAGTTCAAAAATATATTTCGTCTTTGGGTCCAAAAAATAATCCCTTGGGGTTTAACAGACACCAGTATCTTCTTTGAGTAAACCATATTATCCAATAGAAAGAGTTGGTATCCTTTTTTTAAAAATATCATTCATTAATAAAAATTTATTGGAGACTGTATATTCAAAGGCCTACTTTAGAAAAAAACAATCCAAAAAACCCCTTTTTTATCACCTCATTTCTTGGAAAGATCATTTTACCAAAGTTTATTAGAATTTATAGACTACTATAGTCCAGATCATTTTGAGATTTTGGAATTTAATTTAAAAATGCATTTACTGTTTGAAACGCCTAGGGTCATACCTAGTCTTCTGCAATACTACAAATTAGAGGTATTTAACTGTTGCGGTCACATTTATTCTTTGTTGTATCCTGTCTATATCTTTTCATTCAGCTATTTCCTACTCTGCTGTGTTGTGTCGACTTGGCTAGGTGATGCACCACAGTTAATCAGTGAAACACTGATCGAGGTTTTTTTTTTTTGTTGTTGNAGATTTTGGAATTTAATTTAAAAATGCATTTACTGTTTGAAACGCCTAGGGTCATACCTAGTCTTCTGCAATACTACAAATTAGAGGTATTTAACTGTTGCGGTCACATTTATTCTTTGTTGTATCCTGTCTATATCTTTTCATTCAGCTATTTCCTACTCTGCTGTGTTGTGTCGACTTGGCTAGGTGATGCACCACAGTTAATCAGTGAACCACTGATCGAGGTTTTGCTGTGAAGTTTGGTTATAGGCAATGAAAGGCCCTAATCCATTGACTTTAGATAGGGGAGAGATTATGTTAGATAATCAGAATGGCTTGATTGAATCAGAAAGGATTTGAGAGTAGAACTGAGGATTCTACCTTTATGTTACGTAAGCTTCATCTCACACCCAAGAATTTCCGCCTGCCCTTCCTGACTGTCTGGCCTATGGCTGAAGTTGCCTACCTAGCTCCCACAACCTGGTAAGCCAGTGCCTTACAAAATCTGTGTTAAAGTATGCCGCCTCCTCGCTCTGTTTCTCCATAGCCTGTCTGCTACACCTGCCTCGTAATCCCTTAGGTCCTCACTGTGTTCCCCCCTTGGAAGCATTGTCTGGAGCAGTGATTCCCTAAGCATCACCTGAAGACCTTGTAAATTACAGATTCTGCTTCATAAACCTGGCATGGAGCCTGAGGATCTACATTTCCAACAATCTCCTAGATCGGAGCTTGGTAAACAATTTTTTGTAAAATGCCAGATACTAAATATTTTAGATTTTATGGGCCATATGGTCTGTGTCAACATTGCTAATTTTTGCTGTTGCAGTCCAAAACCAGCCACAGATCGTATATAAATGAATGTATGTGGTTTGTTCCAATAAAGTTTTAGTTACAAAAATGGTGCCAAGCCAGGGGTGCTGAAGAGTGCCAACACCTGTCCTAGAGTCTGCCAAAGCAGTTGTTTCAAGGGCTGCACTTTCTGCAGCACAGTTTGGGAGCAGAGCTCCAGAGCAGTGAAATGTAAGCCTGTGTGAGTTGTTTGAGTGGCAGGCCAGAGTCTTCTACCAGCCCATGAGTCCCAGTTTAAAAATATTTGGGAATTTGGCAAGCCAGCAGACTGTTAACATATTGAAATTAGACCTGGTACAAGTATTCACATCATGGAAATCAGCAAATGCTAAAAATCAGAATTTATAATCTCTTAATCCCTCCCTGCCCCCAGCCCGCCCACCGGGAGGTTTTAGCAGCAAATCACTGGTGCTGGTAACTCCTTCAGGGTTATTTATAATTTGATTTTTACTGAGGTTGAAAGAATTATAGGAAACTATATGAAATGAAATGAATTATTTCAGCTGACCTCCATTAAATATTTTGTCAAAATTTGACTTCTGGGTAATCTTTTGTCAGGCACAATAAATGAAATTCATCCAATTCTTGTCATGGAAAAGTAAGATTCAAATATTTATGGGTTTTGGCACTTGTTTGCCCTTTTAAAGTGTGAAAACAGGTATTTTAGGCCCCAGGTTGTTGGCCGCCTAAGGATGAAAGGCAGTCTCTTAGGTTTTCCCCACTTTACCACCTATGGTCAGCAAGAGGCAGCGCAGGAGTGAAAAGTCACACAACGTTGAGCAGAAAAGGCTGTATTTTCAATTCAATTGACAATATTTTCTTCCTTGGATTTGAAAGAGCTATTTTTTTAATTAGCTATTAGCATCAACCCTGGGAGAAGTAGAAGCTCAATTTGTAAGTTTTCAGTGTGGAAAGTCTCAGCTCATCTTCACCTTTTGTAAATTGACCGGAGCCAGAGAAGTGAGATGAGTAATTAAAATGTCGTAGCCAGTTCCCAGCAGTGCTGGGCCTGGAGCTCGGGCCGGGGCAACGCTTATCCCACTGTCCACCAGTCTCATTCGGTGCCACTTAGCTCACACTGTGCACCAGGCTGTGGGTCAGGCCCTGGAGACACAAAGCAGAATAGGAGATATCCGCTGTTCTCAAGAAGCCCAGCCTCCTACGAGTGAAGAAGTAATGCCAGTGTGCTGCATGTATTTTTATGTAGGTAGGAAAAAAAATGCTGCTGGTGTAGAAAAAGGGACGAAGAACTCTGAAAAAGATTAGTTGAGGAAAAACTTTCCAGAGCAGGAATATAAGATCTTTTTCTTGAAATGGATGTTTGCCGAGGGACTGAATGAGTACGAGTCCATGCACAATGACTAGGTGAATGGGGTACCATGATGAGCCCGACGGTGACATCACATCCATCCGTTCCCTTTGCCAAACTGTTCCCGATCTGTCTGGTAAAGGATAGGGTTTCTGCAAAGGTGCTTGTTGAGCAGGAAGAGAAAGGGACTCGTTCAGGTTCATGTGTCCACAGCCAAAACATAGCACGCCTCCGGAGACAGCGAGGAGCCGGTCTGAGGAGGTGCACTCCTCCAATCCCTTGGGGAGTCTACATCCAGCACCTCGGGGGGAAGAAAGAGAGGCCGATGGTGGTTTCTGTGGCTCTCCTCTCGCCCAGCTCTTGGCTGTTAATTTGTAAAGCTCCTCTCACTGGGCCGCTCCATTTCCTTTCAGAGGTGTGCGGCTCCTAGGAGACAACGGTGTGCCTCCCTTCCGACCTGATGTTTGCTAGGTCATGTCTGCAGCCTGCAATTAGCCACAGTAGGAGGGTTTAGACCACAGAAGTCAGCAAGCACCCTAGGTTTTTTTGTTTTTGTTTTTTAAAATATATGAGAACTCGTTTGCAGGCATGTTATTATACATTTGTCAGTTTCTACAAAACTTCTGGCAACAGATGGGAGAAGTAACTGGGCTGAAGGCAATGCAAGGTCAAGTCCATGGAGACAGCTGGAGAGAATAGGCTGGGGCTGGTTGGGCGGTCACGATGGCTGAAGAGCTGGGACAGACCCTTTGGGTCCGGGAACGTAGAATCAGTAAGGGCAGAAGAGGGCCTGTCCGTGCCGTGGGGGTTGGAACAGAGTCCCCCACATCCCACTGCTGCTGTCATTTGAAAACTAGGGCTGCTCTGTGTGTGCCTGCGGACCTGTATATGCAGGGAAGCCCGTTCCGGGTGTTGATTTCTTTTCCTGAAGGCACTGCTCTGTTCAGATGTCTTCACAAGTTTCAACAGGTTTTCTGGCGTATTGTTGCTCAGATCAAAGGCAAAGCTCTAGGGGTTCAGAAACCCTACAACTTGACCGAGAGTTGCCTCAGTGTTAGAGTCCACTTGCACTTAAAGTGTGTAGTGACATTTGATTTAACTTTGTTTTATAATGACAGATGACATCTTCATAATGAGAACAAATTCCACTTAACATCCTTGCATTCCAGTGCTCATTGTTGATTTTCAAAGTTTCTTTCCTGGATTCTTTCTCCCTTTACCCGGTTCTCTCTACATGTTTGTATCCTCATGTTTTACAGCTCTTTCTCTCTTTCTCTGCTTGGAAATTACTCTGTTTGTTAGTATGTTACAGGAAGGAACATTTTGCCTCCAGGCGAAATCAATAACGTTAACCAGAGGTCTTTTGCTGGCTAGAGAGATTTTGCGCGTTCATATTTTGGCATGTCCCTTTTCCTAACTTATTCTTGTTTTCTCTTTTGCTTAAGGGACTACAACAGTGTCGTCCGGGAGATGTTAGGGTCTAACTGGACAAGCTTTTGTTTCCTTTCCTTTCATGTTGTCAGACACTGCGGGTGGTGAATGTTTAGTGGTAATGGGACTGCCAATTTCTGACAGTGCTTCCATCTTTTGTACCTTTCCTTGGGGCAGCAAGGCTCAAAGATTTCTACCACCTCCCGTGGCTCCTAGGCTGAAGGCTGTATTTCTTCCATTTCCTTCAGAAATGATATTAAAATTGTGAAAAGATCTGATTTTTAATAGCATAGCTTCACACAAATTAATAAAAGCAGAGTTGTGTTTTGGTCACTTAATTAAACTTCTCTTACCCACTTTATTTTGCCTTAAGTCAGAAGTGCCCAAAGCTAATTTACTTAGTTGGGGATGAGACCATGGCTATGCATTCTCAACCCTGGATAATTATTTCCCTGACTAGCTTTTGACCTTGTAACACAGATCGTTTGAAATGCAGCTCTTTGAAAACCAATTTCCAAATATAGATCTTTCCTGAGTGTGATTTTGGGGGCTACTTTCATTAAACTGTTCAGAGATCTGATAAAGTATTTACCCAATTCAAGTATCTAGTGCTTAAAACTCAGAGAAAAATACAGAAGTGAATTTAGAAAAGCTAGAAAAGTATTCATATAAATTACACTTTGAATATTAAATTCCCAAAGATAAATAACCACAGGTATATTGGACAGAAAATGGAATACTGATAACATTACTAGAAAATAAGACAATAAATGTATTCATCTCATTCATGTTAATTAGAAATATTTTAAACATGGAAAACTTTCCTAATACAGACACATTCAAAATTGTATATCACTAGCAGATTAATACTTTAAATTTCATCCCTTAGGGAAGTCCAAATGTCAGTGACTTTATTAGCAGCTTTTGTATTTTGCATCTTGTCCATAGGAAATATATTGACAATGTATTAATATGGAACAGGATCCGTTAGTCCATCTGTTTGTTACAAATATACGACCAGGGTTTAAGAGTACATGAGAAATTATTTTCTTTCAAGTGCCATTTTCAAGAAGAAAAAAACAAAAATGTTGATGCACGGAGAATTAAAGTAAATTAATCTGATAATATAAGTGAATTGAACAAGCTGTGCAGTATAAATATTTTAATCACTTCTTGATCCAGAAGTGCCACATCTACAAAATGAGCAATTATCTTCTACCTCTTGGGAGTCAACTCTAATTACAAAGCAGTAGGATATTACTACATGTTAATATCTGTAAATATCAAATGTCAGATCCTTAAATTAAAAATAGATATACGTATATATATATGTATTTTTGCAACTGCTTTTGGCCTAAACCAAATAGGGCCAGGAATTGGGTATTGTCTAATCAAGCAGTTTATTTTGTAAAATGTTACTCAATAGTTCTAAGAACAGATGTTTAAAAATGGGCGATGGAAATACATAGACATTTAGAAAGCCAGCAATTTAGGGCTCTCTGTATACCTTGCCAGATTATTTCTATCCTGGAATTTTAGGTCACCGAGGGCATCTAGAGAACTCAGCTTGCTCCACTGGGAGGCAGTTAGGTCCTGTGATCTCTCAGAGGGCTTTTCTATTCACAGGTTCGTGGTGGGAAAGGACAGTTTCTGAGGATGTACACTTGTGTATGTATATGGAACATAATTTTAGATTGAAGGTAGGTAGGAGGCTAAATTTCAAGGTGCCCCCCTCGTTCCTGGCCATGTCTTCTCCTGGTTACTCCGTCAGTTACAAATTTAGGTCGTGCTGTGAAGAGGTTTTGTAGGTGGAAAGCAACATATCCGCCAACGTAAGGACAGTGAGATGGCCGAGCTGAGCCTGACCTAAGCACATAAACCCTTTAAATACAAAGAGCTTTCTTTGGTCACGGAATGGAAGTCAGAAGCTCAGAGCACAAGAAGGATGTGACCATGTTGCTGGCTTCTAGATGAACGGGGTCTGTGGTAGGAAATAGGGGCACCTCTGGAAGCCAAAAGCAACCTTTACTGACAGCCGGCAAAGGAATGGGACCTAAATCCCAGAACTGCAAAGAACTGAACTCTGTATAAATAATAAGTATGGAACGGACTTTTCCCAGAGCCTCCAGCAAGAACTCAGTATATCCAATTATCTTTATTTTACCCTTGTCAGAGTCTGAGCAGAGAACCCAGTCCTGTTGTGTTGGACTTCTGATTTACCTGTGAGCTAATACACTGATATTTTAAGCTCCTACATTTGTGGTCATTTGTTGTGCGGCGATAGAAAATGAGCACAGTGGGTAAAGAGCCACATCGGCCGCCCCACCTGAAAAAGATTTCTGTGGATCTTTCTTAATTAGGAAGGATCTCAACAGGTTTGTGATGCTGTCATGAAGCTTAGAATATTCCTCAGATTTCACAGTATATTTCAAATCTAGAAAGTGGCTACAAGTCCCTTTCTCAGTCTTAGAACCCTACCAGTACTTATACCCTTGGCTGACGTCCTATGTTCCCTGCATAGGATGGGTTAAGATCATGTTCATATACACAAGTCTAACCAGGTGTAAAGTTGGATACAGAGAAAAATAGTCCATGTAAAGCTCTGATATGTATGCGAAGGTGTTTTGATTACAATGAATCTTCCTATTAGAAAAACTATCATTTTGATAAAAGCTTATTAGTTCATTATAAATTTCACACTTGACTCCTCACATCTTCTGATCCTCCAGTTATGTAAAACCTATGACTTAACCAAAAGTTGACTGTGAGACAAAATATCCTTTACAATAGTGCCGATTCTTCCTATGGCAAAATACCGTGTGGAAAAAAAATACCCATGTGGGGTTTTGAGGAAATTACCCAGAAAGTCTCCAATACTCATTTCTTCGGAATAAAGCGAAGAGAAAGCTATCCTGGCATGTTTCAGCTGCTGTGTCTTTTATCAGGTGTCAAGAACTGGATATGCTTACCCAATCAATAAAAACCGTGGGAGTGAATGCCAGTTTCCTGTCTGTGGTAGAAATTGCCAACAAGTTCATTTCAACTTTCCTTTGCGGGAATAAAGAACACAACACCCATGTTCTGCACACATTACCCAGCTATGCTTCTGCTCTTCCTTTTTTTTTTTTTTACATTTTAGTTTGTTTTCTGTGCTTTACGTGATGCAAAATGCTTCTATATCAAAGAGTACACCAAAATTACTCATCTCATTGTAGAGTTAAGAAAACAATGTGTTCAGGGTCCTAGCCAAAAATCACAGGGTTGATGTCTGGGTGCAAATCCAGATTCCCTTTCAGTATAAAATGATGACTTAATATCCTAATTAAAATGTAATTTATAATAGAGGAGAAATATTTCTCATAAACTTGAGGACTGTTATTTTGAAAGTGATTTCATAGTGTAGCCTTTCTCAAGGGAGAGCTTCTTTGGTACTGAAAGACCATAGATCCAGTGCATGACCAAGATCGCCAAGATGGGTATTTCCTGCGTCACTCAGTAAAGATTCAATATATTATGAGGTTATATTTGCTAAATTCATGGGTGCTGAGTGGCATCATGTGTTCTCCAAGTGTTACAGAAATCAGTTTTCTTTTTTTTTTTTAAGATTTTATTTATTTATTTGACAGAGATCACAAGTAGGCAGAGAGGCAGCCAGAGAGATCTCGAGAGGGAAGCAGACTCCCTGCTGAGCAGAGAGCCCGATGCAGGGCTGGATCCCAGGACCCTGAGATCATGACCTGAGCCGAAAGCAGAGGCTTTAACCCACTGAGCCACCCAGGCGCCCAGAAATCAATTTTCTCATAACATAACTAGTGGTGGCACCCTCGGTTGCATTGAGAAATGCTCCATTTAGGTCAAGGAAAGCCTGCAGCCATTCCAGAAGGCCCGACGGAAGGATGCAGTCTTCCCCCCGAAGCTGACAGACCAAGCACAACCTGCTTGGAATCTGTCTTCTGTTTAACTTACCTTCATATTCAGTGTACTTTATAAGTGAACGTTAATGTGTCTGAATCATTCAATTTCACAAAATCTCTCCACTAAATCATGCTGGAGTTCATAAATTGATGAGGTAATTGATTTTTGAAAGTGTTCTTTTCCTAGCTTTAAATATCCCATTCCCCTCAGTATTTCAAAAAAGGACTTTTATCTCTGCCTATATGTGTTTGTGCATATGTGCCTGGCAGTTTCTGTGGGCATGACTTTGAAGCTTACTTAGACTTTTGGTGACCTGGTGAAAAAATAATTTAGGACAAAGAATTAATTCAGCTGTATAATAGATTCCTAAGGGAAATAGCCAGTGTTCTCCATATGTAAGGTATTATGTAGCTACTCAAAAAGAAAGAGGTGGGGCGCCTGGTGGCTCAGTCGGTTAAGCATCTGCCTTTGGCTCAAGTCATGATCTCCAGGTCCAAGAGCCCCACAGTGGGCTCCCTGCTCAGTGGGGAGTCTGCTTCTCCCACTACCTCTGACCAGACCCTCCCCCACCCCCCCACGCATGCTCATTCACTCTCTCTCAAATCAGTGTTTTAAAAATATTTATTAGAGAGAGAGAGAGCGCACATGAGTGGGGTGAGGGGCAGAGGGAGAAGCAGACTCCCCACTGAGCAGGGAACCCAGGGAGCCTAACGCGGGGCTCAGTTTGTGGACTCTGAAATCATGACCTGAGCTGAAGGCAGATGCTTAACCAACGAGCCACCCAGACATCCCTAAAAAAATCTTTAAAAAGAAAGAAAAAGGAAAAGTCTATACATGTTTATAGGAGCTTTTTCATTCAACATTGAAGTAAACAATACAGATTACAGAAAAAATGTGTATAGAACATAATCATTCTGTGCAGTAGAAAAGCATCCTTCTGCTTGACTGTATAATTAATATAATTGTCTATGTACTTGTAGATAAATATATTTAAATATATAAATGAGAAATTTCTGTGAGTTTAAAATCGTTTTGAGAATTAAGGCTAGTGGTTAGTTTTAGAGAAAAACATTTCATGGTTTTTCCAATGGAAACATTGGTCCATTATAATTTTCACCATGTGTACTTATTTTCACAAAAGGTTGAGTTATGGCAGCTATAGGGGAAGTGAGAATTAGGATGTATGAGTGTTCCTCTTAATTCTAAGTTCCATGATACCAAGAACAGATTTGGTTTCTTTAATGCTCTATTATCAGTGCCTAGTTGAGTATCTAGAACACACTAGATGCTCTGCATGTATGTAGAGATTGGTGGCAGAAGTTTCTAGGTGGCTGCTCTTTGCCTCACTGGGAATATGGTCTTGGCTAATCACTGCAGTGTAGGTTGGAACAGTGCTCCAGTGTCTGTAGGGAAAGCAGAGTGCTAGCGAGAGGGCTGAAGCTGGGGTCTAGGTCAGGGGAGTGGAGAAAAGACTTGGATATGGAGGAGAGTCTGTAGTGGTCAGGGTACACATGCAGAGAAATGGTTCTGGGACCACTGCAAATTGGTCTATTGCTCTGCCCTGGCCAAGAACTGGAAATGGGCAGAAGCTAAGCCTGAAGATGGGAGTGTGTTCACTAGTTTGGTGGTGCTAGAATGGAAAGGAGAAACAGTGTGGTTTGAGATGCTTATTTTTAGCAGAGCTGTCATTTGCAGAAGATAGCTTGTCACCTACTTTGTTGGAATAACTGTATTGGTGAGGACTATGTGGCTCAGAAACTAGTTGATGGTCATCCAGTGTTGGTAGGAAGTGTCTTGAATTTATGTACATCTAGCTTACGTGCTCTAAACCTGTGAAATAATACATACTGTGGAGCTACTTTCTTTCCTTTTTTTAAATTTTATTTATTTATTTGACAAAGAGAGAGAGAGTACAAGTAGGCAGAGAGGCAGGCAGAGAGACAGGGAGAGGAGGAAGCAGGCTCCCTGCTGAGCAGAGAGCCTGATGTGGGCCTCGATCCCAGGACGCTGAAATCATGACCTGAGCTGAAAGCAGAGGCTTTAACCCACTGAGCCACCCAGGCACCCTGTGGAGCTACTTTCAGAGAGCCCTCCTGACAGCATTGATGGCTACTCTTCATTTTTCCCTTTTCTTCTACAGCAAGGCTCATGGACTTCTGGCTCTTGAGAGCTATAGAGTCCACATGTTTTGATCACACATTCCATTAGTAAAAGCTACAAGTATTTACATAGAATTTGTTTGTGTTATATATACATACCTATTTTTGTTAGGTATACATACAGGTGTTCTGTATTTTATACCTACTCCACTGAATTAATAGAGGTATAGTAGACACTGTATTAAAAATGGAAATTTTTAATGGGTGGGATTTTAAGAAGACAAGTTTTCAAGTCACTCTCTGCTCCAGGACATGATCTTGCCTAGCCCATCAGATCTCCCCGGTGGATTCCAGACACAGTGCTTGAGGGCGTGCAGGTGGCAGTGAAGGCATCAGCACAAACTCTGTCATCATCAAGCAGACCAAGAAAATGCGAAGACAAAAACAAAGTGAAACCGATTCTCCAGTGAAAGTGTGGTAAGAGGGAAGGAAGGCCCCTGATGGGAACCATTCCCTGCTGCATCACTTTTACCCCGAGGAATATGGCATCATCAATTTTCATTTCTGATACGTCCTTTCTTACCCATAATAATATTGTCTGGATAATAGAATTTCCCTAGGCACAAAAATCCCACAGGGGAACTGGCTGCATACAACTTTATGCTGAAAGTTTTTGTTCTTCCTAAGTAGCTTCTTTCAAACTCCAGTTAGTTCATAGCGTCCCTTTCAGACTCGTCCTGGGAGATGATGTCCCGTGAACGTCCTGACTGCTCTCACTGGGGTTGTTCCTCATCAGCCACAGCCCCCTCAGAGAAACAGGAAAATGATCCTACCGAAGATGGTGAAGAGATGTTTCATCGGGTGACTTTATTCCAACGACTATCCTTGGCACTCTCAACTCGACCTTTTCTGTAGACGATCAAACAGAAATCCACCATTATGTTCTGAGTATACTGACAAATTGAGGGTAGTTTGGACATAGGAAATTTTATATCCTTAGCAATGATTTTCCCTCCCCAAAGAAACCTTAATAATACAACGCATTTATTACAAAGTTACTGAAAGGATTAGAGGCAAGGGGAGATGCTGTGGGTGGGAGGCAAGCAGCATATCTGAAGGTGGGAGGAAGTGAGAAGGCGTATTTTCTTCTGTATTAATTGGTGACCTCTGGGAAGCTTCGTTATAGATGGCCGTTCTGAGTTCCTGCTCAGGCATCACTTTCCACTAACAGTAGAGTTCTTCTTAGTAGCCACTTTTTGAAAAGATTGAGGGGAAAGAATTCTGCCAAAAATATTATTTTGGTTGTGTCAGCAATAGCTTGTCTAAGCTAATTAGTCAAATTTCTATCTCGCAAAATGAGAAGAGTCAGTGATTTATTTCAACAAACTTTTATCAATCACCTACTTTTGGGTGAAAATTTTGCTGTAAGTTGTAGAAATGTACCCTTGAACCACTTATTTCTTTAGCATTTTATTGTTTAAGAGATAAATACAGAACAGTGTGTAAAAAAATGATTTTGCTTCTGTCCTTCTTTAACTCAGTGACCATGGCCCTCATCCAGAGCAGACAGGACCTCATTTCAGATGTAAGTATCAGACAGTGTTTCCTTAATTGACTAGAATTCATCCCCAGAGGGACTTTGAATGTAGTCAGATTAGCAATCATACTCTCTTCTCTCAGATCTTCGATTACATAAGTTTAGACCCAGAGCTTGGCTCTATCAATCATTATTTAATCCCAGAGAGTAGAAATTTCTGGAAAGGCTCTAATATTTTGCTTTTCTCTCATTAGTGCACCCTTTGAGCTTCTGTAAATCTGGACATTAAAATCCTTTCAACAATCCCACCTCCATTCCTAAAAATAAATGATCTAAACCAAAGAGGTACTTTTTTGGGGGGGATACTGTCAATAAAGTTACCAACTTCTCTTTTTTTTTTTTAATTACTGCATACAAAATGAAATAGAAGGGTCCTGGTACTGTGTACCTACACAGCTAAGGAAGAGGCAAAGTATCCTGTTGGGTGTCATGGAAGAGACATTATTTGAGATGGGCCTTACAGGGGAAGACAATGAAAGAGCGTGGACTGTGGAAGGAATACACAGAAGATGGCATGACTAGACCTTTTCGAGAGGAGTTTGTCTCAAGTATAGAGCCTGGGAATGCTAAAATGTTGGGTTAGACATGTATTCCATGGCCCTGAGTGCCACATGTGGATATTTAGCTCTAGTTCATTTGAGATAAAAACGTTAATGCTGTTAACATTACAGGCGAGGAATGTTTAACCTTACATGTGTGGAATATTAGATACTTCAAGTTTCAGGTAAATTGAGACCTAATCAATGTTAATAGGACAAAGTTGGCCAAATGGAGTGAAGAAAGCTTTCTCACAGGTCTTTTGCATTGAATATTTGTAGTGGCATTAACCCCCAAGGAAAACACAAATGGAGGGGAGAGAGAGAGAGAGTGTGTGAGTGTGTGTGTGTGTGTGTGTGTTGGGGGGGTTGGGTTTGGATGGGGAAAGCATTGGTGAACAGGATTGTATTCCATTGTGAAATGCAGAGTTTAAGGTATCTGCAGATGATGGTGCTATTCAGTAACTGGATATACGTATCTAGAACTCAGAGTTATTATTGTACATTCAGAACTGGGAGTCGTTCATATAGATACAAGATCGAAGACTTGATTAAATGAATTGCAGGGTAAGGGATGTAGAAGGTATAAAGATGGACCCAGAGGCAGGACACTGGGGGTTAAAACGGTACAAAGATTCTAAAATGGAGAAGATCTGGGAATAACAATTGGAATAGCAGGAAACGGGAATAGCAGGGAGGCGCATGGAAGTACAACCAGGAGTGAGGTCACAGACGTTCGTGGGGTGCCTAAGAGTTGGATACTCATATGCTGTACACAGTTCAACCCTTCGAAATCCCTCTAATGCATTATGATCCTCCTTTTACAGGGGAAGGAATGGAGAATGAGAAGTTTAGTGTTTAACTAGGCAAGTGAGGCTGAATTTCAATTCTGTGTTGAACTGACTGTAAAACCTGTGCTTTCTCCGTTGAATTCTCTTTTGAGCAGTAGTGCATTTCAGCCTGGACTGCAGATGCTTTCTTACCACGGTGTGCCAGCAATTCAACTACTGTCTCTTTGCTCCAAGCCCACACTTCTCTGCTCAACCTTGCACGGATGGGGCTGGGACTCTTCACACGTTTCCTGGGTTCCCTTGACAAACGGCATGCTGATAGATTCTGCTGATGGAAAACACTGGGGCAGATCGGAAAGTAGAAAGAGAAGAGGGATTTCCTGTTTTTTTCAATTGCTGTCAATGTTACTTTAGCAGCAAAAAAGTTAGCTCTACCCCGCCTCCCCTCACCCCCGCCGCTGCTTTTGGCATTCTGGACACCAGCCGGGGCGTGTCTCCTAGTAGAGGCGTGCACTCCAGCTACATGGGCTTTTAAAGACCTAAGCATCCATGTCTCCGGGTTCCTGCTCTGTGCTCTGAGACCCCGGTAACTCCTCCTCTTTCCTCCTTGTTCCTGCTGCTCCAGTCCTGGCAGCTCTCTTTTCTGTTCTTTGTTCCTTTTGCATTCCGCTCTTTTCCCTCTGTGAGCCTTCGTGCGCTGCGTAGTGGATCCCCTGCAAAATATCTCATCTATTTGAAGTACCTAGTGAGGATGGGTTTTCCCGATTGGATCTATACATTTAGGAACAGGGACAAAATAAGGATATTAACTTCGTTGAAAGTGAAATGCCACAGTTCACAAGAGGGTAGGAATGAATAAAGGGCGTTGAGTTTTGACGGCCTGGTTCTTATTCACCTTTGGAAGATGTCAGTTGGGGGATGGCTGCTGCTCACTCTTCGAAGCATTTTGCCGTGTTTCCTCAGATGAGGGTGAAGATAAAACATTCTTAAGTAAGAAAGAGGGAAGTTTTCTTTGAGACAGATGGAGATTAACAGGCTTTAAGAAAAACCAAAGTTTGGAATAGTAACTATGGAAATGCACCAGGATACCGAGAAAGGCTGGATGAGGGAATTTCCAAGCATCAATGAGAGTCCACCTCAGGTGTGCTTGCATCAACTTATAATGGCCCCAATTGTCATAATTCATCCTGTCCAGAAGTAAAGGAAATCTTAGTAGGGCTTGCTTAGAAGTGGAGAGTACTGCAGTTAGAGTAATGGAATTCACCATGATTAGAAAATCCCAAGGAGCAGGGCTATGTATTGAAGTTGTGAACTTCATGCCAGAACCAGGTCTAAGAGACTAAGAGGTCATCAGTGAATGTTAGTGTTAGAAAGCAGATCTGGGGCGCCTGGGGGGCTCAGTGGGTTAAAGCCTCTGCCTTCGGCTCAATTCATGGTCTCGGGGTCCTGGGATCGAGCCCCGCATCGGGCTCCCTGCTCAGCGGGGAGCCTGCTTCCCCCTCTCTCTCTGCCTGCCTCTCTGCCTACTTGTGGTCTCTCCCTCTCTCTCTCTCTCTGTCAAATAAATAAATAAATAAAATCTTAAAAAAAAAAGAAAGCTGATCTTTAGTGTGCTCATTGACAGCTGGGGAGCAGAGAGACAGGAGGAGGCCGTGCCAGAAGGGGACTCTGAGAGAGCCAGATACGACTGTATTCTGAGGGACGATGAAGTTCAGATGATACCTCTGATGTGTGGAAATAGAACTGACAGACTCTGAGAGGGAAGAGAGATACTGTGGAAACAGACCGTTGGTTAACTGTGGAGAATGGTGTCAGGAGATGGAAAGAGAAGGTAACGTTCAACTGGTGTCTGAAGTCACTGAAGGTAGGGAGATATTGCAAGAAGAAAAGACAAAATGCATACATGAGTTGCATAAATCCAAGGGGTGAGTTAATTTGGGACAGGGTAGAGTCCCCATCATCTCTGAAGTCTTCGGTGGTGGAACGAATCTTTCTAGATCCTCCACAGACACGGTATTGCCCTTGGTTTCTTAGCTTGGTAGGGAAAGGAAGCTCTCGTGGTTTTCACATGGTTCTTCCTACTGTAGCCTTTACTGCCTAAGCCAGGCCATCAAGGTGGGGATTCTGCCGTTTGTTGTGTATGTCCATTTTCTTAGTAAAATTGGGAACTTGGGAAATAATGACAAGGTAATTCTGGAGCCTCAATGGGTCCAAACTATGCTTATTGTCTGAAACCCCTGTTTTGACCAGACCAGATACAGTGGTATCTGGGGTCTCTGGGCGTAACATCAACTTAGAACCAATTTCTGATGTGCTCCCCCAAATGGAGCAAATTCCCTTTCCTCCTGCAATAGTTACCCCAGCATGTGATTGCAGATCTCTTAGGAGAAATGCTGGAGGAAGACTTAGGATATATTCATGTTAGTGTTGAAGTATCTTTGCCAAGGGAATGAACTTTCCCCTTAAAGGGCTTGGATCTGTGAAGTGAGGGTGAGAGGACAAGATTATCTGTTATGGTAACTCAGGCCAGGTTTCTTTTCAACAGATCTAAATTTAATTTTCTTATTCATGTGTAATTAACATACAATGGTATATTAGCTTCCAGTGCACAATATGATTCACCAATTCCATACATTACTCAGTGCTCATTTGGATAATTATGCTCTTGATCTCCTTCATTCATGTGTTTTAGTCATCAGTCCATCTGTCTGCCCTCTAGGAACCAACAGTTCTCTGCTTAAGAGCCTCGTAGTTTTGGTCTTTTTTTGTTTGGCTGTTTCGTTTCTTAAATTCTACATGTGAGGGAAATCTTACGGTATTTATTTTTCTCTGACTTACTTCATTTAGCATTAAACCCTCTTCTGGATCCATCCAAATTTTTGCAAATGGCAAGATTGTATTTTTTATGGCTGAGTAATACACACACCCCATACACATACACACCCCACGTCTTTATTCATCTACGGATGGGCACTTGGGTTGCTTCTATTTTTATTTATTTTTTTGAGAACCTTCATATGCTTTCCACAGTGGCTGCACCAGCTTGAGTTTCAACCAATAATGCAAACGGTTCCTTTTTCTCCACATCCTCTGTAACCCTTGTAATTTCTTGTGTTTTTGACTTTAGCCATTTTGGCAGGTGTGAGGGGATATTTCACTGTGGTTTTGATTTGCATTTCCCTGGTGAGTCATGTTGAGCATCTTTTCCTGTGTGTATTGGTCATGTGTATGTCTTTGGAAAAATAGCTATTCAGGTCCTCTGCCCATATTTAATTAGATGATGACGATGATTTTTTTTTGGTGTTATGTTCTTTGTATCTTTTTGATATTAAGCCCTTATTGAATATATCATTCACAGATATCTTTTCCCATTCAGTATGTTGTCTTTTTGTTTTGTTGATTTTTTTCCTTTGCTGTGCAGTTGTCTTTGGTACAGTCCCAGTAGTTTAATTTTGCTTCGGTTTCCCTTGTCAAAGGAGACAGATCTAGAAAAATACTTCAGTGACTGATGTCAAAGCGATTACTGCCTGTGTTTTATTTTAGGAATTTTACAGTTTCAAGTCTAACATTTAGGTCTTTAATTCATTTTTTTAAAGATTTTATTTATTTATTAGAGAGAGAGAGAGAGAGAGAGAGAGAGAGAGGGAGGAAGATCACAAGTAGGCAGAGAGGCAGGCAGAGAGAGAGGGGGAAGCAGGCTCCCTGCCGAGCAGAGAGCTCGATGCGGGACTCGATCCCAGGACCCTGAGATCATGACCTGAACCAAAGGCAGAGGCTTAGCCTACTGAGCCACGCAGTCGTCCAGGTCTTTAATTCATTTTGAGTTTACGTTTTCCGAGTTTTGAGTTTGAGTTTTCCGAGCATTATTTTTTCCCATGGTATATTGCCTCCTTTGTTGTAGATTGATTGGCCATAAAGTTGTGGGTTCGTGGGCTCTCTGTTGTGTTCCATTGATCTATGTGTCTGTTTTGTACCAGTACCATATCTTTGGTTACTATAGCTTGTAGTATATCTTGAAATCCAGGATTGTGCTACCTCCCACTTTATTCTTTTTCAAGATTGCTTTGGCTGTTTGGGTTCCTTTGTGGTTCCATACACATCTTAGGACTATTTGTTCTAGCTCTGTGAAAAAGCTGTTGGTATTCTGATAGGGATTGTATTAACTCTGTTTAACAATATTGGTTCTTCCAGTCCATGAGCATGGAGTATGTTTCCCTTTGTGTCATCTTCAATTTCTTTCATCAACGGTTTTTATAGTTTTCAGGGTATAGGTCTTTCACTTCCTTGATTTGAGTTTATTCCTAGGTATTTTATTATTTTTCAGTGCAATTGTAAATGGGATTGTTTACTTTTTCTTTCTGCTATGTTATTAGTGTATAAAATGTAAGAGATTTCTGTACATTGATTTTAGTATCCCGCAACTTTACTGAATTCATTTACCAGTTCTAGTTTTTTGATGGAGTCTTTAGGGTTTTCTATATATAGTATTAATTCATCTGTGGATAGTGAAAGTTTCATTATTATCCGTACCAATTTGGATGCCTTTTATTTCTTTTGGTTGTCTGACAGCTAGGACTTCCAGTACTCTGTTGACTAAAAGTGATGAGTATGGCCATCCTTGTCTTGTTCCTGACCTTAGAGGAAAAGGTCTCAATTTTTCACCACTGAGTGTGATGTTGGCTGTGGGTTTTTCATATAGAGCATTTATTATGTTGAGGTATGTTCCCTCTAAACCTACTCTGCTGAATTTTTATCATGAATAGATATTGTACTTTGTCAAATACTTTTTATGCATCTATTGAGATGAACATATGGTTTTATCCTTTCTCTTCTTAATGTCAGGTATTACGTTGGTTTGCAAATATTGAACCACTTTTGTATCCCTGAAATAAATCCCATTTGCTGGTGGTGAATGATTTTTTTTAATGTGTTGTTGGATTTGGTTTGGTAATGTTTTGTTGAGGAGGTTTGCCTCTATGTTCATCAGAGATATTGTCCTTTCATGTCTTTTCATGTCCTTTTGGGTTTTTTTGTTTTTTTAAATTTTTTTTTGGAATGTTTTCATTTGGTTTGGGTAACAAGGTAATGTTGATCTTGTAGAATGAATTAGGAAGCTTTCCTTTCTTTTTTTTCTTTTTAATAATTTGAGAAGAATAAGTATTACTCTTGAAATGTTTGTTACAATTCACCTATGAAGCCATCTGGTCCTGGACTTTAGTCTGTTGGGAGTTTTTTGATTACTCCTGCTATTTCAGTAATTTTGCTGATAGTTTGTTCAAATTTTTTATTTCTTATTCAGTTTTGGAAGGTTGTATGTTTTGTGCAATTGATTTAGTTTTTTTTTAATTCAGTTTTTCTACTGGGTCCTATTTGTTGGCATATAATTTTTCATAATATTTTCTCTTATAATCCTTTGTGTTTCTGTGGTGTCAGTTATTTCTCCTTCATTTCTGATTTAATCTGAATCCTCTCAACCTCTCCCTCTCGTTTTTTAATGAGTCTGGTTAAAGGTTTATCGATTTTAGTTGCTCTTTTTAAAGAACTAGGTGCTGGTTTCATTGATATGGTCTATTTTTTTTTTTTTTAGTCGTTCTCATTTATCTCTGTTTTAATCTTTATTTCCTTCTTTTACTGGCTTTGGACTGTTCCTTTTCTAGTTTCTTTAGGTTTAAGTTTAGGTTGTTTGTTTGAGATTTTTCTTCATGAGGTGGGCCTGTATTATATAACTTTCCCTTTTACAACAGTTTGTGTTGCATCCCAAAGATTTTAGATCATCGTGTTTTCATTTCCCTATGTTTCTATGTATTTTTTAAAACTACTTCTTTCTTGGTTGGTCCATTCATTGTTTTGTAGCATGTTATTTAATCTCCATATATATATATATATATATATTTTAAAGATTTTATTTATTTATTTGACAGAGAGATTACAAGTAGGCAGAGAGGCAGGCAGAGAGAGAGGAGGAAGCAGGCTCCCTGCTGAGCAGAGAGCCTGATACAGGGCTCCATCCCAGGACCCTGAGATGATGACCTGAGCCGAAGGCAGAGGCTTTAACCCGCTAAGCCACGCAGGCACCCCGAATCTCCATATATTTTTTTGCCAGACTTTTTCTTGTGGTTGATTTCTAGTTTCATAAAGACAAGCAGATTCCCCACTGAGCAGGAAGACCCACGCGGGGCTTGATCCCAGGACCCTGGGATCACGACCTGAGCGGAAGGCAGACGCTTAACCGACTGAGTCACCCAGGCGCCCGAGGTAGATGGCTTTTTGAAAATACTGGGTATTTTCTAGAGGACTCTAAAGTACTTTTTCTTTCCTAAATGCTAATAGTTTAAGATACATTAAATAACCTGTGTTAATTAGACGCTTGACCCATTTGGCATGGCTTTTTATTTGAACAGACGATTACCGAATATTTTGGTGGACTTTGATTTCCTTAATCATTTTTCCTCATTTTATGCTGGTGAAAAAGTTCAGTGTGTGCATCTTCCCAGACTCAGCGCATTAAAGACTGCCCATATGGGATTGTTGTGGCTAGGGTGTAACATCTATTAATCTGCCATGTTGGTGGAATTGATCGGCATTCGTCATTTGTTGACACATTTGCAGCCTTCAAATCACCTACTAGCCTACCTTGTTTCCGGAGAGAAAGGCAGAAGGTCCTGGCACCAAATGCATCCTCCGTATTAGTAACCACATCTCCTATCCCAAATCCTCACGTCTTTTTCTAGCTCGGCGAGCTCTACTTGGGTGACCTACAAAACTGAAAGCTTCCGTTTACTTTTGTGTCCTTCAGCCCAGACCAGAGCTGCCCATGGTGTATGTGGTGGACGTCTTTTCTTTCGGCTCCTACCGTGTCTGGTTTCTAGAGCCTCTTGCTAGACACCTGCCAATAGAAGGAGCCCTTAAGGCCAGAAGGGAAAGAGAATTATGGTAGGTGTGAAGAAGTGAGGGAGAAGATTTTTATGTTTTCTCCCTTCTGAGCGGTGTTTTCACCCCTTTTTCCCCCGCTTCATGTCTGGGAAAGGTGTGCACTGCTACACGGTGTTTGTAACGCCTGCCTGAGCTTGCCCTCTCCCTGGAGTTGGGAGAAAGCACAGCGGAGAGCTGGCTGACAGCACTGCTGCTCCCCCTCAGACCCTGCAGCCGAACTACCAATCGTACTGTACTCTTGAAATCCCATCTTAACCTATCCCGGCGGCTCCCGCCGAATCCTGCAGACTGGCCGTCTTGCAGACTGGAGGCCGGAGCAGCCTTACACACGGCCTCTTCCAACCTTAGGCCTTCGTCAAATGCTAACGAAACTCAGCGCTGGAGGCTGGGCGATCTATAAGCCGGAGTGGATTTCCGGCAGCCCCAAGTGATGAAGAGAGCAATGCCTGCGGGGTCTCCTGTGAAAGTTCTAGAGAGCCCCTTTTTTAAAACAGACGAGACAAAGGCACAGGGACTCCCGTTAGCCTGCACACCAACCTCGGCCCACCCTTGCCTGTGTTAGGACTGAGGTGTTCAGCTGTCGGTTCTCTCCGCAAAGGACATGAAGGTGTCCTCTTTTAGTGTAAAAAAAAAAAAATGTGTGTATATATGTGTGTGTGGCACACACACATTATCGTACTGTCTTAGTTTGGCCTGTTATAATAAAAATGTCATAGCCTGGGTAGCTCTCAAACAGTGGAATTTCTCACTTCCGGAGGCCAGAAGTCCTAGAACAAGATGCCAGCAGTTTGGGTGTCTGGCGAGAACCTTCTTTCTTTCACAGCCAGAGGTCTGTGCGCTACAATCTCACATGGAAAAAGGGACTAGGGAACTCTCTGGGGTCCTTTTCATGAGGCTTCATCCTCATGACCTGATCTGCTCCTCAAGGCCCTGCCTCCAAATACTGTTTTATTGGGATTAGTTTTCAACCTATGAATTTTGTGGGTACATAAACTTTCAGTCTATGGGTAATCCTTGATTAAAAAAAAGTTCCTGCTGTTTGAATCCTGTTTTCCACTAAAACTTATTAAGCATACATTACATGTTCGCCTTTAGGAGTTTTCATCTAGTAGGAGAATGATCATTAAACAAAGAGATATGTAAATACACATAGAATTGCACATGCTAGAAGTGGTTTGAAGGAAACCTGTCAACTGTCTATTGCATAGCTCCAGTTAAATACCCCATAGTAACTTACTATGAAAAAACATATATTTGTTTTATTTCTAACAAAGCTCATTTCTCTTCCTGTTAATGCTACCATTGTATACTTGTAAAGTCTAGAAACCTAGAAAACACGTTAACTTCCATTGCTCAAACTCCCCATATCAAATTAGCTGCCAAGTTCTTTTCTTTTACATCCAAATTCATTTTTGTTTTCACATTCCTGTGTCTACTGCTTCATTCCTGTATTAGTATTTAGACAGTTTTCCCTGTCTCCAAACCTACTCTCTTTTGCTTCATCTTTTCCCTTTTGGTCAGAGTGACTTTTCTGAAATATGAAATGGTCCCTGCTTAAAATCCTCCCATACTTACTACAGTGATTTACAAAGTATAACCTAGGGAACTGCTCTTAGAGATTTCATATGTATGCACTCAGACATACTTTGCAAATCATTTGTGAAATTCTGAATTACATTTACTGATTGCAGAACTTATCAGTACCCTTAATGACATCATGGGCATTGTGGCTATCCAGGCAGATGTAGTATGTAGCACACTTCCATAATTCACTTGATTCTTAAATCTTTAAAGCTTCTGTTGGAATTCTTTCAATAAACATTTTAGAAAGTATTGGTCCATTGTACAAAGTTTAAACTTTTGGGCATAGTTTCTCAGCTTTCTATGATTTGACTATTGTCAGTATCTTTAATCTTTTGTCTTCGTCATCCACACTTCAATAATTTTGGACACTGATTTCCGTCACCCTACTCCTTCGTTCATGGCAATCCTTCTGTTGAGGATGCCCATATTTTCTGCAAGACCATGTTTAAGCATTCACTTCATAATGCCTGATCTGAATTATCAGCCACTGCCTTAGCAAGTAGGATTGGTCAAGGCATTTAATCCCATAATCCTTTTACAAAACTCAAAAAAATCAGAATCCTTTACCTCTTACTCTCCTTTAAAATAATCTAAATGGTTGGGACTGTTCTATATATTCAAGATAACTTATGTAGTTTCTAATACACTGTAAATTCTTAAAGTATTTTTTCAACTCAGTGGGTAACCCTCCACTTCATCAACGTATATGGCTTGGGGGAATTTAAGACAGAGCGATACATATCTATCTAGCTAACACACTTTTTCAGTCAAGTCAAAATAGAACGCCTATTGGTTTAAGCACTGTACCTAGGTATTAGGGATAAAGTGATAATTCAATAGTCGTGGCTATCACACTTGGAGAATTTAAATCTAGAATAGGAAAAAAAGTGGACATATAATAACAATGGCAATGAAGAGAGAGGCAGAGAGAGAGGACTGTGGGGATATTTGATAAGCAGACCAAATTTTGTGAAAACAGCTGACACATATAAGCAAAGACATGTGGGAGGTCTTCAGTTGCCCTTACGTTAATAGCACACTAGCTTTACAGTAGCATAACTGGATGTGGTCCTAAATTAGCAGCATGTCTCCTCGAACAGCGGTTGTGACAGTCCCTGGGTCCCAGGCATCCCACGGGAAACAACCCGTGTATGCCTGGGACCCTGCTTTAGGGTTCATTACCATGTGTAATGGAAGCAAGACCAAGGACATTATCTTCAAGATGAAGCATTTGGTTATACTGCAACTAAAAGTATGTGCCTTATTTAAAGTGATGTCTCTCTTCACCTCATTCCACAAAGTAGTCCAGCATCATTATCTTAAAACTGATTAGTGCTGAAACTGACAGGAAAATGAAACTTCATGAAGTTATTTACTCCTTATTCTAGAAAACCCCACTATACGTAAATGTCCTGGTTAAATTTTTTGTTGTCAATTTCTTAAATTTAACATGGTAATTGACAAAGAAGACACTCAATAGGATTTTTCATTGTCAATGTCCGACATTAAGGGCAACTGCCTTGTTTTAAGTTGTGTTGTTCAATACGGGCCACGGTGGCTTTGCTGTGGCTGCTTTCACATTTTCTTATTTTGCTAAGGTTTTTTATGCAGAACACTTTTAAAATTTGTCTCTTGAATTTCCCCCAGAATGTTACAGGTAGCAAAACACTTTACAGAAACACTTCTTTCTCTACAGACTGTGTATTAAATATATGAATTATTTGTAATCTAGACTATTTTCCCTCAGTCTCTCATGGTGGTTCATACAAAGTGCCATTTAGGAAGAGAGAAAAGAGGTAGAGAACAGAGAAGGGGCATACTTGAGAGGAATGTATGTAAACAAAGAGATCACTAGTGTGTGTCTCTTCATTGTCCAGAATCAACTTCAGATGCTCTTTTGGTGCTGGTGTCCCCTGTGTGAGCTGAGAGAAACACTGTGGTGTGAAGTTGGAAAGCAGAGGTTCGAGAACTAGACTTGGAGTCGTCCTCCTACAACCTTGACCTTGGCATGTTACTTAACCACTCTGTGCACTAGTTACTGCTTCTAAAGTGAGCATAATAATGAAGCCTCTCTTCTACTGTTGCACTGATGATTTCTTGAGTTTCTGAATATGTATAGTTTAACAAAAAGACTGGTACATAGGAACATGTCTGAAAAAACACTGTATCTTTCAACTAGTTAAAAGAAGTGAAATAAGCTGTGTTACTTTTTTTTTTATAGCTATGTGGTCTGTTCAATTCATCTGGTGACCTCTGTAATAACTGCTTTAAAAAAAGTCACCTATGAAACAGTTTTATCTGAATTAAGTAGGTGGGCATTTTCAAATTTGTCTGATTGTTCCACTTACTAACGAAATCTATAGGAATATTATGTGACAGGCAGAGGAAATAAAGAGTACCAAGAGTCCTCAGTTACTTTCATATTAAAGTAGTTTTCACAAGGCACTAAGAGGGAAAAAAAAACCCCTATGTTAACAACTAAAAGTTGATGGAAAAATTTCTCTGTGGTTTCCCTTGAATATCCTGTTAGGATGTGTGCCAACTATTGTCAGCTTCAGCATTGTGAATGCCTCCAATTAAGGTGATTTTTCTCCTTGGTTATTGGGACCTTAACTTCTCTCCTGTGAATACCCCTATACTACTTCTAGCTAGCTTTGGCTGCATTTTAAGATGCAATAGCCTGATAAGATTACTCATGTCCACCCTTTTATCAAGCCATCTGTGGGAATTTTGATTCTGAATAAAATTTGAAATATTATAAAATTCAAGTCTAAATCCAAAGCCTATTTTAAATATCCATTTGCAAAATTTGGAGGCTTTTACACTCTAATTTTATTCTATGTAGTATGTTTCAGCATTTATTTCATAGGATACTGTCATTCTGAGCTGTGTTGTCTCCTACTGTAGCGTCTAGTTACACGGGGGGGGGGCTGTTCATATTTAACCTTAATTCTAATACAATGCAATTCAACATCCAGTTCCTTTGGATGGAATTTCTAGTGCTCAATAGCCACTTGTGGCGGATGGTACTATGTTGGACGGCATTAATTAGAGAACATTTCCATTAGAGCAGATGGGTCTGTTAACCAGGGATGACATGCTGGAATAGAGAGACCTGAAGTCAGAGGCTGTATCTTGTACTTGTGCTAAATGTATCAGGGCCCTGCCACACCAATGTTGAGATATGTGTTGACTCAACGACGTCTTGCAGTTTTTCCTTCTTCTCACTGGAGCTTGCCTGGGTTTCCACAAAACGAGACCTCGGTCTGGTCCATTACTTGAAGCTTTGACTGTTCTCATTCTTTCAGATAGTTCTTTTTCCATCCCTTTTCCTAGATAAGCCTTAGTTCCTCCAGTGGACAGCACTGCCCTCTTGAGCGTGTCACAGACATTGTCTTTTTTTTTTTTTTTAAACCACCTGCTCCCTCGGCTTCTTTGTTCTTCAGGTTCTTCGTTAATTCTCAGTAACAGTGCCAACAGCCCTTGACTATTCTTCTGTGGTTGTACCCATTCTCCTTTGGAAGCTTGTATTCTCAGACTTTACCAATCTCTGTGCTTCCCCCCCCCACCCCACCCCCGTGGTTGAGTTTTTCTGACTGAGTTCTTCTATTTTTTTTAATTGAGGTGAACATTGTGTACATTTAAAGTGTACAGCATGTTGATTGGATACACGTATATTTTATGAAGTGTTTACCACCATATTCTCTGCTTCCTGGTCGTTCTCAACAGGCTCTAGCAGGACTACCATTAGCTGCCCATTTTGGTATCCTGATATATATATGTAATCATCTTCTTTCTTCATTATCTTCAGATTACTCGAATATTTTTTTTTATTGAATATGTTCACCTCTCCTCTGGCCAAGATCTGTATCACTCAAGCTAAACCAGTTAAATGCTTTTCTCTGGAATTTGAATATTGAGTAACACAAAATATTGAAAAGGGATTGGAGCTCATTTAATCCTGCATTTCCATGATGAGATAAAGGTGAGTTCTTGGTAACCAATACCCAGAATTGCCTTTGTCGATGTCTGTTTTTTGGAGACTGATTTTTCAGGCTTCCAAAAAATTGGTTGATTTCTGATAATTCCTTTCAGTTTATTGGCTCTTTGCTTAAAGTAAGTAGTCTTACTTTCTCTTGCTTGCAACTAATCTGAAACAGAAATGGAACCCTAATGGAATGATAAAAGTGACAGTTGGTAAAACATGAATTTGGTTGAGGTTACATGGAGGATTAGGAAGTTGTAAATTCTCATACAGGAGCAACATGGCTGATTAAATCGTTCCATGTCATTATCTTGGAGCTCCGTATCCTATGGTTTTGAGTATGAAAAACCATAGAGTGACTGTGGCTTGAGGAATTTTTTCCCTCATCATTAATTCATTGTAGGGTTTTTGTTTTTGTTTTTAAACAGATTCTGATTTCCATTTGCTGATCTATGCCTTCCCCAGTCTCAGTACTTCAAGTCTGAGTGAGGTCTCATCCTTTCCCAGGGGTAGAGCATGTGGTCTGTCTGTAGCCAATTAGTGCCTCACACCTCTGTCAACAATGTTGTTTCTGGGTTGGGTACCATTATAGCTAACTCTAGGGCTTTCATTTGAAATCTTTTTCCTGCCAGAATTGCAGAGAATATGATATGTAGTTGGAGATGCTACACACTTTTTGCTATCACATGGAACCTGATCTAAAGTCAACAAGCAAAGAATAGCAAAGCAGAACTCAGTGATGTAGGGAAACCTGTTTTTTGTAATTGTTTTATTTTTTAATTTTAATTCCAGTATAGTTAACATATAGTGCTGTATTAGTTTCAGGTGTACAGTATTCAACAATTCCATACATCATGACAAGGGTACTACTTAATCCCCATCACCTATTTCACCTGTCTTCTCATTCCCCCTCCCAACCATCCCTTTGTTCTATATAGTTAAGAGTCCGTTGCTTGGTTTCTCTTTTTTTTGCTCATTTGTTTTTTAAATTCCACACAAGAGTGAAATCATATGGTATCTGTCTCTCTCTGACTTTTAGCATTCATTATACTCTGTAACTCCATCCATGTTGTGGCAAATGGCAAGATTTCATTCTTTTTTATTGCTGAATAGTATTCCATGGCATATATGTATGCACACACACACATCCCATCACTTCTTTATCCGTTTATTAATCAGTGGATACTTGGGCTGCTTCTATATTTTGGCTCTTGTAAATACTTCTTCTATAAACAGGGGTGCATGTATCCCTTTGAATTAGTGTTTCTGTATCTTTTTGGTTAATACTTAGTAGTGTGATTCCTGAATATTATGAAGATTAGATTTCTCAAAAACAATTATGATCTTACTCATATGTGGAACTTAAACAACAGGATCATAGAGNGTTAATACTTAGTAGTGTGATTCCTGAATATTATGAAGATTAGATTTCTCAAAAACAATTATATTACTCATATGTGGAACTTAAACAACAGGATCATAGACGAAGAGAGGGAAAAATAAACCAAGAGGAAATCAGGAGGAAATCAGAGAGGGAGACAAACCATAAGAGACTCTTATTCATAGGAAGCAAACTGAGGGTTGCTGGAGGGGAGGGGAGGAGGATGGGGGATGGGGTAACTGAGTGATGGATATTAAAGAGGGCACATGATGGAATGAGCACGGGGTTTTATAGTAGACTGATGAATCACTGAACTCTACCTTTGAAATTAATACATTATGTGTTAATTAAATGAATTTAAATAAAAACAAGTTAAATGTCAAAAAGATTAGATTTATCAAACAGCTAAAAATAGAGAAATCTAATGTTTATAATATTATTTGAGGCCTTAAATCCATGAAGCCAGCACTGTCAGTTTTCAGCACTAAAAGTTTTCAGATAAATGAGTCAATAATTCTCTAGGATTCATATAGATTTTTCTATCACTTAAAATATGCTAAAGATATACTCCTACCATTCACTGAAGATTTGGAAACAATTTCATGATATCATTACTTAACTCTTAAGTAATCTTCTAATTATAGAAGATTTTGAAATACTTTTAGAAATTTTATCCTTTAGAAATATTATAATCTCAGAAATGGTAAATATTAAGTCTATTAGCAAAACCTTCCCCAAATTTCAGGCCTCTATATATTTGACTTCAGAGAGATATCTGCCCCTTAGAACTTCCATTATCTACAAGTCCCAACCTTTTCTTTCCTTTAGTTCACCCATACACAGCTATGATCCTCTTTTCAATGATATGAAGTAGGTTTTTATCAATTGTCTTAGAAACCACTTTTTCCTGCATAGTCCAGTTGAATTACAATGTTGGAGAAATAATTCAGGTTCTCTGCTCTGATAGCTCAGCACCTGGGTGATTGAGTTATGTTTGGCTAAAGCACATATCCTGTAGATGAGAGCTTTGCCTCAGATTGGCCCTCAGTGAGCCCTTGGTAAGACCCCCCTTCTAATTATATCAATAACTATCCCATGTTTTTTGCTTTGCTCTTCGAAACTCCAACTCAATTCCTGTTCGCTTCAGCCTGAATAGATGAGCTTTTTTTCTACTTCAGTGAGAATACTATGGCCTTCTTGCTTCTTTTCTGCTGCTACATTTAATTTTAGGCTGTCTCTTACCTCCATTATGTCAAGACTATGAGCTATGGCTCTTCGTATTTAAATCCTTGAGACCAACTCCACCCTTTTCCGGACTATCCCTCTATTTCCCCCCCCCCCCATATGTATTTAACTTCTTCCTCTCCACTCAGTGCTTCCCCTCAGGCTGTATACATGCTCAGTCTTTCTTTGCCAATAAGAAAACCACTGTCAGTAATGAGAGAGGAGGCTAAAGAAGGGCGACTGGGAGTAAGGTCACTGAAGGCCAGCTGTGCATGTGATGTTCAGGAGTTTATACTTCCTTAGGTGATGGAAAGCCACCGAATGGAATCGAGCAGGGCCATGACGGGGTTATATTAGCATTGTAGATGAAGGCCTTTGCTTTGTGAAGATGGACTGTAGAGGTGTCAGCAGTAGGAGGTAGAAGTGTAAATAGTGTCCCTAAAATGTGTTCTGCAAAAGATTAGTGCTGCTGAGTGTTACTAGACTTTCCTAAAAAAAGAAAAAAAAAAGGTTTACGGATAATTAAATATAACAACTTTGGCTTAAATCTCTTTCCTTCATGGCTTCTAAGTTTTGGTCTAACTTGAATCAACTAGGTCTCTTTATCCAGAATTTTCTTTATTTCCAAATAGGTAGACCATTTCACTTCCTTGTTGTCCATCGGGGGACAAAGTAGTGTTTACATCTGGTATATGATGCATTTTGTAAGCAGATGGTTCTGCACAGGTCCTCCTCCTCCTGCCCCCGGACAGCCGGGTGGGCTTTTCTCGTCTTCACAGAACTCCCTGTGGAAAAAGCACAAAGACCACCGGCAAAACAGTTGCAACTTTTTAAAAAGATTTTATTTATTTATTTGACAGAGAGCGAGATCACAAGCAGGCAGAGAGGCAGGCAGAGAGAGAGGAGGAAGCAGACTCCCCACTGAGGAGGGAGCCCAATGCGGAACTCGATCCCAGGACCCTGAGATCATGACCTGAGCCGAAGGCAGAGGCTTTAACCCACTGAGCCACCCAGGCGCCCCCAGTTGCAACTTTTTGCATTCTGGTTTGACCAGGACCTCTCTGACCGCAGCTCAACTAGACATCCCATCCATTACTGAAAATAAGAGAATGAGTTAATTTAACGGTCACTTAATAGATTCTAGTAAGTATTATAATTAGGATTATCATAATGCTACCCTGCTTAGGTAATAATGTGTTTTTGTAAATCTAAATTTCCCTAGCGTATTCTTCCTAGTAGCAGTATATTACCTTATCAGGGACTGTAAAATATTCTTCATAATTTTATCATCTAAACTTTACAGGTTTTGTAATTTTGTTAATGAAAGTCAATTGTTTCCTCAGGTATTATATGTGAGGCAGATTTCAAATTTCCTGCAATAATATCTGATATGGGATCTTCTTTATTTTTATGTTTCAATTTCAATATATTTTCCTGAAGAAGCAATATTTTTGAGAGGCACATTTTTCTTATAAAATGCAGAGGCATGACAGATAATGTCCTTTGAGATGCTCTTCATGACTGGGATTTTTTAGGTTTCTAAGTTCTAATTGTCTGTATTTCAGTTTCTCTGAATATTGGATCGGTAAACTGCATTACCTGCTGAGCGTCTGGTATAAAATGTGTGTGAATAGGGAGGTATCCCACATCACCTGTGCTGTCTTTGTTGAATTGGGTTCCCCCCCCAAAATACATAGAAGCCTGAGTCCCCAGTACCTGTGAATGGGACCTTATTTGGTTTCAGGTACGAGTAGGTCATACTGGAGTGGGGTGGACCCTTAGTCCAGTAGGACTCTGTCTTGAGAAGAAGGGGAGAGGCAGGGACAGGGAGAATACCATGTGCGGTGGCGAGATCAGAGTGAGGCGAGTACAAGCCTGAGGACTAGAGTGAGGATTACACGCAACACCAGATCTGGGAGAAAGGCGAGAACAGGTTCTCTCCCAGTGCCTTTAGGGACAGCGTGGTCCTCTTACCACCTTAATTTTTGAAATTCTAGCTGCCAGAACAGTAGGAAGATTCTTGTGGCTTTAAAGCCATTTAATTTGTGGTACTTAGGGGAAAATACTGGTTTATAAGACTGATACAATGACAACAAAGGACCCACTAAATCATCATCAGGTACAAATGTCCACATGGATGTCCATGGAACATTAGAATTTAACGAGTCCTAGAAATGATGAAGGTGACTGAATTACTTTCACATTGAGACCCAGAGTTTTTTTGATGACTTTCTATAGACACGACTGTTTGGTGACAGGGTCCTATCACGAGAGCCCTGGTGTCCTGACAGCTTGCCCGACACTCTTCCCATCTCACATTCACACTGAAAAGTGAATATGTGTATTGCCCATCTGCCCTCCTTGGAAAGCAGAGAAGGAGGCCTTTAAGAAAATCCATGTGTAAGGTAAAGTTCTGGAACTCGGGGGAATTCTCCAAGAAGTCCGACTCCAGTGGAAACCCTCCAGGGGTCTTTCTAGCATTTAAAAAACGAAGGGAGGTTGTGATTAGGCCTGTAAGGACAACCGTCCTGAAATTAAATATTGCTTATAAGGTCTAAGTGGTTGCGATGAATGAGTAATAAATATGTGCTTTATTTTTGATGGAAGAGAAGTAAAACTTTGTACGCTTCCTGTGAGTGTGCCATTGACATGGTAAACTTGGCCCTCAATATTCAGAGCAAATACATTGTTTGAGCTGAATGCAAGCACACTATTTCATTGCTGCTGTGCTCTGTTTTCTGCTGTAGGTCTTCTGTGATAAATTTTCACTGTGCCACAGTAGGTCAAAGACTGTGGAAACTCCATTTGCATAGGCTTTGCGTGAAGTTGGTAACTTCAAAGTAGAGTCTTGGATGATGACAGTTGTATGCCAGATTGAGCAAAAGAAGGACACAGTCAAAATCTAGTGGAATATTTTATAGTAAATGTGCTTGGGAAACATGAAGCCCACAGTGGAGAAAAAGGAGCAGGTATAACCAGAGAGTCCTAAGGTTAAAAGAGTGTGTTTGTGTGTGTATGCATTGGTGTAAGCCAATGCTGGTTTATTTCTCTGCAACAGATAAAGAAGTAAGAGAAAGTCATTTGTTTATGCTCAAGAGAGAAAGCATGCTCTTCCTTAGGAGGGGTGAAGGTGTGGACAGAGGAAATGCTTAGGATCCTGTGGAAGAAATTCAGGATAGTCATTTTTCCTCCACGTATTAAAAGTTTTGTTTTTTCAGGAAGAGGCATAATCAGATCATTTTTCTCTTTTAATCTTCTTTTATATTTATCTACTTCATAAGTAAACTTAAAAGAGAGAGACTTCTGCCTGGGTTTTGTTGTATATTTTAATAGCTATACCCAGTTACTACATAGCACTTACAGTCATAAGGCACAAAGTTTGGGAAGTGTGATCATGAAGGACAATCTCCTTTCCTTACCTGGCCCCCAGACACAATTCACTCACCACGGAGACCACCAGTGTTACAAGTACCAGTGTTTCCTTCTAGAGATAGATCGTCTATATCATTTATAGATACAAGGAATGCATTTTGCTCTGTACTTGGCTTTATTTACATATTAATTTTTGGCAGCTGATATTTCTTGGTTAGTATACACTATAATTAGAGCTGCCTGCTCCTTCTTAATGAAGATATGATTTTCTATTGTATGGAGGATCTACAATTTACTTACCTAGTCCCCAACTGGTTGTTTTCAGTTGTTTATGGCCATTTGATTATAAATAAAGCTATAAAAATATTGGGAAAAGTAAACTCTTAAGATTCCTTTGATTTCTTGCACCCTGTGTCTTAGGTCTTTCTCTAGTAAATTACATAAAACAGGATTTTTTTCATTGTTTACTCTAACTGGATATTCTGACTCTGGGAGCATACGTTCTGGCAGGAGGCAGGCAGTAAATTTAGTCGTAAATATTAGAATTAATGACTTCTACAGGGAAAAGAAATGGTAGAGCACATAAGTGTGGCTGGAAGTTGTAGAAAGCTTCAAATGTTAACGAGTGTGTGGTCACTGTCAACGTCCTTGAGGTGGAGGAATTTTAGTGTAAGTGTGAGTTCATGGGGGAAGGTAGCACAAAACGCATCTGGAAGGAGTTTCAGAAGGAAGGATCACCTGGAACAGAGGTCCCCAGACAAGAGAATGTCTGGAATATTCTAGAAACGGCTGGCCTGAAGGGAGCAGGGGAACAGGAGTTAGCAGGGTCCCCTGAGGTGTAGGGTTTTGCAGGACACTGGAAGGTTAGGGACCCGGGTTATTCATAGAGTTCTCTAACCTGCCCTGGAGGAACTCAGTGCGCTGGTGAGGACAGATGAGGGAAGGAAGGGAAGAAGCCACAAGGTGCTACGGTGAGGAGGCCACCGCAGTCGCCAAGGGAGCTGGGGACTAGCCACGCTCCGGGTTTGGTTTGAAGGTAGGGTCACGGAGATTTGCTAGTGGGTTGCGTGGTTTGTGTACGCGAGAGTGAAGAGTCAGGGAAATGAAGTAATTGGGAGAATGAAATGTTCACAAGAGCATCTCTACCCCTGCAGGTTTGGGAAGGGAAAGCCAGGCGTTGCTTTTTATCTCTGAGTTCTCCCGTCTCTCTCCTGCTTTGATATTCTCTTTACACTGCCCCGTGTCACTGCTCCTGTACGTGGAACCTGCCTACCAACCAGTAAATGTTTGATGAAAGGGTTTCAGCGTAGAAAGTTGTGTGTCTGGATAGTTAGCACCGTCAGCTCTTTGGGATTTCGGTGCATTTCTCTGGCTTCTAGTCTGTACCCTGACTCTCAGGACATCCTTGCATGGGATATGTAACTGGCATCAGCATCTTTTGTGTTTCACTGAAATTTATTTTCCATTTTGGATATTCCTGCCCCCATGTTTTATCCCTTATTTTTAACTTTCCTCAGTTATGCCTTTCAACACTTCAGAGCATTGCTTTACTCCAACGGATAATTCTGAAGTCTGAAGTTTTGGGGAGTCTAAATCTGATCTTGTTTTCGGTATACTTAAGCCAACATTTGCTGCTCATGTTTTGTTTCATCGGTTTTTTGATAACTCCTTTATATAAATTCATGCTTGGATGAATTTTGTCTGTGGGACCTCAGAATACCTTAATTACTGATGATTATACCCAAAGAAGGTTGGTAGTTTCGGTAATACTTATCAGCTGATATTACCAAGCCGCAATAAACCCATATTAATTTCTTCACCTGGAGATTTTCGGCCTGTAGGAAGGTGTTTAAACTCAAATCCCAGAAGCAAATATTATCAGGTCTGTAGTTACAAGTGATTAGAGATAGTGCACTTGTTCTTGTTAGTGGTGGTCTGACGTCATCATCATTAGCTGGAACAGTATTGTTTGTCCACAGCGCAGAGAGAGGCAGATTCATTTGTGAGTCTCCTCACATGGGCACAAATGACTCCTTCGTCATCTTTTCATTAAGTGTTTTTATTGACTTTCTTAACCTTAGGCTTGGTATTGTGTCGTTTGCTCCCATTCTCCCCACTTTTATTGGAATAATAGATTGTTTCTCCTTTTCTCTTCCTTTTTCTCCGTTTCCAGCATTGGCATTTCCATTAAGGAAGAGCAGTCTTCTGATTTCAAGTTTATGTATTTATATTTCATTACACTTTTCTGTTTTCTTAGGGTCATCTCCAGCTTGCTTTAGAGCTCAATAATGTCTAAGTACATATTTTTGCAACCTTAACATCTGGTCCATGACAGCACAATTTCAAAAGCACCTAGTGCACATAGTCCTGGAGACAATTTTATTTTTGCATCTGTTGAGAATTTTTAATATTAATGTGTTGATTTTTAATTTTAGATTGGTATTGCTTTTTTTTTTTAAAGACTTGATTATTTTTGAAAGACGTTTTAGATTCACAGAAAACTGAGCGGAAGGTACAAAGACTTCCCATATAACCCCCTACTCAGACACATGCAAAGCCTCTCATTATCAACATCCCCACCAAAGTCATGCCTTTAAGATTGATGACCCTACATTGACTTACCATAATCTCCCTAAATCCGTAGTTTACACGATGCTTCCCTCTTGGTGTACATTTTATGGGTTTGGATAAAAGTATTATGGCCTGTATCCACCATCAAAATATCAGTGTTTTGACTGACCCCAAATTCTCTGTGCCCTGCCTATTCATTTTGTTCCCCCTCTCCACTGCCAACCCCTGGAACTACTGGTCTTTTTACTCAGAATTTTTCCATTTCAAAATGGCATATGATTGATATCAGTGTGTAGCCTTTTCAGACTGACTTCTTTAACTTAGTAATATGCGTTTAAGATTCTACCATGTTTTTCTGAAGTGGCTATTCCGTTTGACATTCCTGCCGGCAGTGAAGGAGAGTTTCTGTTGTTCCACATCCTTGCCAACATTGGTATTGTCAGTATTCCAGATTTTAATCCTTCTAATAGGGGTAGTCGTATCTCATTGTTTTAGTTTGCATTTCCCTAATGAAATAAGATGTGGAGCATCTTTTCAAATGCTTATTTGTCATCTGAATATCTTCTTTAGGTGTCTGTTCAGATCTTTGTCCCTCCCCCCCCCACACTTTGTAATTGGGTTGGTGGTTTTCTTGTTGGATTTTAAGAGTTCTTTGTATATTTTAGATAACAGTGTTTGCTGGAGGGAGGTGGGTGGGAGGGTTGGGGTGGCTGGGTTATGGACATTGGGGAGGGTATGCACTATGGTGAGTGCTGTGAATTGTGTAAGCCTGGTGATTCACAGACCTGTACCCCTGAAACAAATAATACTTTATATGTTAATAAAAACCAACCAACCAACCAACCAACAAAAAACAGTCCTTCGTTAGATGTCTACTTTGCAAGTATTTTCTCCCAGTCTGTGGCTGATCTTTCTCTTCAAAATGTCCTTCATAGAGCTTTTAATGACATCTAGGTTATCAGTTATTTCTATCATGGCTTCGATATTTATATCTAGAAAGTCCTCACCATACTCAGGGTTACTTAGACTTTCTCTTACATTGTAAAGGTTGTGTAGTTTTGCATTTCACATTTAGGTTTGTTATCCATATTGAGTTTGTTTTTGGGAAGGTTATAAAGTTTGTGTTTAAAGTTATTTATTTTGTTTTTGTTTTTGTGTTTTGGCTTGTGGATGTCTGGTTGTTCCAGGACCACTTGTTGGTACTGTTTGCTCCATTATATTGCCTTTGCTCTTGTGTGCTATCTCTTCTCTGCCTTTGATATATTTGTCTATTCTTTCAGCAGTACCACACTCTTGTGATTACTATATCTTTATAGTCCTGAAGTTAGGTAACGTCAGTCTTCCAACTTTGTTCATCTCCTTTTTTTTTTTAAGATTTTATTTATTTATTTGAGAGAGAGGGGGAAAGAGAACAGAGGAGAGGAAGATGGAGAAGAGCAGACTCCGTGCTGATGAGCCCCCCCCAGGGCTTGAGCCCAGAACCCTGGGATCATGACCTGAGCCGAAGGCAGACCTTAACCGACTGAGCCACCCAGACACCCCTGTTCATTTCCTTTAACACTGCATTGGCCAGTTTGGGTCTTTTTGCCACTCCAAATGTTGAAAGTCACAGAATAACTTACTGGGGTTTTGACTGGGATTGCATTGAATCTATAAAGTTAGGAAGAAGTGACCTATTGACATGACAAAATGACACGTTAATGATGAAAGATAATAAAGATTTTATACATATTTTGTCAGATTTATACCTAGTCCTTTCATTTTGGGGGTGCTAAAAGGAACTGTATTATAGTTTTAGTGTCCAATTTCACTTTTTCCTGGTATATAGGAAAGCAGTTGATTGTTGTATAATAACCTTATATTTTGCAGTCTCGCTATAACTGATTAGTTCCAAGAGATTTTTTTGTCAGCTTGGATTTTCTGTATAGACGGTCATGTCATCTGTGTTTTATTTCTTTGTATACCCCTGTGGTATGCCTTTTCTTACTGCATTATGTAGAACTTCCAGTATGATATTGAAAAGGAGCTGTTAGAAGAGACATCTTTGCCTTTTACCTTATCTTTGCAGTAAGGATTTTGAATTTCTCATCATTAGGTATAATGTTAGCTATAGGTTTTTTTTAGATACTCTCTATCAAGTTGAGGAAACTTCCATCTATTCTAGTTTTCTGAGACTTATAATCATAGAAGGGTGTTGGGCTTTGACTTTTTTTGTAAATGCTAATTTAATTTCATAATGGTAAGAGAATGTGGTCTGAGTCCTGTTGATTTTGGGAGGAGGGTTTAAATAGAACTCCTTATTTAGGACTTGACGAGACTTCTTTGTGGTCAAATATATAGTAATTTTTTTTCTTCTTTGTGCTTGGAACTAATTTGCATTTTTCCATTTGTGATTGAAGGAATTGTTTTATCTTTATATGCCAATTAAAATGTTTAGATTTGTGTTGGTTGTATCTCTCATGTATTAACTAATTTGTCCATTTTATCTGTCTGGTTTCAAAAGAGGGACACTAGAATAGGTTCTGAAAATTTTTTTTTTAAATACTATATGCCCTTCTCATACCTGAGTAGTCTTCCTAGTCTAATGAATAGGCAACATTGAGTGTCATCTCATGAAAGACAGTTGCCTCAGTAGATCCGTCTTGCTCTTATTCTCCAATACCAAACCTAAATTTAGCATGGTGCTACCCATGGAAAAGCCAACAATTTTAAAGCCTCAATTGTATCATGCTACAGCTATGTGACTAAATTTTAGCCAATGAATTACAAGCAGAAGCAGTGTGTTAATTGCCTGGGTTAGGTCCTAAAGAGAGATGGTTTGTTGTTCTCCATCTTCATTCAGTTCTCTGGAATAAGCTTGTAATGACTGGAGCTCCAGAAGGTGTCTTACATCAAAATAACCACAGTGTGAGAAAGAAGCAGAGGTTAAAGAGTTTTGGGTCTTTAGCAGCCCTAATATATAAGAGAGAAATACATTTCTATCTTTTTTCAAAGTAACTCTATTTTGAAGTTACATTTTTTGTGAAGTCAAACCTATTCTAATTGATGCAAAGCAGAGCCCGCCAATCTCAAAACCAATTCTTTTGTTTCAAAATAAAGGTTTAAGAGCGACAACATTTCTTTGGTTGTAATACTATTCATATTCCAACTCTTGATTTATGGTTTGAGTAAAGATGAAGGAATAGGTTAAATTCTTTTCTCTCAGAATTTGAAAGATTTTTTTTTTTTTTTTTTAGTATGCAGCAATGTTATATGGAAGTTTAGAATACTGACAATCCTTCCCATTCTCTGGAGTTAGTTTAGAGCGTGTCTTTATTTCTGATATTCTGAAAATTGATGACACACTTGTCAAAGGAAAATTGCACCAGACAAGTTAACAGGCATGAAGACTTTATCAGGGACCATTGCAAGTTGAGAGATTGAACTTTGCTGGAAGAAGAGTTGATAGAGTTTTTAAGCCCTGGGATGAGCTCATGGAAAAGTACTGGGGGACAGTGTGGGGACAGGTTGATCAATGTGATTATGCCTTCTGTGTTTGGTAATTGGTGCTGACTTAAGTCAGGCTTCTACCCTCACCTTAAATCTCCAAGGAGATTAGGGTGCTCTCTCCTTCTATGGTTACCTTTGAAAGGGATGCCTTCTAGGGCTTTGAGAAAGACAAATGTCTGTCTGGGTTGTAAAATTGGCAAAAGCCTGGGAGAAGATGGTCCCTCAAAAGCGTGAAGAAAGTATAAGTTTTCTAAAGTACATGCTTTAACAAGATGGAGGTCTAGGACCCCAAGCCAGGAAAAAAATGTATCTAAAGTATAGTTAAGCTGAAGGGAACATTAGGACCTTCTTGGTTATACTTGCGTATTGGCCTGATTTTTTTCTTCAGGAGTTTGTATTTTTGATATGATATTTTTATTTTTTATTTTTTTAGTCTGGAGACTTCTGTACGTTCACTTTCCCCCCCCCCCAAGATTTTATTTATTTATTTGACAGAGAGAACACAAGCAGGGGGACTGGGAGAGGGAGAAGCAGGCTCCTTGCTGAGCAGGGAGCCCAACACGTGAGTCAGTCCCAGGACCCTGGGATCATGACCTGAGCCAAAGACAGACACTTAACTGACTGAGCCACCCAGGCGCCCCTGTCCTTTTACTTTTATACCCTTATCTTCTATGTTCCCTTCTTTTTCCCCTGGGCCTTTCATTATATGCTCAGCTTCCTTCTTTTTCACATTTTCTATCTCTGACCTTTTGTTCAACTCTCTGTGAATTATTTTCAGTAGCATCTTCTAAATGTTTTATTGATTTTTCTCATTTTAATTATTATAGTTTTCTTGCTAAGCAGTATTATTCTCTGATTCTTTTTGTTTGTTTTTTAAGGGATCTTTTTTTCTGGCTGAAATGCAACGGTGTAATGGTACATGCATCTGAGGAATCTAGCTGGGGACTTTTCATAGTTGTTGAGGACTTCTGTGTTTTCATTTTTGTTGTCTATGTTTTTAATGAGGTCTTACCCTTGTTTCTTTATATTTAAGACTGAAGCAGAGACGATCTCATTGAGAACTGTTGATATGGTCAGGGTGGGCCCTATGCATCCCTTAATATACTTTAGGGTAATCAGATATAAATCCAGTGCTTACTCTGAAATATCTCAGGATGTGTGAAGCATTTCTTTTTCCTCTACTATCTTTCAAATCCTTTAAAGAAGAACTCTTGATTTCTTTTTAATTTGGAATTAGAAGCTTGGGTTTTCTTTGTGTGGGTTGAGAAAGTAAGATATTGGAAGTCATTAAAAATCTGTCTAGAGGATTTCAAATTTATCCCCTTGTTTTTAGGCCCAAATTTCACCATTATTCTCTAGCATTTTCAAGGCAAATGCTCGGTCATTACAAGCTCTGTTTGCTTCTACTTCAGTAGAACTTCTATGTAAGTGTTTCTGCCCACCTCAACTCCTCTTTACGACTTTCCATCAGCTCTTTATTAAAATTTCTTCTCATTTATGACTCTCTATACTGTCTCATCATTGCTTTTATTCTCTTCTGTTTCTTAGTGAGGTTTTAGAAAAATGAATTGACAATCACGTGATCATTTTTTTGTTATAAACTGGGACTTAGTGTCTTCCCTCATCCCTATGTGTTTTAGTGTTGAGAAGAAAAAAAAATTAAGTACTGGTACTTGGTATCCATAGAAAGAAATAGTTGACATTGGTTGACATTGGTTCTAAATGTTGAGGGTCAGATTCCAAAATCACATCTAACATTGCTCTTTTAGAGTTTACTAGCTTTTGGGGGGCCGATTGTATATGGGTCTGCAGGAGCAGAACCAGGTGCTCCTCCAACTAAATAACATTGAGCCAGAGGACCTTCTATTAGATTTGTAGAGGGCTGCCCTGGTGGACCAGCTTCCTGTCCCTGCTGTGCTTTGAGAAATAGCTGCCAACCATGTCACCTCAAGGAGCAGTGACAGTACTATTTATAAGATGCCAGATATTGTTTACTCTTGTTTGAAAAGATTTTTAAAACCTATTCTAAATACAGATTTCAAAATGAAATTAAAAATAATCCATTTCTACTACCCAATCATATGCTTTTTTTTTAAAGAAAAGAAATTCACTCTGATACCAAATAATTGGCTTCATTTGTTGTGAACAATAAAGGCTAGTAATTTGAGAAACCTGAGTTACATATTTGTATCTTCCTGACACCCTATTTACGGAAAAACCACAGTTTTGATTTTCCGTTACATTCGTGATTCTCTGCATTTAATAATGAAGCTGGCCTTTCTTTATCTCTAATGTATGCCAATACTTTAACTCACGTAAATGCATGATTGTTTCCAATCACAGAACTTCCCTATGGCTTATCAAGGACAGGGTTATTTTAGCAAAAGCGTAGCATACGGTGCATAAATAGCACTCATATATAAACATAGCATGCACAAGAGATTAATACAATTTTCCTTTTTTGAGTGATTAATATTTACCCTGGCAGCTATAGCATTTTAGTCTTCCATTAGTTGACAGATGTGAATAAGGGTTGCATCTTGCCTCTACCAAGCTGCTATATCTTAATATGTGTTCATAGCTTGGGGACTATGAAATATGCTCTAGGAATATTTAGAACTCTCTTAGGAATTTCTTGTGGCTTCAGTGGATTTTTTCTCCCACAAATATATTAAATTGAATATTTTATTTCTTCAGGGCAAAAAGTTAACTGGCTTGAAACTCACAGGTGCAGAACAATAAACCAGATTCCAGCTTAAATCTGAGCATTCAAATGGGAGTCATTGGCTTGTTATAACAGTCTCTTAGCATAGAGCATCACGAGGTTGGAAAGGAAATCATGATTTACAGCTTTGAATATGGGATGAATAAGGAAAAGGAAACATGTTTATATTTGAAAGATAAATATATATACTCTTAGGTTTTATTTTGGGGAATCAGATTGTATGGCATTCTCACTCTCAGTGGCTAATACCACGTACCCCACCCAGCTTTGAGTGAAACACTACTTATGACTTTGCTACCACTTCATTTTATGCATAAGTTGACATTTATATAGGTTTGGTATTAGTGTTAAAATGATGGCTTGTAAGATTTTGAAGGGTGCCTAGTTTTTTTTCACTTTGTTTGAATATTCCATAGTGTGTAACATGTACAAATAAACAATAAAAATACAAACTAGAAAATATATTGTCACAAATAATGTAGTCTCAAGGATGTGTATCCACAAACACATGTAACAATATATAAGATTTTTGTACTATGGATCATGTATGTAACTCCTGGAATGTATCAGAAACATATACACATGCCTATATTTCTGTGTGTGTGTGTGTGTGTATTTGCCCATATACACAGCAGAAATTTAATGAATGTGTATTAAAAATTCTTAATCATATTTGTGCACTTATTGAATAAATAGTTGCCCATAATATTAGATGCTTAAGATACAGTGCTAAGGGGCACTATAAATAGAGAAAATGAGTGCAGTTTTAGGGTCTGAATGGAGTAATTTTAAATCAGGTGTTTTAAGGCAGGGGAAGGATGGGATTGGGCGGGATTTAACATAGAATAGCTTTAAATTGGTGGGCACAGTGAGGCAAGATTTTAAAGCAAGCAGAAAGCAAGGTGTTAATGTGGCCAAGTTAGCTATTTTATTTCACTAATATTGTCATTTTCCAGGAGCAAGTATTTCCTGGAATAAATAGCCAAATAATCTCTACTCATTTTCAAAGCGGTTTTATTTAGAGATAAAGGGTTCAAAAGATTCCAGTATAATTTAACAAAGGAGTAGAGAAATTTATTAGTTTCTTTTTTAGTTCTTTCCTTACACATTCTTCAGCATAAGCTGGAGTATAGACAATAATTGTTAAAGCATATGATCAATCCAGATCTTCATCGCTGTTAAATGTCACGATTGCATACAACAGTTTGATAGTGGCTGTTGTAGTCTTTGCAAGTGTCAAGAGTCAGATTTCCTTTTTCCCCTAGAAATGGAATATTACTTGGTAAATCATGTACTGGTATAGTAGTTGCTGGGCAGTATTTAAGACTCCAGAGATGAGGGGCGCCTGGGTGGCTCGGACATTTAAGCGTCTGCCTTCTGCTCAGGTCATGATGCCAGAGCCCCAGGATCCTGATCCATGGATCCAGCCCTGCATCGGACTCCCTGCTCAACAGGGAGTCTGCTTCTTCCCCTGCCCCTCTCCCCACTCATTTCTCGCTCTCATTCCCTCTGTCTCTCTCTCTCTCAAATAAAGTCTTAAAAAAACCCAAACAAACCTCCAGAGATCATGCATTTCATTCCTGCAACAGGAGTATTAAGGGAAGGATTTAATAACAATATTAAGCCTACCACTATATTAGGAGGCAAAAATGCCCAAATTAAACCAAATGAACAGATCCCATAAGAGTCCTCAAAGCACTCAGTGCCAGTCATTAAAAATAAACCAAAATACTAAAGGTCAGTAATTTCATAGTTTCAAGTGTTTAAGACAATGCAGAGTGAGTATTCAACCAGCAAATATGAAAATAGTTGGGCAGATAAAACAACAACAAAAAACTTTGATTTAAAAACTGACAAGCCACATGCTTGATTTCTGGATATTCTTCTTTGGATCTTAGATGGAAGAGGTCAGCTTCATGTGTTCATGGTCTAGATCTAAGATTGCTTAGAAGCTAGTTCCTCCAAGATTAACTGTCTCAGGAAGATTCCTCAAAGTTCTCTCCTTTGGGTCTTCACGCTAGAGAGCTGTTTCCAGTAATTCAAAGGTGGCTTGCTTATGTCTCTATAATACAGAGATCTGTATGTAAAGGTCTAGCAGGTTAATGTTATACTAGAGTCAACAACTTCTGATTGGGTCCTTTTCATCAGTGCTCTTGATGAGGATGCACAGTGAACAGAAGTTTTTAGAAGTTTTATTTTTAACTGAAATATATCTGACATACAACAGTGAGTAAATTTAAGGTATACAACCTGTTGACTTTATGCATTTCTATCTTGTAATATGATTGTCATTATAATGATATTAACACCCCTACCACATCAAGTAATTATCATTACTTTTTGTGATGGGGATAATTAAGACCTAGTCTCTTAGCAAGTTTGATAATCATAATACATTATTTTCTATAGTCACTAAACTGTGCGTTAGATTTCCAAGCCTTATTTATCTACTAGCTCCGAGTTTGTCCCCTTTAACATAAGTACTCTCCTGTTTCCCACCCCCCACCCCGCCCCCTCCCAGTCCTTAGTAACCACCATGTTACTCTATTTTAATGAGACTGGCAATTTTAGGTTCAGCAGATAAGTGAATGGCGTATGGTATTTTTCTTTCTATAACTTCTCTCATTTAACCAAAATTTTTGAAGCAAGTAGTGGTAAACAGTTTACTAATCTTGATAAGTTAGCTGTTTTAATTGGCTTATTTTTTTCTAGGAGTCTTTCTTAGAACAAATGGTCTAGTGATTTCTGGTTATTTTATATTATTTAATATATATGAGGAAAGGACCCCTATTCTTTTTTTTTTTTTTTAAAGATTTTATTTATTTATTTCACAGAGGGAGAGAGATCACAAGGAGGCAGAGAGGCAGGCAGAGAGAGAGAGGGGGAAGCAGGCTCCCCGCTGAGCAGGGAGCCCGATGCGGGCTTTGATCCCAGGACCCTGAGATCATGACCTGAGCCGAAAGCAGAGGCATTAACCCACTGAGCCACCCAGGCGCCCAAGGACCCCTATTCTAAATTTTGTTTATTTTAGTCTTGAAGAAGAACTGATTTGTAGTAAAGATATATTTTCAGGATTTGAGAGGAAGAGGAATCTCAAGCATCTCATGGATCATCTTAGTTGATTTGAGCATGAACTGAAATTGGGTATTGCAGTTCGTAAATTATTTGTTTTTTATGTGAAAATGTTTACACTACTGAATTAAACCTGCAGTTTTAAAATAGATTACATATTGGATAGTGTATTCACATCCATCATTCACATGTATATTCAGGTTAAACATATTTAATTGATTTACCATAGGCTAGTTTTATACAAATAGAGCTTGATGTAGATCACCGGTTTTAAAACTGAGTTATATTCACACTGAGTTTACATGACCCAGTTACTTGGGGATTGCAGTTATAAGCATCCATTTTAAGAGCCTAACTCCATGCGTATTCATTCTCTCAACAGATCTTCATGAAACAGAATCCCTTAGTCATCACGTTGATACTCCTTTCCCGTTCTCATTTTGCAGTCGCTCCTGTCCTAGCCATACTTCTAGCATATTCTGAGGCTCCCCCAGGATGCCTTCCCCTAACAATACCACGGAAATGACAATGGGAACTATAGCTCTTGATATTGAGAGAGTTTAATGACTGGGTACTAAATATGTTTGCAGTCTTAAATTTTTTATTTTCAACAAAATTTTATAAGCACCTAACAGAGCTGTTTTATCACTAGATAGATCAAAGGGAAAAAATAATTGCCACGTGCTTTTTGACATTTAGCTCAGAAGGAATTGAAAGTATTGCAGTTTTCCCGAAATAAAGCTTTTTATATCCTATTTTCAATAAACAAGTTTTCTTCAATGCTTACATCTATAAACATAGAAAATAGAGTTGGTGCTTAAATGTGTCTGATTTCAGCTATAATGTTCACAACTGAGTTCTGAATTCTTTGCAGAAATATACCAAACAAAACAAATTTTATATTTAAATGAGTTTAAATTTAAATGAGTTAAATATAAAATTTAAGATTTCATTATTTTCATTTCAGTTTTGATTAATTACATAAAACTGGTTAATAATGATACATAATTTTGCATAATTACAAAAGGGATTATTATATACAAATATAACTAATTTTTTTCCCACTGGAGACATCTGTTTATTTGAAGGTAGTTAGGCAAAGTGTGGAATGAGGAGTCCAAAATCCAGAATTTTGTTAGAGCTATCTGCTAAAAACAAGCGTAGGAGATTTATATACATGTGTATATGCACATGTATGTATATATTAGGATAAAATTATCACAAGAAATAGGGAATTAAGAATTCAAGGAGAAAAATAATGTACAATTTCAAATTATTAAAGAAGCTTGCTCACAAAACTTTCTATGTATTTAAACTATCATTCAGTACAGGTAAAAATTGTGTAATTTTTAAAGTTGAATAGTTAAAATTGAAATTCACTTTCAACTAAAATTTAGAATGAAACCTTTTTAGAGACAATAAAAAGGTACAGATGGCAGTATTGTAATAGAGACTGTTTTCTGATGTGTAAACAAGCATGTTTTCATGGAAGCTCACGAGTTAAAGCTAGTAGTTTGGAGAACTTTATCACATCTAGTGAAATAATGGAGACAACAGGGGAAATGTGGATGAGGAATCAATCATATGGGATTCAAACTCAGATCACAAAAAGGATAGAAATGAGAAGTGTGTTAAATGACTCTTTCCCATCAGCGTAGAGCTCTTTATACTTGTTGTATGTAAGTGCTTGCTTCAGTCCAGGAAACTGGACTGTGCCGGCTGCTGTTTGCATGTTATCACATGATGGTGTTGTGATTATCATCACCAGCTCACCAACATGATGTATATGGCACAAGCCAGTGTGCCAGGCACTGTTCTGTTACGAATATTACTCATTTAATCCTCACCTCGACTTGATGTGATAGATAGTATTGATATTCCCATTTTACGTAGGAAGACTGAGGCATAGGGAAGTAACTTTTGCTTCTTACTGAAGTATTGTTGACCCACTGTTATGGTAGTTTGAGGTCTGCAGTGTAGTGACTTGGTAACTTGATCGATTATGCTATGCCCATCACAAGTGTAGCTACTGTTCTATACTCCCCTATTGAAATACCATTGGCTGGATTCCCTGTGCTGGAACGTTCATCCCTATGACTTATGCATTGCCTAACTGGAAGCATAGGCTCCATTCCCCCCCCTCCCATTTTGCATTTTCCCCCTCCCTGCTCCCTTCCCTTTGGCAACCACCAGTTCTCTGTATTTTATAGGTCTATTTCTGCTTTAGTTCGTTCATTTTTTAGATTCCACATATACGTGAAATCGTATGGTATTTGTCTGATTTAATTCACCTCACATATTACCCTCTAGTTTTATCTATATAGTTACAAATGGTGAGATCTCCTTTTTTATGCCTGAGTAATATTCCTGTGTGTGTGTGTTTGTGTGTGTCTTTTGTGTGTGTGTATATACCCATGAACACCACACCTTCTTTATCCATTCATTTGTCTATTGATGGACATTTAGGTTGCTTTCATACCTTGTTTTTTCCAACTCTAATAAACATGGGGTGCATAGATCTTTTTGAATTCGTGTTTTCATTTTCTTTGGGTAAATACCCAGTAGTGGAATTTCTGGATCATATGACATTTCTATTTTAATTTTTTGAGGAATCTCCATACTTTTGTCTACATTGGCTGCACCAGTTTATATTCCCACCAAGAGTGTACAAGGATTCCTTTTCTCCCACATTTGTGCCAACATGTCTTATTTCTTGTTTTTTTGATACTAGCCTTTCTGACTGGCATAAGGTGATATCTCATTGTGGGTTTGATTTGCGTTTCCCTGATGATTAGTGATGTTGAGCATCTATTTATGGGTCTGTTGACTGTATGTCTTTTTTAGAAAAGTGTCTATTCAGGTCCTTTGCCCATTTTTAATTGGATATGTTTTTTTTTTTTTGGTGTCGAGTTGTAATAAATTATATGTTTTGGGTATTATCTCTTATTGGTTATTATCATTTGCAAGTATTTTCTTCCATTCCCTGTGTTGTCTTTTTGACTCCTTCCTCCACTGTGCACATAAATTTTTAAATAGATGTAGGTAATTCAGGGGAATTTTTGGCTTTAGTGGTAGGGATTCATATTCATCAAATGTGCATAAATATCAGAAATAAACTACATGAGGGGTACCTGGATGGCTCAGTCAGTTAAGTGTTTACATTTGGCTCAGTTAATGATCCTGGGGTCTTGGGATCCAGCCCTGCATCAGGCTCCCTGCTCAGTGGGGAGCCTGCTTCTCCCTCTCCCTCTGCTGCTCCCCCTGCTTATGCTTTCTCTCTCTGTCTCTCTCACACATACACACACATACAAATAAATGAATAAAATCTTTTTTTAAAAAAAATTTATTTATTTGATAGAGACAGATTACAAGTGGGCAGAGAGGCAGGCAGAGAGAGAGGAGGAAGCAGGCTCCCTGCTGAGCAGACAGCCCAATGCGGGACTCGATCCCAGGACCCTGAGATCATGACCTGAGCTGAAGGCAGAGGCTTTAACCCACTGAGCCACCCAGGCGCCCCTGAATAAAATCTTAAAAAAATAAACTACACAAATAATCTTGTTTTATAAATAAGCCACTAATTCTTTTTCACTGCCATTGAAATAATAGTTTATTATGCTGATTGATTTATAAAGTACTGTTTTGAAAAGTGTGGTTTAGAAATGATCCAAGTTAAATGGTAACTTTAGTTCCTAATCTTCCAAAAATAAATTTCTTACAGATTTTGATTATATACTGGCAAGGAAAAATAAAGAGCAAAGATGGAAACGTGACGGACCTTTGATTATGATGGTGTGAAGAAGTGGGTTTATCTTCTTCACTCCCCCCAAGTAAGTGTTAAATTGTGTAAAATTGCTAAAACCATAGCCATACCTTTAAAATCAACCAGCGGCAAGCTACCAGTTGAGAAGTTTTTATTCGTGAAAAGAAGAGTCTGTGATCTTGATCTCGCCCAGGGTTCCCCAGCCCCACACCTGCCACATCTCGCTCACATGACCGTTGGATCACAAGTTGACTGTGAAAACCATTCGTCTGGCTAATGTGGAAGTGGGGAGACTGGATGAATTTTTGTGCCTCAACTCTTAGTCATTTTGAGGTGTTGACGCTTACTTAAGCTACAGAATACTTTCTGTTGTTGACGTGGTCTCCCTCTATGCTTATTTCTACAGTGTAACTTGCAGGATTAGAATCTAAAAATAAGGGTGGGGGGCATGACTTGCTTAAGGAAAAGAGCCATACTGAGGAGAGGAATAGAAAATTGTGCAAACTTTGAGCTCTGAGACTGGACCAGAGATGATGGTCCTCTGTCTCCAGGAGGGTAGAAAGTAAGGGTGTGTAATATGTGGTCGTGCCTATTAGAATGCCTAAAATGGCCGGATATGGAGTAAGATCTTCAATGAATGGAATTCTGTTTTTGTCTTCTTTGTGACATGTGGGCAATACCAATTTCTCTTTAAAGCAAAAGTAATGTTTTCGTACAAATCATAAACTTGATTCCTCTGACCTTACCGAAAGCACTGTATATTTCAGGTCTACTTTTAATAGAAATGCCCTCAAAAGAAAGGAGTTAAGTATAATCTTTGCTTTGTAGAACCTTCCTTTAAACCCGCAATCTCCCTTTATACGTTTTTAATATCTACGCTGAATTCTGATGACCTCAAACAACCCTGAATGCACATGTAAGTATGCAATTTGTTACGAAGCCAAATATATTGTATAGGATACATATTGTACAGATAAATTCAGCTATTTTTCTTTCTTTTTTTTTCTCCAGTTACACCTCTGTTGTCAAGTGGTGAATGTTATTTTTTTAATGACATAGAGAAAACCTTAATGAACTGTGCAAGATTATTCTAATTAGTATAATTGGGGTTGGTTTACAAATAGCTTTGAAGTAGGCACTCTTGAGGTAAACTGTGAATGAAAAACAGGTAAGTTAGTGAGATTGTTTCTTAAACCTTGACATATGTAAGTTCCACAAGTCACAGATCACATGATTCAACTTGGCTTTTGCTATAGCATTCTTCTCTCCAGAGTTCTTCAACAGAGAATAAATGAGAATAAGGAAGCATGCAGCAGAGAGGCAGACATCAAAAAAGCGCTAACACCAAACTTTCAGAGGACGGTGTTATTTTAGTTTTGATTGAGTTAGCTCTTAATAGTTAACTGAAAATTATCTCACATATTGTATTAATCTCAATTTTGGAAACCTTCTGCCCTTAGGAAGCTAGGAGAAAGTTTCTTTTAGGCTATTTTGTGTTTTAGACATGTAAAGGAAGCAGTCATTACAGATGGTTGGAAGGAATAAAGTCTTAGAAAAATACTGTGTTCAGAATCCTTTAGGCCTTATGTAAGAGGATTTGGGAAAAGGTAAAATTTCTCCTGGCCACATTCCCTAGGAAAAATGTAGAATAGCAGGAAAGTGCTTTATAGTTGTGAATTAATCAGCAGTAACTCTTCTAAATAATTTGAAGTAATAATACTCTTTCTATAGATAAAACATAGTCCCTCAGAGCCCAAATAGTGGATCAGTGGGATAATGACAGTGGAGTTCTTGGAGTGGTTACACTGGACAGAATCTCTCAGACCAGGAATGAGTGGGAGGGTATTTCTAATCATCATATCTTATGGTTGAGATTAATTTACAGTTGAGTGGTTTTAAAAGTTAACTTCTGGAAACTCAAGGTACAGCCCCTGCATCTACCTATGTGTTCTGAAAAGAAGCTGGTGATGATCATCATATCTGTGTTAACATCAAATAATTAGGCTTTTGTAAAATTTTTGTTCCTTTATATAACTTTAAAATTTCCCAAAGTTGTTTGAGTTCAAAATACAGACTGATGTAATAATTTTTTATTCCATACTTTTTTTTAAAGATTTTATTTATTTATTTGACAGAGAGAGATCACAAATAGGCAGAGAGGCAGGCAGAGAGAGAGGAGGAAGCAGGCTCCTTGCCGAGCAGGGAGCCCTATGTGGGGCTTGATCCCAGGACCCTGAGATCATATATAGATGAATATAGATGGACCAGATATATTTAATTGGCTTCATTTTCTTTTAAATAAGATAGGAAAAAGTGATTATTCTCAGAACTATCATGTTTTTATAAATATGCTATAGTGTTACTTTTGTCATCTGTAAAATGGACATAATGTACTGTAGCCACATAGTTGTTTCAAAGAAAAATTTTGAAAGCCTCTAGGAAGAGGTAGAAGAAATCCTAGATTGCATAATGTATAATCTAAAGAAATATTTATTAGCATTACTTTAGGGTAAATAGGTTTATTAGCAATTTTATTACAAGTAATAAAATGATTCCCATTTTAACTTATTAGAAAGATATATTTGCATTTTGACATTTTAGTGAAAGTATAACATACTCTATCCTTGTTCATTTATATTGTCATTAACCGCTCCATGAAATAGAGCCTTTTAACATCATGCATCGTAATTCATACGTATTTGTATGTTTTATGTTCATACTTTTAAGCAGATATTAATGTTTACTAAATTGAAACTGAGAGAAGCGTTGCTTGAAATCCATGAATATGTCTAGGCCGTCTTGATTTATTCTTAGGGATTTAATATAATATTTGAGAAAACAATCAAATTTCACTCTTCTAAATATTTATATTTGAATTATAGTGAAATATGGAAGGTTGCTTATATTGCTTATACTGAGATGTGAGCTTATGAAAAATAAAGCACAAACTTTTGATGTAAGGGTAAAATATTATCACAATATATATAGATTTTCATAATCCCTTCCATGGCCTTTCTGCTCTCAAATGAGAGTGGTACGTATTTTGGTCCAGGTTCTGTGACTTTGCTGTTGATTGAGGGCTAGAGTGAATGAACTCAAGCAGGAACTTCTGCCTTTATTAGATGATTAAAGAATTGATTGCCCTTCCTAAAGAATGTGTTTATGCCTTCTTCCTAGGGCATGTGTTAGAATGCAAAAATAGCTTCCCTCCAAGATTATTTTAATAATAATGTAGAAAAAAGAAGTTAGGTCATGCTTAATATGTTATAATTCCCACCAGAGGCAGAAACTTAATAGAGGTATATTATTAATCAGACTTTGTAAATGTAATGCACTGGAGTTCACAGCTCACTCTTATATATTCGAATTCACATGTAGAGGAGGTTTATTTGTGCCTTCTCTGCTTCCCTCTAAATATGTTAATGGATGCAATAAAATTCTGTTGCATAACTAACTGTAATGTGATGTCATTCAAGAAAATAATTTAGAAGGAAAGTATTTTTGGCATGCAGAATCTCTCAGAAATAAGTTTCATTGCCTTATATATTTGCATAAATTTAATGAATTTGTTTTAGTGTTTCAGGGAAATTATAAGTAGGATTTTTATTCCTGTTGAATTTATGTATCTGCAGGGGAAAATGTGATTAATAAACACAATAGCCTTACAAAGTTAAGAAAATGACTTTCTGAAACTTCACAATTATGGAGCAAATCACATAATCCTTTGTTGTGAACTTGACAGCTTTGAAAGTGTGTCATCACAATAGCAGAAGAAGCATTTATTTATTTGGCAGAGAGAGAGAGAGTGAGCGAGCGAGCACGCGTGCAAGCACAAGCAGGGGGAACAGCAGGCAGGGGAGAATCAGTCTCTAGGCTGAGCAAGGAGCCTGATGTAGGACTCGATCCCAGGACCCTGGGGTCATGACCTGAGCTGAAAACAGCCGCTTAACTGACTGAGCCACCCATGCACCCCCCGAAGAAGCATTTTAAATATCAGCTAGACCTATTGTCTAGTATTATTGGTGAGGAATCTGAAGCTGACTGGTCAGGCAGGCAGGTGGGGCGTCACAGCAAGGGTTAGGTCCAGCTCCCCTGATACTCAGTTCTTCATTCTTCATACCAGAGCTGCCCATTTAAAGTTATGGATTTTTTCAAGTTAAAGCCATGTTTATTACCCAATTATCCAATATCATTATCCAGTAATATAGCAGACGGCCAGGCATTTTCTCCTTTTGATGACTCTGATACAATTGAGAGTTAAGACTGTGGTTAGCCTCTCTCCGGAGAGGGCAGTAAAGTGGATATTGCATGTACCTTGAACCAAACTCCTTTTGGGACAGAAGGCAAAATCAAATTTTTCGGCCATTCTGAATAGCTGTTATAATACAGTTTGACATTTTCATATGGCAGGTAGAAAATTAAGCACAAAGTCCCATTTATGAGGACACTCTGATAATTTAAATAACAGACACCATTTAAATTATTGTCCTGAAGACTCTGGCATTTCAAACCTGTTATTTTAAATTCTCTGAGGAATTGGAAAGATGGGTATTTGTCTGTTTGTAAATATTACAGTGAAAGGTTGTTTAGCAATTCATTTAGTTCTGTGTTAGCTATGAAATTAAAAAAAATAGGAAAATGTGAAGATCCTCTTTGAAATTTTGCTGAAGTTATACGTCTACACTGGTCTGTTAAATAATATTTCATTGATCAATTCAAATTAGATTAATCCTTTAGTAGAATGCCTCTTCTACTTTTTTAAAATTGAAAGTTCAAATGTATTCTGTCAGCATACAAAAGATTTGTAAGAAGACAAATCACTTTGGAATTAATTCAACCTGTCCCCTCCGGGATGAGTGAAGTCAAACGAGTGAAGGACATATGTACGGAGAGAGTAAATGCATGTGCTCTAATGTTTAAGCTTGAAATCCTTCCATTTTCTCAGTTATTTCCTGTGCACATTCATTGACTCTATTTAGCTTTAAGCAAATGCATTTTCTTGGGACCACTAGGTGTCATTATATCTGTTGTTAAGGTTTTTAGTATGCCCATGCCTTTCACACATCATCCTATTTCTGAAGTCTTTATCAATAATATCAAGAGTTCAGATTAGAAAAGTATAGGGAAGGAAGGAAATGTGATATAATGAGACTGAGCAAATTAGATCCTGAAAAAGACAATGCTGTTAGTATAGATAAGATGATAAAAAGTTTGGCATTTACATCTGTTTTGGTGGAAGATACCAATATTCTGTACAATATGAAAAAAATCATTACGTAGACTAGTCAGTATTATTTTAAACTCTTTGGTAAAAAGGAAAGCTCGTGATAGGAATTTTGCTTAAACAGTGTCGTTGGGATTGTTTATCTTCTTAATATTCACTAAACACTTCCTATTAGAAAAGGGTACAGATTGGATACTCCATAGAAATGTATACAAAACTGAGAGAAAAAAAATCTTCCTTTGCTGGAGTTGACAGTTCCTTTGGAGCAATGATACTTAAAAAAAATCATATATATAAAAAATACAGAAATATATTTTATTACTTTTTCCTGAAGACTTATTTACTTGAGACAGAGCGAATGCACGTGCAAGCACAGGCACCAGCAGGGGGCAGGTGCAGAAGGAGAGGGTGAATCAGACTTCCTGCTGAGCAGGGAGCCCAGGGTGGGGGGCTTAATCCCCGGACCCCGAGACCATGATCTAAGACAAAGAAGCTTAATCGACTGAGCCACCCAGGTGTCCCTAGAAATATACTTGAGTCTACTGTGTACGTAACAGGTCTCGGCAGATTGGAGTGATTGTCAGAGTCCCCTTACTTTAGCAATGGCCTAACTGTGAAGATTCATTCATTCGAATGGCTCATCCTAAGGTTTTTTGAAGCAAGACAAAATGCACAGGAAGTCACATGATTTTTACAAATCCAGGATGTTACCATGGTAAGGTAGCAATGCATGATGTAAGGGGACATGATCTTTCAGACTAAATCCCACAACCTGCTAGCCTTCTCCTAGTCACCAAGGAGCTTGTGCCAGTGCACTGGGGTCAGGGAAGTGGAGTTAGGGGCTTTCTAGGCAGGGGGGGGGCGTTCCTTCGTAATTTGCTAGTATTTAAATTTCTTCACCTGTGAAATGTGGAAAAGGATTTTGACCTCACTGTGTAATGAGGACAAACACGGTATCAGTGAGTATTTTGGCATAATAAAAGTGGTCCAATCGTGGGAGAAATACAGCAGAGTTTAATTATTTCATCATTTAAACAGTTGCAGGCAGGGTGTATGGAAGCAACCAGAGATACAGCTAACAATACTAGTACAAGAGTCTGTATCATCTAGAGATAGCTATCTACAGGAGCCTTAAATTTGGTTGAGGGATGCTTCTAATCTGATAAAATCAGGCGAGGAGTCAGCGGAATAAAGACACTGACCTTAGTTTCTTCCCTCTCTTCCTCCGTTGGTGCTACCCATCCGTGGAACCTACCTGGCCCTAGAGCCCAGGGAGCTCATTGATACGGTTTATGCAGATGAGCTTGCAGACACACCTCATGTTTTAGAGAAGGTCAGAGCATACCTGATGGTCAAATAACACGTCCCCCACTGGTGCCGGCTTCGGATGTGATTATCGGATCCTGCAAGTACTGTGCTCCGGTCTTCTGAGACTCCTCATAGCTTACAGGATAAAACACATAATTCTTAATTTAGAACAACATCATTTTGGCATCGAGATGGGTAAGGAAGAAGTAAAACTTTTACTGTTTGCAGATGACATGATACTATATATAGAAAACCCTGAAGACTCCACCAAAATACTACTAGAACTGATACATGAATTCAGCAAAGTCTCAGGATACAAAATCCATGTCCAGAAATCTGTTGCATTTCTATGCACTAATTCTAATGAAGTCTCAAAAAGAGAAATTAACGGTTTCATTCACCATTGCATCAAAAATAATAAAATACCAAAGAATAAACTTAATGGAAGAGGTGAAAGACCTGGACTCTGAAAACCATAAAATGTAGGCAAAAGAAATTGAAGATGACACAACGAAATACACATTCCACGCTCATGGAACAGAAGAACAAATATTGTTAAAGCGTCCCTATTACCCAAAGCAGTCTACAGATTTAAAGCAATTCCTATCAGAATATCAAGGGCATTCTTCACAGGACTAGAACAAACAATTCTGATATTTATATGGAACCGCAGAAGACCCCAAATAGCCAAAGGAATCCTGAAAAAGAGAAAAGCTGGAAGTATTCCAGATTTCAAGTTACATTACAAAGCTATAATAATCAAAAACAGTATGGTACTGGCACAGACACAGATACACAGATCAATGGAACAGAGTAGAAAACCCAGAAATACACCCACAACTATATGGTTACTTAATCTTTGACCAAGAAAGGAAGACTATGCAATGGGAAAAATGTCTCCTCAACAAATGGTATTGGGAATACTGGACCACTTTCTTACACCACACACAAAAATAAACTCAAAATGGGTTCAAGACCTAACTGGAAGACTTGAAACCATAAAAATCCTAGAGGAGAGCACAGGCAGTAATCTGACATTGGCTGTAGCAACATTTTTCTAGATTGGTCTCCCGAGGCAAGGGACATAAACACAAAAAACCAAAACATGAAAAAAAAAAAAACAACACACCAGAAATCCCCCCCAAACCAACTTGGGACTATATAAAAATAAAAAGCTTCTGTACAGTACTGGAAATAAACTAAAAGGCAGCCTACTGAATGGGAGAAAATACTTGCAAATGACATCTGATAAAGGGTTAGTATCCAAAATACGTTAGGAACTTATATAATTCAACACCCCATATATAATCCCATTACAAAATGGGCAGAAGACACCAACAGACATTTTTCCCAAGGAGATCTCCAGATGGCCAACGGACACATGAAAAGATGTCCAATATCACTCACCAGGGAAATGCAAATCAAAATTATAAAGAGGTATCACCTCACACTTGTCAGGATGGTTAAAGTCAACACAAGGAACAGCAAGTGTTGGCAAGGATGCAGAAAAAGAGGGACCCTCATGCACTCTTGGTGGGCATGCAAACTGGTGCAGCCAATGTGGGAAATATACGGAGGTTCCTCAAAAAATTAAAAAAAAAAAGCTACCCAGTAATGCACTATTGGGTATTTCACCCCCAAATACAAAAATATTCAAAGGGATACCCGTATGTTTATTGCGGCATTGTTTACAATAACCAAATTATGAAGGCAGCCCAAGTGTCCATCGATAGATGAGTGAATAAAGAAGATGGGTTCACACACACACACACACACCCAGGAATATTGAGCCATAAACAAATAAAATCTTGCCGTTTCCAACAATGTGGCTGCAGCTAGAGCGTATAAGCAAAAGAATTCAAAGAAAGACAAATACCATATGATTTCACTCATGTGGAATTTAAGGAACACACAAACCAAGAAGCGGACTCTTAACAATGAAGAACAAACGGATGGTCACCAGAGGGGAGGTGAGTAGGGGGATGGGTGAAACAGGTGATGGGGATTAAAGAGCACACTTGTCATGATGAGCACTGAGGAAGGTATGGAACTGTTGAATCACTATATTGTACATCTGAAACTAATACTGTGTGTTAACTATACTGGAATCAAAAAAGTTAAAACCCAAACGATCATTTAGGGCCTAGATCCTGTCTCCTTGAAGTTCTCTTATCTCCAGTTGTGTGGAACTATCTTGATTCCTCCAGGTGCCATGTCTTGCTTTCTCACCAAGGGCTCTTTATCTGGGCTGTTTACTCTTCCTAGAATGCCTTTGTCCTGTGTCCTCTTTGAGCTAATTCCTGCTTGTCCTTCAACATTCAGTTCCCCAGGAGGAAGTTCTTATTCACAGTTGGATTTAGATACTGTCCTTTGGTGTGTCTGTAATAACCTTGTTTACCTCATTTCAGTATTATATTTGCTGTTCACAGGTGACTTGTCCTCTCTTTAGATCTGAATTTCTCCAATGAAAGTTAGTGTTTTGTTTTACTCTGTATCCTTAGTGAATTACGTGTAATTTTTGATATATGAATTGAATTAATGTTTGTTGAATGAGTAAATGAATGTGTGGCATGCATAATTTAATGCCTTGGAGCATGGGTATACCACGTATTTGATTTTCTGATAGAAGAAGGTGCCCATGTGGCACAAGCTGGCACCCAGTGGGGTAGGGAGGAGAGAGAAGTGCCACCAGGATGCAAGTTCCTTCTTTCAAACTGGAGCATCTGCTAAAAGTGACACAGTAGGTTGGAATTTGCTTTACATTTTCTTCCCAATCTACCTTTAACTTGCAAAATTGGACATACAATTGAAAACTTCAGCACATCCATCTCAAGATGTGAAGATGCCTTGGAGAGCCAAAAGTTTATAATCTTCTATCTACAGATAGTAATGATGGCTTTCTCAGATTTCTTCATAAACCATCAATTAGAGCTCTACAGTATTTCATTAATTTACACTAATGAGAGAATTACATTTCTCAACCTCAGTAATAAAGGAATCATAGAAACTGCAGGCAACAGTAAAGTCATAACCCTGAATCTCATCAGTATAGTAATTATGAATTCCTGCAACCTGGTTAAACACTAAACATCTCAACCCATGTACAATTACATATTCATATGCATTAAATTTTAAACACCAGATGTGTTTAAATGAAGAGGATATATGAAAACCTATATATGCACACATTTCTTAAAGTGGGGAACTGGAACTCAACCTACAGTTGTAGTTCAAAGCCAATATGAATATAGAAACAGAATCTGCTAATGCATTGGTATAAGTTGAACACTTAATATGGGCTATTTAAGCACAAACCATTCTGTTATCAATACTATAGTCCATTATATGTTTATATGTCAGTTGCGCAGTCCATGAAATGGTTCACCCTTGATCAACACAGGACTTAGGGTCACTGACTCCCTGTGTCGCCAAAATCTGCTTTTCTCTTTAGATGCCTCCTCCCGCCCAAACTGAACTAGGAAGTAGCATACTGTTGACCGTAAGACTTTCTGGAAACATAGTTGATCAACATGTTTTGTATGTTATGTGTGTTATATACTGTATTCCTACAGTAAAATAAGCGAGGGAAAAGAAAATGTTAAAATCACAAGGAAAAGAAAAATGATTTTTAGTACTGTATTCATTGAAAACAATTTGTGAAGAAGTTGACCTGTGCAGTTCAAACCCATGCTGTTCAAAGGTCCAACTATGTTATCAATAGTACAGTCCATTTGTTTCATTTCCCAGAAGCTTTGCTTTCATATTAGCGTAGTCGTGTAGATTACATAAAAGGCACAGGACTGGCATATAGAAAAGAAGACTTGGTAAATTCCAAAGGCTTATTGAAACTGTAAATTTGGATATATGCAGGAAATGGCCCAGAGGGTCTGTGGTAGGCTGAATAATGTGGGCCACCCTCCTCCTGGATGTGTGTCCTAATCCTTGAAATGTGTGAGTATATTACTTCACAAGGGAGAAGGGATCTTTCAGATGTGATTGAGGACCTTGATACGACAAAATTTGGGGAGCTTATCTGGATCAGCCCAATGTAATCCCAGTGACCTTAGAAGAGGAAGGTAAGGTCAGATTGAGAAGATTCAAGGATGGAAGGAGAGCCGGAGGGAAGAGAGATGGCTCGCCAGCTGGCTTTAAAGATAGAGGGAGGAAGTGGCCATGAGCTGGGGATTTTAGGTAACCACCAGAGGCTGGAAAAGGCATGGAAGCAGAATCCTGCCTGGACCTTCCAGAAGGAACCATCCTGGAGGACACTTGGAATTTTAGCCCCATGAAACTGATTTCGGACTTACGAACTCCAGAGTGTAAGAGGGTTAATTCATGTTGTTATAAGCCACCAAATTTGTGGTGATTGGTTATATCAGCAGTAGGAAATGGATACAATTTCAAAAGGTGACTACTATGCAATTAGAGAATACAGTACTTAGATCTGTCTTAGCATACGTTACTCATTAGTTTCATATGTTTGCCCTCCTGTGAGCTGCTAATAATTCCTGAGGACAGAAAAGGAACTCTGTATCCAGTGTTTCTGTCACCTAGTTGGACTCAGGACCTCTGTGTCAAACTAATGGCTGGTCTCACTAAGTGAGCTAAGTGGTTGCTGCCATGGCTTTTTTTTTTTTAATTAACATATAATGTACTACTTGTTTCAGGGGTACAGGTCTGTGATCCACCAGTCTTACACAATTCACAGAGCTCACCATAGCACATACCCTCCCCAATGTCCATCACCCCATGACCCCATCCCTCCCCCATCCCCTCCAGCAACCCTCAGTGTGTTTCCTGAGATTGAGAGTCTCTTATGGTTTGTCTCCCTCTCTGGTTTCATCTTGTTTCATTTTTCCCTCCCTTCCCCTATGATCCTCTGTCTTGTTTCTCAAATTCCTCATATCAGTGAGATCATATGAAAATTGTCTTTCTCTGATTGACTTATTTCACTTAGCATAATACCCTCTAGTTCCATCCAAATCGTAGCAAACTGCCACGTGTTTTTTGAATTTGCTACAGACATGCAAACAATAGATAAGTGATAGGACTTCTAATTAGTTGTATTTGAACAACGTTTACCAAGGGACTGAGCGAAAACATGGAATAAAAATAAATTTTCATCAGGAATGTGAGTAGATTTCATAGTTTTGGCAGTTTATGTCTTAAATAATTGGAATTCAGCAAAACTACTAAAAATACTGTGAAATATTTACAGATTTTTATCTGAGAACTAAATCTGATTATTACCTATAATTGTGGTCTTGGAATCCTGTGTTTGGAAGTGAGATTGGAGAGCTGAGTAGTCGGATGTCTAATAGATGTAATTATCTCTTTAACATCATCTCTGGCAGGTGATGTCATTCAACCATCAAAATGTTTGGAAGTCTAGGTATTGGGGATTTGCTAAGGTTATCTCAAAGTAGTTCAGCACCAGATCCTGACTGTTCTTTCCAGTTGTTTAAAAGTTATGGGGGTTGTTAGGATTTGTAATATCTCCCTTATTTTCAAATTCCCAGCTTTTATAGAGTGACAAATGATTCCTAAATAGGAAAAGTTTAAAAAGTAATGTGGTATCGTCTCATTCAAATGACGTATTTACTCTACATTGCTTTTCTTACAGTACAGTATTTCAGAGGCAGTTTTAAATGGGGGGAGAATAATGGAGGTGAACTTCGCTATAATGACAAAATAATGATAACTAACTACAACAACCAGGATCTCATTATCATTTGAGGTCTTTTTGTAATTGGAAAATGTGGATAGTTGCATAATTTCAATGCATGAGGTCATCATCAGGTATTTTTACTGTTGCTGTTTTTTAAAAAAGTAAAAACTTTCTGTACTCGAGGTGTGAGGAGCTCAGAAGGTGACATTTCACTAAGGACTCCTCTAAGAAATTGACAAAGATGGATGCAGTGCCTTTATCGATGGCTCTGGAGGAACATGGTGCTTTGAAAATGACATCAGAGCCGGGGAAAAAGCTGTGCTTGCTTTGGTTTCCAGAAAAGAATGTTACATGCCTTAATTGCAGAATGCATATATTATCTTAGTTTATAAATTCTCACTTGTCTCCTATTTAAATTGTTAATTGTGCTGTTTGCTAAGATCCAATAACTTCAACATTAGGACTTAATATTATGCAACACCTTACCTGAGAGAACCTCAAGAAAACTTACCCATGTTCCACTAATGAAATCTTGCCCCTCCCTCGTGGTTGGAGTTTATACAGAAACTTTTATTACTTTATTTCAATAAGATGCAAAGACATGTGACTAACATTCTGGATGCCAACTCAAGAAGTCCTACATTTCAAATACAGTCTAATAGCTTACTGTTTGTAGGTTGACACTTTCTTAATGTGAAATAGCTTTCTCATGGGAAATAGTTATAATCTCAGGGTTTTTGTGTTCCCCGAGAGGATCACTGAAGAACTGAAGCTCTGTCCCCTGTGGTGGCTTGGGGCAGCTCCAGTCTGCCTCTATATTTATCACCCAACTTTGTCTTTCCTAATGTTTATTCCCAAATCAGGGATGGCTTCAGGACTTCATGTCTGGTCCCTTCAGAGCTTCATTCTGGCCCAGTTTCCCTGGGAAAGAAAGTCCATCCCTTTGTGCTCAGTCCACCTGGGATAAGATACCAGGACTGATGGCAAAGTTCCTTCCCAGGTCTGAGTTCCAGTGAGCTTCTGAGGCTCATGGATTTGAACCCCTAGCGGAGTACTTAGCAGCCTAAAAATATGCCTTGGTAAAGCAGGACTAGTAGATGATTCACACAGCTATCTTCTCGTCAAGGATTGGGCCAGACATCCTAGTGGTTCCTAGAAGCCTAGGAAAGGTTCAGCATGAGAAGCTATAGTTATTTGAAGACAGAATGTGGTGTGATGTATGTATTTCCCAAATCAAAATTACTGTGGATTATATACCACGTGCGTGCACAGGCATGTCAGATGATATTGATTTGATTTTCCTTCTGCACTAAAAGATTGCGTGGGAACATACCCCTGGTTTCTTCTGTTAAGAGAATCCCTTTAAAATTATATTTTTACTTTTAGTCTTTGTGCTTATTGTCTGTTTGCATATTGTACTAAAATCCTTTTAAAAATAAGAGAAAATCAAATGTAAAATAGATAATTGGTTACTTTCTGTACCAAATGGTGAAACAAACTACATAAAAATATAATTAGTTAAAAATAGCCTCGAATATAGAGCTTTCCATCCTTACTGGGATCCTGTTAGAAGGTTTCTGTGCACAGCTAGTTGGATTCACACATCTTCTCTGTTGTGTTGGCTTTGCCTTTGTCATGGGTAGAAATTCTCATGATTGCCACTTGACTTTCACTTTAGAAAACGGTTTCTTGTATTAGGGTTTGATACCATTTGACTAGGAAACCTGTGAACCTCTAGACTTGATAACACAAGTTGTATTAAATAGGTTAAAAATCCTGGTGGCTAGTGGGTGGAAGGTTTGGCATTCTGTGATATGAAAGAATTAAGTCCAACTCCGTTGTTACCGCAGAAGAAATTCTCTTCAAGTGAAATAATGAAGAAGGAGGCATTTTGTTCTTGTATGAATTAGAAATGACTTCTAAGACTATGGACCTACTCTGTCTTTAATATTTTTGTAAGGGAACCAAAACCATTGACTGAAATAGACATCTGTAACTTGAAAAATCTCTGCATTCTGAAACTTGTTCTTCAAGAAATTAAAGTCTAAGACGGCAGTGTGTCAGAGTTCTACCTTTTGCGTACATGGTGGTTAAATGGTTAGATTAGATGAATACACATTTTTAGTTGATAAACTTTTTTTTTTTTAAATCTTGAACTGCGAAAAGGGACCAGCTAAAACAGAGGATGGACAGTTAATCACTACTATTGTCAGCAAGCTTTTGTATTTTGGTCTTATCAAATGAGATACAGATGAAAAACAAAACAGTATCGTTCTCTCTGGAGTATCAATGCATTATTCTCATCGCGATGAGAAACACTGGTTGGATCAATAAGACATTTTCCCCACATTTCCCTGCTGGCTACAAAGCCTCCAATTTCCACTTTAGCTATTAATTGATTCAAATGATATGAGATTGTACTGTAATATAAGGAAGTCACCCCATTACTTCTGACATTCCTTTTAACTCTTAACTGCCCTTGGTGATTTCTGTTCTTTGAAACAAATTTAAGGACTTTGTTCAGATTTTCTTTGTCTTTTGTCTCACTACCAGAATACCACCTAGCACTTCCATGATTATTTGGAGTATTTGTTATTGAGTTTGTAGCAAATTAGAAAGCTGTTTTTTTAACCTTTAGTAAAAATTAAATTTAAGACACATAATTAAAATCTTTCAGATACCCGAACATGTACTGTCTATTCCACGGTTCTGCTTGTGTTCCAGGTAGAGTAAGTCTCTCTAAGCCAAGCATTTTAGCTGAACTTTATTTTTCTCTCACAGCATTCTGCCTCTTCACTCCCTAGGACTCTTAGCAGACCACACCTTTGGGATGGGCCTTTATTTTGGAGAATACCTAAAATATCAGTGTTTAGTTTTGGAAATCGGAGACTGAGAACATTCATGTTAAAGCCATATCCAGCCAATGTATTCTCTGAGGTCCTTGTGACCATGAACACTTCCATTTGTTTGCAGGGTTGTAAGAAAGTCTGAGCACTGTCCTTTTCTTGGTATTCACCCATACCTAGCCATACCTAGCACCCATACCTAACACTTCTTTGGCAATACTAGATGCAATATTCATATGTTTTTAAAAGTAAATTAAAATAGCCAGATGTGTGTGATATTTTTTTCATCTTCAACACAGGTTATATGATAAAACCATACCTTGCTGGCCACTTGGAGACATACATTTTGAAATGTGAGCTGGAGACCTGTATGCTTTCATGCTTTATTTTGCACTTCTAAGTTGCATCGTGAACTTAGAAAGAAATTGGCCCTACCACACACCCACGTAGGATAGCATTTACTAAGAATAGGCAGTACTAAAAATTGACACTAAGTCGTAGAAGAAGGGGTGATAGTTTTATCACTTTCTGGCATGTGATGACATGTGACCAGACTGACCTTAACGTTGATGATGGTGAATGACCTCTGAACATTATCCTTTGTCCTGTCGGCACATGATGTCTACATGGCTTTGTGACAATATGGTTATCATTTTACATTTATTGCTCTTATCTCCTTGTCACTTCTGTTTTATGATGACATATCCAGGATCTACAGTTGGCATGCCTCATTGACTTCACTCGGGTGCCTCTGGGCTTTCTGCCTGAGTACACTTTCAGATTTCTTAATACTTTAAATCCTCTCTGACCCCCAAATAAACCATTTCAATATATTTATTTTTGGCAGGGGCAAAATTACTTAGAGCAAATCCTTTTTTTTTCCTTAGGTATTACAAGATCTGACACATATTTTTGATAAATGGTATTTTCTTAAGTTTGCAGAAAATACCTATTGGGAGGTCCCATAACTTCTTAAATTACTATTCACTTTATACAGTAAAGTTTTCTCTTTAACATACAGCTCTGTGGGTATTGGTAAATGTATACAGTAGTCCACTTAGTTTTTATTTCAGCCAAAAAAGGGATCACATTGTAGATATAAGCCAGAAACTGCGTCGTCTTTTTAAAGTATTTCAGATACCTTTTTAAAAAAATAGCCTTATTTAGGTAAACTGACAAACTGATTGTATATACTTGAGATATACAGGTTGGTGTTTTGATGGACGCAAGCATGGTGAAATGATCCCAGTCAAGCTACTCCATCACCTTACACAGCTACTATTTCCTTTCTGTTGTGGTGCCAACACTTTACCCTGCAAATTGAAGTATACAATATAGTATTGCTAACTGTAGGTGCAAAGCGATACGTTATACCTTCAAACTTTACCTTCCATCACTCAAACTGTGTACCCTTTAACCAACAGGTCCTCATTGCTCCTACCCTCAAGTCCCTAAAAACCACCATTCTACAGTCTGCTGTTATGAGTTGGCCTATTCTGGATTCTACATGTAAGTAAGATCATGAAGTGTAGATCTTTCTGTGTCAAGCTTATTTCACTTGGCATAGTGTCCTTTGGGTTCATACACATTGTTGTAAGTAGCAGGATATGTTTCTTTCTCATGGTTGAATAATATTCCACTGTGTGTGTATATGTGTATGTGTGTGTAGGTATATTTATACATGTGTGTACAACCACACCGATGAATCCAGGAGTGCAGATATATCTTTGAGATACTGATTTCATTTCATTTGGGTGCATACAGAGTGGGATTGTTGGATCAGAAGGTAATGCTATTTTTAATATTTTGAGGAGCCTCCATCTTGTCTTTCCGTAGTGGCCATACCAACTTAAATACCAACAGTGCATGAGGGTTCCCTTTTCTCCACACCCTTCCCAATACTCTTATCTTTTGTCTTTTTGATACTAGTCATCCCGACAGGTATGAGGTGATACCTCCTTGTGCTTTTGATTTGCATTTTCCTGATGATTAATGATTATTTTTTTTATATACCTGTTGGCCATTTGTGTGTGGTCTTTTGAGAAATATTTTTTCAAGTCCTTTCTTTTTTAAATTGAGTTGCTTTTGGCCATTGAAATGTAGGAGTTCCTTATGTATTTTGGATATTAATCCCTTATCAGATACATGGTTTGCAAATATTTTTTCCCATTCCAGAGATTGCCTTTTCATTTTGTTAACAGTTTGCTTTGTAGGAGCTTTTTAGCATGATGTAATCACACTGGTATTAGTTTTGCTTTGGGTGTCCTGTAGGAAAAAATATATTGCTAACACCAATTGCAAAAAGCTTTTTTCCTCTTCTTTATTCTAGTGGTTTTAATTGCAGGATCTTCAACTTCTTTTCAATTTGATGAAATACTTGTTGAAAAACATAGGTGAAAATCTTACTTTATTTGGAACCAGCAAAGAACTATTTAAAAAAAAAACAAAAAAAACAAACTACTTGATTACACTAATATAGTTTGGGTATATTATGATGCAATCTTTTAAATTTGGTATCTTGAGATTTTTACTAATTAGCACAAAACCTGGCATAGCAAATGATACAGATATTAGCATCATGGACTGTTTATATTTTACTATATTCCTTCCTAATGAGATGATGTCCTTTGACTCTGAGTAAAAATTAGACCGTTGTTCTTTGGGCCTCTTCTATATAAAATAAATAATAAATACTTGACATTTTAAGAATTTTAAGGAATATGGAACACTTAGGTGGCTCAGTTGGTTAAGCAGCTGCCTTTGGCTCAGGTCATGATCCGAGGGTCCTGGGATTGAGTCCCTCATCAGGCTCCTTGCTCAGCAGGGAGCCTGCTCCTCCTCCTGCCTCTGCCTGCCACTCTGCCTGCTTGTGCTCTCTCTCTCCGACAAATAAATAAAATCTTAAAAAAAAAGAATTTTAAGGAGTGTATTTTTATTTTACAAAGAAATAGGGCTATTCATAAAGGAAACTAATGTCACAAGTAGATTCTTACTATAACTACAATGGGCGATGATAATTTTAAATAAGAATTTCTAAAAAGCTCTTAATTCTTCAATTTATCTGTATTAAGAAATTTACTCTTACAGCAATGGAAAAGGGTAGTTAAATTATCATCTTACTAAATAGAGAAAAATCTCATTTTCCATTCCTACTCTTCACAGTCTTGAGAAATTTGATAGAGTAACTATTGACAATATTACTTGGAAGTTCCCATTGAATAAAGTAGTAACAACCTGTTTTCAAGCAGTAGTGTTGAGACACAATATATTGGAATATTTGGGGTACTACAGTCTTTAAACAGGAAACTGTTGTCTATAAAATGTGATTTCATAGAAATCTAAAGTTTTCATTTTTTAAAATCAGTATCTCATCCAATGGCCTGCCACATGCCTGAGAATTTTGCCAGTATTTAGTTGTAATGTGTTTTGCTTTGTTATTTAAGAATCCACAATTATGTTACAAATGAAGAGGAGATATGTGGTATGAATGAGACTACTAGAAAAACTATTATTTATGTTAAGCACGGATGATGAATCAATTGTGAATGTAGTTGAAATTCATAATCTGTATTAGGTATACATATTGAATATGTAAGTAGTAGGTGAGATGTAAACAAAATTTATAAGATGGGTTAAGTTGATAACTAAGTTAATGACATATGAGACATGTTAGGAAGAGATAAAATAAGAGCCTATATACTGAGTGCAGATAAGAGAGGGAAAGACCCAGAGGTAGCTGATATTCAAAGTAGACAAATATGCATGATGTACCTAAAGTCCTTGGTATTTATGTGCTCTTAAATTGACTATCTGTTGTAACAGCCACTAAGATTCTATCCTGGCTCCACCTGTCTTCTGTCCAAGAAACTCCTGTAAAATTCCTAACTCCTCTTCAAGCTACAGTTGTGACTGAGACCACTTGATATTATAAACTGAAATAAAGCCAGCTGTGTGTTGGTTCTAGGACTCTTGGTCTACTAGGCCCCCTTGTTCAGATTTCAACTCTGGTCTTCATAACCATATCGTTCATAGAGAACACTGATATGGGAGAGAGGGTAGAGCCAGTGTACATGAGAACATTGTATGACCTGGGATTTCAGTGGTTTGGTTCCACTACCCCACTTACATTCTATACAGAGTGTGATAACTTGGCCCATATTTTTTTCTCACTGTGTATGATTTAAACATCTAAATGTGATCAGTGCTTCTTTCTGTTGGGTGATTTCTGGAATAGCTTGCCAGTTAGCATAATAGGAAGCCAATGTAGCATCATGGTAATTTCCAATACAACATCACTCATTGCTTTTGGTCAAGAGAGGGAAAGCTCTGGTTAAAAAACAAACAGCTCCAGGACAGCAATAAAAAACACCTATGGATTTAAACCATCATCGTCTAAGGATGCCTTAGTTTTAATGCTCTGGTTAGTTTTAGTTTTCAAGGTAGCTAGCCAGTAGAGAAGAGGACTGTGGAAAGAGCATAATCAAGATGATGTTGGAAGACTGGAGAAACCGTCCCCAAAGCATGAGGGGTGAATGATGATAACTCTAAATTTTAGGGAAGATTCTGTTCAGGTGTAAGTAGATATAAATATGGGAGATAGGCAGTATTATGCTGACGATCATCAGAGTGATAGGAAGTGTGAAGATTGCATGTCTGGATTGTACAGCTCTCACTTTATGTCTATTACTCTGCTATAGATCTATACAGATACTTAACCTTCCGAGCTGGTAAACTGAGAGGAGATTCAGATTATGCCACAAAATTAATTATACTTTCACCTATTAAGGTATTTTTTTAATAATATTGGCAACTTTACATTATTTTGTATTAGTCTTTTTTTCCCTAGAAGCTTTTCTTTAAGTTGTTGCATTACTGGGATATATATTACTCTGTGCTTTTTCATCTTGTTCTACTTCTTTCCCCTTGTTATCCATTATTATGGCTTATGTGTATGGATCTCAAATCTGTATCTCCAGTTCCAATCTTGCCTTAAGATCCAGAGCCATGTTCATCTGTTTTGCACATATGTTGTCTCCATACCCCAAAGGAATCTGTATCTGAGATACCCAAACTGAATATATTATTTGATTATTCCTCAACCTCCAGTATTTTCTTCTTTCTTTTTCTCCAAAGTTACCTTCTATCTTTTGTCTGAGGAAGGTCTATTCTAGATATCCCATATAAGTGGAATCGTGTGGTATTTGTCCTTCAGTGACTTGGTTATTTCACATAGCCTAATGTCCTCAAGGTTCATCTACCTTGTAGCTTCAGACTGGATTTCTAAACCTGAATAATATTCCATTATATGTGGATACCACATTTTATCCATTCATTTGGACATTTGGGTTGCTTCCATCTCCTGGCTATTATGAATAGTGATGTGGTGAATGTGCAGATATCTCTTTGAGACCCTGCTTTCAGTTCTTCAGAATTACCCAGAAGTGGGATTGCTGGATCATATGATAGTTCTATTTTTAATTTAAGAATTGTCTGTACTGTTGCTCCTAGTGATCGCACCATTTTATAATTCCACCGATAGTGCACAGAGGTTCCAAGTTCTCCACATTCTTAACATTTGTTACTTATTTTTGATAGTAGCCATCCTAATGGGTGTGGGGTGATATTATATTGTGGTTTTAATCTGCAACTCTCATGATTAGTGACATTGAGTATCTCTTCATATACTTGTTGGCTATTTGTATGTCTTTTTAAAGAAATGTCTGTCCTTTGTCTATTTTAAAATCAGAGTATTTGATTTTTTTTGAGTTGTAGCAGCTTTTATATATATTCTTCATGCTAACATCATATCAGATACGTGATTTGCAAATATTCTTTTCATTCCATAGGTTGCCTTTTTCATGTAAAGATAATTTTGATATTACTCAAAATAAAGTTTAAAAGTTTCCCCAAAAATGTATATATCATGTGTATTTTAGCAAACCAGCCTTTGGCAGGGAACAATTACCATTCAGATATATTTGGGGGTACTTGATGATACTGCATTTTTCATCAGGTGAAAATATCTGGCTTACTAGTCTGGGTCCTTTCACCAGAAGGAAATTCACTAGAATTTTCTACAGGTCAACTCACTGCAGTGCTTAAGGTGGATATTTTGATATTAAAAAAATAAATATACCAGTAAGAAAGAAAGAAGGTGACTTAAAATGGGACCTTGAGATGGTGACATCTGTTTCATCTTAAAACGTGAAACAATTTCACCATAAAATAGTCTTTAGTTTTTCACCAGAACTTAGTGGCACTTATCATGTTCTTTCTAGTGATTTGGTTCAGGTTGTGCGTGTGTGTGTACTAATAAGATCCATGGGCTCCTTGATGCCGTGGCATTCATGAACTGTGCAGGAGCTGAGACTCTTTAGGATGAGGAAAATAGAGCATATTTAAATTCCTCATATATAGTGATTTTCACAATCCTTACCAAGGTAGTTGGTATTTCAGATTGAACCTATTTTCATTCATTTGTAAAAAGTAATCTGATTTCCTTAGCTGAACTAACGTTCACTTCTGGTGCAAGTCTGCCTTCCTCTTGCACTTCAGTGAATGAATTATTAAGTTCAGAATTTATCTTTCTTGCTCCCTCCATGCACTGTTCAGTGTGGGGTGGGCTGTGTGTGTGTAGAGAATGAGTGCATGCAAGTGCAAGCATTTCCATCCTGTTATCTCCTTACTCACAAAGGATTCTTACCAGTGGCCATCAGGGTTCAGTCAGGAAAATATTAGCCACTGTAGGTATTCCAGATGTAAAAGGCTTAATGAAAGAATAGGAGCTTATGTGAATGTAGCAAGAGCTGGCAGAGTAAAGGTCAAGAAATGTGACAGTGAATTTTGTGAAAGTCCTTGCAAGGACCTTATCCAGAAGCTCTGGAGTAGGTGGTTCTCAAATGTTTTCCCAGAAATGATGGCATTTCTAAAGACTTTCTGGGGAAACTACCACCAGCTATCTCACTGCAGCAGGAAAGAATGTTTCCAAGGGTTGTCCAGAGAGCCACTGGGGCATCTCTTGTCTATCTGCACATCTGGCCGGCCAACTTCCTGTAGCGAATGATGGCTCTATCTCGCTGCATTCCAAATCTCCTACAAGCATTCTCATGGACAAATACTAATCAAGTCCCATATAAGGTAAGTAGATTCTGAAAAAAAGTATTTTCAATGCTTTGTGGTGAGAAACAAATTTAGAAGAGTCTAGTAGCAATGCCGAGTTGTCAACACATTCTAGACTGTAGTTCCTCCACACTCCCTTATACTTCTGGATTTCCTAGAAACATATGTGAGTCTATATCACAATCTTACTGTAGTTCAAATACATGTAGGGCAGGAAAAGTAAGTGGTGGATAGATCCATAGCAAAAGGCTTTGCTATTTTTAACCTCTCTGGATGGCAATCCATGATTTGAGGAACAGAGTAATGGATGGTAGATTTGAGGAATTAGGTGTATGTTTCAGGAATAGGGTTACAAACTGAGTGAAGAAGAAAATTGAAATGTACCCAATGCTAACGGTATATTTAGGCAGCTTTACACTTTGTATCATTTTCACCTTAAAATATTCTTCTATTCTTCATCAAAACTTAGTGGCGTTTATCATGTTCTTTCTAGTGATTTAGTTCAGATTGTGTGTATACTATATATGTATATCGTATATATAAGATCACAGGACCCCTGATATCAGGAACCATGTATTGCCCATCTCTGAGTCTTTCTTATCTAGTAGAGAACTTGACTTTAGTAGGCACTCAGTAAGTGTTTGTTGCTTGATTGATAACCCTGTATTTCTTTAGTGTTTAGACCTCCCCAATGAACGTGTGTGTGTTAGAACCCACTGAAGTGTCACACTGAGAAAAATGGACATCATAAAACAGTCCAAAATAGCAGTGTAGCTGAATTGACAGTGAATGCATTGAAAAATGTGCCATAAATTTATACTCAAAGAACATACATCATCAAGTGTGGTGTGTTCTTCTGTGAAATATTAAGAAGTCTCATGAAGCTATAGCATTTCTGCATTTCCAGGAACACAAAGGCAGCAAATACTTAGAAAATGTGTTGGATCAAAGACCATAAAATCGATTCAAAAAAGCTGTACCTTTACAACAATAATAGCAATTTGAACAATAAATGATGGAAGATCAGAGCTTTGGATACTGAATCAGGAAAGGTACGGTCTAGGCTGCTATCACATAGCAAAAACACGTGATGGCTTAAATAAGGTAACAGTCTGGGAGTGGGTGTCCCTGATGGCTACAGGTGTTTCTGTCTCGTGAAGTTATTCAGGGGGTCAGAATCCTCCTATCTTGTCGCTCTGCTATCCCTTTGGTTCGTGGCTAAAGTTGAGTTGCTGTCTGTCCCATTTGGTTCTGGTCTAAAGGTACTGGAAAGCCTGAGGAGCAAGTTCTAAATGTCCAGTCACCTGCTATTACGGAGCACCTCGTTATTCTTTACTGATGCAGTCACACATAAAAAAGTATAGAGATGATGTGGGGTTTTAGAGAATGTTGCCTAGTTCATTTTCCTAGTTCTTTGAATATATATGTTAAGCATTATTTTAAAATTTGATGTGTGCTTTATCAAAGGTAATAGATACTGCTGATTGCCTTTCATGTGAAGTCCTAATTCTTTTCCTTTAACCTATGGAAGGAAGCCCACAAAGCCACTTTTACCATATGTTGCTGCTTGCTTATTCTTTCCTGGAAATAATACTGATGATTTTAGAGCCTAATTTTCCCTTTTTTATTGGAATGTCGTTGACCTGTAATATTTAGTTTCAGGTGTACAAGATAGTGATTCAACATTTATAGCATTTATAATTTACATAACATTTATAAATGTTAGGAAGTGGTCGCCTGGATAAATTCAGCTGTCATCTGTCACCAAAGTTGTTACAATATTGTTAACTGTACATTTGATGCAGGGCACCTGGGTGGCTCAGTGGGTTAAAGCCGCTGCCTTCGGCTCAGGTCGTGATCCCAGGGTCCTGGGATCGAGGCCCGCGTCGGGCTCTCTGCTCGGCAGGGAGCCTGCTTCCTCCTCTCTCCTCTCTCTCTGCCTACTTGTAATCTCTCTCTCTGTGTCAAATGAATAAATAAAATCGTTAAAAAAAATTAAAAAAAAAAACAAAAAACAAAAAACTGTACATTTGATGCTCTCATTATACCCCTGTGACTTACTTATTTTATAAGTGGAAGTTTATACCTTTTAATCCCCTTCCCCTATTTTGCCCATCCCCCCAGCTCCCTCTCCTCTGACAACCATAAGATCATTCTCTTTATCTGTGAGTCTATTTCTGTTTGGTTTTTGTTTTGTGTTGCTTTTTGGATTCCACACATAAGTAAAATCATATGGTATTTGTTTTTCTCATTTTTTTCACTTAGCATAGTACTTTCTAGTTCTACCCATGTTGTTGCAAACACAAGATTTCATCCTTGTAGCTGAGTAATATTCCAGTGTGTGTGTGTGTGTGTGTGTGTGTGTGAGCGTGTGTGTGTGTGTGTATACACGCTACTACATCTTTATTATCCATCTCTTGGACACTTACATTGCTTCCATATCTTGGATCTTGTAAATGATGCTGTAATTAAGAAGTGCGTATGTCTTTTCAAATTAGTGCTTTTGTTTTCTTTGGAAAAATATGCAGGAGTGGAATTGCTGGGTTTATGGTATTTCTGTTTTTAAATTTTTGTAGACTCTCCATACTCTTTCTGGCTACAACATTTTTGATTCCTGCCAATAATGATGACTCCCCCTTTGCATCCTTAGCACACATATCTCTCATTGTGGTTTTGATTTGCATTTCCCTGATAATTAGTGAGATTGAGCATATTCTCCTGTGTCTGTTGGGCATCTGTATGTCTTAATTGGAGAAAGGTCTATTCAGGTCTTCCCATTTTTTAAATCAGATTGCTTTTTATTTTTATACTGAGATGTATGATTTCTTTATTTTGGATATCAACTTTTTGGCCATATCATTTGCAAATATCTTTTCCTATTCAGTAGGATGGATGCCTTTTCACGTTGTTGATGGTCTCCTTTGCTGTTCAAAAGCTTTTCATTTTGATGTAGTTTTCTTTACTTGTGTTTTTGTTGCCTTTGCCTGAGGACACAGATCCAAAAAAGTATTGCTCAGACTGATGTCAAAGAGATGCTTACTTTATGATTTCTGGTCTTAAATTGGGTCTTTAATCCATTTTGATTTTTTGTGTATGATATAAGAATGTGGTCTAGTTTCATTCTTTTGCAGATGTTTCCCCGACACCATTGATTGAAGACTGTCTTCTCTCCGTTGTATATTTGTGCTTCCTTTGTTGAAGATGGACTATATGTGTGGGTTTATTTCTGGACTCTCTTGTCTGTTCGTTGATCTCTGTGTTTATTTTCGGGTCATTACCGTATTCTTTTGATCACTGTAGCTTTGTAGTAGAATTTAAGTATTAGGAAGTACAATACCTCCAGCTTTGTTCTTTCATACCATTGTTTTCACGATTTGGAGTTCTTGTAGTTCCATATGTATTCTTTGTTTTGGTTCTGTGAAATGGCATTAGTAATTTTGATAGGTACTGCATTGAATACTTTTGGTAGTATGGATATTTTAACAGTGTTCTTTCAATCTGTGAGTATAGTATATCTCTCCATTTATTTGAGTTACTATCAAATGCAACAGACTTATGTATATTGATTTTGTATCCTGCAGCTTTACTGAAGTAATTTATTCTAATAGTTTTTTTTGGGTGGAGTCTTTAGAGTTTTCTATAATATGTCATCTGCAAACAATGACCACTTGACTTTTTTTGTAATTTGGATGGCAATTTTTTTTTTCCTTGTGGCATTGCTGCGGCTGAGATTTCCAATACCATATTGAATACAAGTGGCAAGAGTGGTCATTCTTGTCTTTTCCTTGATCTTAGAGGAAAAACTTTAAGGTTTTCACAATTGAGTATGATGTTAGCTGTGGATTTGCGATTTATGGCCTTTATTATATTGAGCTACATTCCCTCTGATCCACTTTGTTGAGAGGTTTAATCATAAATGGATGTTGAATTTTGTCAAATGATTTTTCTATGAGATGATTTTATGATGTTTATTTTTGTTAACATAGTGTATCACATTGATTTGCAGATATTGAACTATCTTTGCATCCTTAAAACACTGCTTGATTATGTTACATGGCCTGTGTACTGTATTTTTTATTTAGTTTGCTAATATATTGTTCAGGATTTTTGCGTATGTGTTCATTTGTGATATTGGCCTGAATTTGGGAAGGATAGATATCAACTCTTTAAATGTTTGGTAGAATACACCTGTGAAGTGGTCTGGTCCTGGATTTCTGATTGTTGGGAGTTTTGGATTACTGATGCAGTGTCATTACTAGCAATTTTTTGTTCAGATTTTCTCTTTCTCCTTTGGTTTAGTCTTTGGAAGAGTGTATGTTGCTAGAGACTTATCCATTTCTTTTGGATTGTCCCATTTGTTGGCATCTAATTGTTCTTAGCCTCTTATCTTTTTTATTTCTGAGGTATTGCTTGTAACTTTTGATGTTTTGCTTTGTTCTTTTGTTTGGAGCATATTCCTTTGTCTCCTCATTCTGTCTGACTCTGTTTCTGTGTATTAGGTAGATCAGTTATGTCTCATGGTCTAGATGGGAGTGACTTTATTAGAAGGTGTCCTGTGGGGTCCAGTAGTATAACCCCAATGCAGATGCTCCAACAGTCCCTCCAAATGGGCTACATGCGCCCTTCTGTTGTGGCTGGGCTGTGATTGGTGTGGACTATGGTTTGCAGGGTTGTGTTCTGGTGTGGCTGGCTGTGAGGCCCAGCCACAACTGCTACAGACAGATATACTGGTCAGTGGGCCTGGCTCCCCAACCTGTTGGATTAAAGTTCCAGCTGTGAGTGCTGTGGGCAGGCTGGTGGGTAGGGTGGGACTACATTGCAGCCTGACACAAGGTCTGGCAGCAACTGTTGAAGGTGCTTTAATGTATAGGGCTGGCCCCTTGGGGCAGGACTGCCACTGGTGGCCTAGGCCATCCACTAGAATGTGATGGGCTGCTTGAGGGTAGTTCTGGCACCTTTTGCTAGGTTGGCAGGGCAGGGAGCTGCTTGGGAGGGGCAGGTTGGCTGGGGCAAGTTCTCAGAAGAATGCTCTGTAGGTGGAGAGTGTCTGAATTGACTCCTGTCAGCACTGGGTCAGCTTAGTAGAAGGGGAATGAGTAAAAAGTGGTCCTGCCAGTGCTTCCATCCCTGGTGAATGTTGCAACAGATCCCAGTTCCTCTAGCAGTATGCTGTAAAATCAGTCAATGAAATTGTCCTCATGTGTAAACTTGGTGCTTTTCGAATTGCTGCCTCTGTTCTGAGACATGGACTAAGTGAGACGTGTGTGCCCTTTGAAATTTAGATGGAGTCTTGGTTTCCTGCTGCTCTTTGGCTCTCCTGAACATAAGCCCCACTGGCTTCCAAAACCAGGTGCTATGGGGTCATCTTCCTAGTGTAGATGCCCTGGGCTGGGGAGTCCGATAGGTACTTTGTGTCTTGGTTCTTCAGGGAGGGCCTATATGGTTGTGATCTCTCTCCTGCTTGTGGGTCATTGTTCTAGGGGTGTGGGTCCTCACTGGATTGCATCTCTGCCCTTCCTACCCATCTCAATATGGTGTTTTCTTTATATCCTTGTGTAAAACCTGTTCTGTTAGTCTTTAGTATGTTATCAGAGATAGTTCAATACGTAGTTGTAGCTTTGTTGTGTCAGTGGGGGGAAGTGAGCATTTAGGATCTTCCTCCTCCTGCCATCTTGATCCTGCTTCTATAGCATCTTATTCTTTGTCCCTTTTCTCTTCAAAATATTTTTGGGTTTTGATTATGAATTTATGGTTAATTTTGTCATAAATTATGTAAAAATATTAGATTTGCTGTCACTGGTACTTAGTACTTGTCAGAAATGCTGATTTAGTTTATTGATAATGTAATTGTTTATGTGCAAAGGGGAATAACAATATTTCATAGTTGAGTTGACATCTGTAAACATGTTTGCGACTCTGGTGTCTGAAGTATTTAAAATGTATGTGGATTTTTTCTACTAATGAAATCTGAATTTGTTACTAGAAATGAATTATACATGTAAAGTACATAAGTTGAATTTCTTTTGTATCTTAAACAATATTTGGTGAGGTAAGTCATCCTACCACATAAGAATACCATAAAAAGTCTGAGCATTTTGAAAAGAGGTCTTTGAAAATGCAGAGGACATTTAGTGGAGCCTGCAAAGGTTGGTGGTGGGTCTGTGGGAATTTTAGGATAAATACCATATGACAGATGATTTAAGGAACTAAAGTGAAAATAAAGAAAAGGCTTGGTATTCTATATAATAGTTCTTAATTATGTTTTTTGTTTTTGTGCCTAACGTTAAAAGATAATGGAAAAAGCTGAAGAAAGATATACTTTGGCCTAGATTAAGAAAGTTTACCTCCTCTCCTACCAGTACCATATGGAGTATAAGCAGGATAGCAGAAACTAATGATGACAGACCAGGACCTATATAGAGGGGATAATGACATTAGATGGCCCCTGGTATTCCTTCTAACCATCTGATACAATGGAGATTAATTGAGGTTCTTTAGATAAAGTTTGTCTCTTATCTTTGAGGGTTGGCCAATGAGCAGATTCAAATAGTTTGGGAAGAGTAACAGTAATAATGGAAAACAGGTAAATTTTGACAAAGATGAAGTCGAAATTAATAAGACCTTGTGATAAGATATTTGAAGAAGGACTCGAAGGGTGGTCAGAATGGCCAAGTGTAAGACTGGCATTTCTTTCCTTTTTTTAAATTCCAGTGTAGTTAACATACAGTTTTACATAAGTTTCAGGTGTGCCATATAGGGTTTCAACAATTCTGTGCATTACTCAGTGCTCATCGTGGTAAGTGTGCTCTTAATCTTCCTCCCTTCCTTCACCCATTCCCTCACCCACCTTCCCTCTGGTAATGATCAATTTGTTCTTTATAGTTGAGTCTGTTTTTTGGTTTGTCTATTTTATTATTCATTTGGTTTCTTAAATTCCACATATGAGTGAAATCATAAGGTATTTGTCTTTCTCTGATTTATTTCCCTTAATATTATACTTTGTAGGTGCATTCATGTCATTGCGAGTGGCAAGATTTCCTTCTTTTTTAATGGGTAAATGATATTCCTCTGTGTGTGTGTGTGTGTGTGTGTGTGTGTGACCTCTTTATGTGTTCATCTATTGATGGACAGTTAGGCTGCTTCCATAATTGAGCTATTGTAAATAATGCTGAATTAAACAGGAGTGCACACATATATATTTTTGAATAAATGTTTTGTATATTTTGGGTAAATACCTAGTAGTGGAATTACTGGGTTATATGGTAACTCTTTTTAATTTTGGGAGGAAACTCCATACTGTTTTACACTGTGGCTGCACCAGTTTGCATTCCCAGCAGTGTACCACATGCACTTGAAGAAGTCCTTTATATCCACATCCTTGTCAACACTTGTTTCTTGTGCTTTTGATTTTAGCCATTCCAACAGGTATGTGTGATACCTTGTTATGGTTTTGATTTGCATTTCCTTGTTAAGTGTGTTGGGCATCATTTTGTGTGTCAGCCATCTGTACATCTTTGGAGAAATGTCTGCTCATGTCTTCTGCCTTTTTTTTTTTGAATTATTATTTTTGGTGTTGAGTTGTATATGTTCTTCATTTATTTTGGAAACTAACCCTTTTTGAACATGTCATTTGTAAATATCTCCTCCCATCCAGTAGGTTGTTTTTTAGTTTTGTTTCCTTTGCTGTGCAGAAGCTTTTTACTTTAATGCAGTCCCAGTAGTTTATTTTTGCTTTTGTTTCCTTTGATTCAGGAAACCTATCTAGAAAAATGTTGCATTAGCTGATGTCTGAGAAGTTACTGCCTGTGTTCTTCCAAATTTTATGGTTTCGGGTCTCCCACAATTAGTTCCTTAATCCATTTTGAGTTTATTTTTTGTGAATGGTGTTAGAAAGTGGTCCAGTTTCATTCTTTTGCATGTAGCTGTCCAGTTTTCCCAACAACATTTGTGGAAGACTCTTTTTTTTTCCCATTGCATATTATTACCTCCTCTGTCAAAGAATCATTGACTCTATAATTGTGGGTTATTTTCTGAGTTTTCTATTCTGTGTTATTGATCTATGTGTCTGTTTTTATGCCAGTACCATATTGTTTTGATTACTAAAGCTTTGAAATATAACTTGAAGTCTGGATTTGCTATAGCTCCAGTTTTTTTTTTTTCAAGATTGCTTTGACTCTTTGGGGTCTTTTGTGGTTTCATACAAATTTTAGGATTATTATAGTCCTGTGAAGAATGCTCTTTGTATTTTGAAAGGAATTGCATTAAATCTGTAGATTGCTTTAGACAGTATGGACATTTTAACAATACTGGTTCTTCCAGTCTATGGGCATGTAATATATTTTCATTTGTGTATTTAGCTTCTTTCATTGATATTTTATAGTTTTCAGACTACAAGTTTTTCACCTCCTTGGTTAAGTTTATTCCTAGGTATTTTATTATTTTTGGTGTAATTGCAAATGGAACTATTATCTTAATTTTCCTTTCTGGTACTTCATTGTTAGTATATAGAAATGCAACAGATTTCTGTATATTGATTTTTATATGCTGAGACCATACTGAACTTATCAGTTCTAGTAGTTTTTTGGTGAAGTTATTAGGGTTTTCTGTATATGGTATCATGTCATCTGCAAATAGTGGAAGTTTGACTTCTTCCCTACCAATTTGGATGCCTTTTACTCTTTTTCTTACCTGACTGTGGCTTGGAATTCTATTACTATGTTGAATGAAAGTGATGAGAATGGACATCTTTGTCTTGTTCCTGATTTTAGGGGGAAGTTCTCAGTTTTTCACCATTGAGTATTATGTTAGCTGTGAGGTTTTCATGTTTAGCCTTTATTATGTTGAGGTATGTTACCTCTAAACCTACTTTATTGAGAGTTTTTTCATGAATGAATTTTGTATTTTGTGAAGTCCTTTTTCTGCATTTTTTTTAGGTTTTTATCCTCCTCCTTATTGATGTATCATGTTGATTTTGTGAATATTGAATCAACCAAGCATGTCAGGAATAAATCGCACTTGATGTGGTGAATGAATGATTTTTTAAATGTATTTGGATTATTTTGGTAGTATTTTGTTGCATATTTTGGCATCTATGTTCAGAGATCTCGGCCTATAGTTTTGTTTATTTTGCTAGTGTCCTTATCTAGTTTTGGTATCTGGATAATGCTGGCCTCATAGAATGAATTTGGAAACTTTCCTTCCTCTTCTATGTTTTGGAACAGTTTGAGAAGAATAAGTATCAACTCTTCTTCAAAGGTTTGGTAGAATTAGCCTGTGAAGTCATCTGGTCCCGGACTTTTGTTTGTTGAGAGTTTTTTGATTACTGACTCAGTTTCAATGCTGGTAATTTGGTCTGTTCAAATTTTCTATTTTTTCCTGCTTCAGTTTTGGGAGATTCTATGTTTCTAGGCATTTATCCATATCTTCTAGGTTGTCAAATTTGTTGCCCTGTCATTTTTCATAATATTCTCTAATAATCATTTGTATTTCTATGACAGTTATTTTTCCACTTCTGGAAAATACTTTTCCACTTTCACTTTTCCATTTCTGATTTCATTTGAGTAGTCCCTTTTTTATGAGTCTGGCTAAAGGTGTATCAGTTTTGTTGATCATTTCAAACAATAGCTACTGGTTTTGTTGATCTATTGTTTCTTTAGTTAGCGTTTCATTTATTTCTGCTCCAATCTTTATTATTTCCTTCCTTTTACTGGCTTTAGGTTTTTTTTCTCCCCTAGCTCCTTTAGGTGTAAGGTTAGGTTGTTTGAGATTCTTCTTGAGATAGGCTTGAATTGCTGTGAACTTCCCTTTTATGACTGCTTTTGCTGCATTGCAGTGATTTTGGACTGTTGTGTTTTCATTTCCATTGGTCTCCATGTATTCTTTGATTTCCTCTTTGATCAGTTCATTGTTGAATAGCATGTTGTTTAACTTCCATGTGCTTGTGGTCTTTTCAGATTTTTTGTTGTGGTTGATTTCTAGTTTCACACTGTTCTAGTCTGAAAAGATGCATGGTGTGACTTTGTCTTTTTAAATTAGAAACTTGTGGCCTAATGTGTAATCTAGCCTGGATAACATTCCAAGGGCATGGAAAAGAAAGTGTGTTCTGGTGTTTTAGGATGGAATGTTCTGAATATACCTGTTGGAGCCATCTGGTCCAGTGTGTCATTCAAAACCACCATTTCCTTATTGCTTTTCTGTTTGGATGACTTATCTATTTATTTCAGTGTGGGGTGTTGAAGTCCCCTACTATTATTATTTTACTTTTAGTTTCTTCTTTTCTGTCTGTTAATAGTTGCTTTAAGTATTTGGGTTTTCCAGTGTTGGGTGCATAAATATTTATAATTATTATATCTTCTTGTTGGATTTTTTCCCTTTATGATTATATAGTATCCTACTTTGTCTCTTATGATACTCTGCTTTAAAGTCTACTTTGTCCAAGTATTGCTACCCTGGCATTTTTTTTTCAAATTCCATTTTGTGATAAGTTCCTCTCTACCCCTTCACTTTCAATCTATGTGTGTCTTTAGGTCTGAAATGAGTCTTTTGTAGACAGTGTATAGATCTTATTATTATTTTAAAAAATCCATTCCATCATCCTTTGTCTTTTGATTGGAACATTTAGTCCATTTTTATTTATAATTATTTATAGGTATGTATTTTTTGTTTTATGGGTTTTTTTTTGTTTTTTTTTGTTTTTTTTGTTTTGTGTTGTAGTTCCTTTCTGATTCTTCTCTTGCTCTCTTCTCTCATGGTTAGTTGGGATTCTTTAGTGATATGCTTGGATTCCTTGCTCTTTATTTTTTAGGTATCTATTACTGCTTTTTTTTGGTTACTATTAGGTTTGTATATAACATCTTATCAATATAGCAATCTATATTAACTTGATGGTTGCTTTAAGTTTGAACCCATTCTTTACTCCTCTCCCCTTACATTTTAAGTGTATGGTGTCATACTTTACAGCCTTTTATTTCGTGAATCCATTGACTGATTTTCATAGATATGCTTCGATTTACTGGTTTTGTGCTTTTTACTTACTCCTGCTTATGGTCTTTCCTTTCCACTCAAAGATTCCCCTTTAAAATTTCTTCTAGAGATGGTGTAGTAATGAGGAAATTCCTTCAACTTTTGTTGGTATGGAAAAAAGTCTTTTTCTCTTTATTCTGAATGATAGCATTAGTAGGTGGAGTATGCTACAGTTTTTGTTTGTTTGTTTTACCTTTCTGTACTTCAAATATATCATGCCACTTTCTTCTGTCTTATAAAGTTTCTGCTGAGAAATCAGCTGATAGCCTTATAGGATTTCCCTTGTATATAATTGTTTTGTTTTCTCTAACTTCTTTTTAAAATTCTCTGTTTATCACTACTTGTTGCCATTTTAATTACTGTGTATCTTAATGTGGATCTCCTTTGGTTGATTTTATTGGGGGCTCTCTCTACCTCCTGGATCTGGATGTCTGTTTCCTTCCCCAGAATCGGGAATTTTGCAGCTATTACTTCAAATAAATTTTCTGTCCCCTTTTACTCTCTCTTCTCCCTCGGACCCCTATAATGCAAGCATTATTATGCTTGATGATGTCTCTAAGCTTCCTAAGTCTGTTTCCATTTTGTATAATTTTTTTCCCCTTGCCTTTTATGCTTGATTGCATTCCATTAATCTGTCCTCCAAGACGGTGATTTGTTCTTTTACTTCCTTTAGTCTATTATTCATTCCATTAGTGTATTTTTAAAAAATTTTTATTTATTGTGTTCTTCATCTCTGATTAGTTCTTTTTTTATGTGCTTTCTTTGTTAAGGGTTTCACACTGAGGTCCTCCACTCTTTATGATACATAAAGTGAGTATGTTTGATTACCTCTTGAAATTCTCTGTCAGGCATATTATTTATGTCCATTTTTTAAGCTATCTTGCTGTGATTTTTGTCCTCTTTCATTTGGGACACATACTTCTATCTCCTCCTTTCCTCTAACTCTCTCTGTATGTTTCTGTGCATTACATCAGCTACATCTGCTTTTGAAGGTAGTGACTTTGAGAAGAAGAGTTACTATAGTTCCCTGCCCTACTACAGTGATCAGGGTTTGGTTCTTGCACTGTTAGTGGGCCAGTCTGGCGATACCTTGGGCTTGATTTGGGTCAGACCAGGCATTTGCCAGACATGCAGCATATGGAGTTGCATGGCACTTTATTGTACCCTGAGATGTTTTTGTTGGTGGGTGGGGCCTGCAGTCAGACCAGTTGTCTGCCCCTTGCCCACTATGGTAGCTGAAGTTAGACTGTTGCGTGTGGTTATCTTTTCTTCTCTCTGGGGCAAGAGTCACTTTGGACTGGTGGTGGTCTCTGTTGGGACTGCTTGCACACAGCTAGGCTTGTATCAAATCTTTGGATGGGCTGTGTCCAAGAGCATATTGGAGACAGCAGATCTGCAGAATCTTGCAATAGTGGGAGATGAGGTATTAGCTAGGTTTGTACTCTTGCTGTGGAGGAGACCTTGAGGCGAGGCCTGGAAGGGGCGGCTTGGCAGAAGCATGGTATCCAAAATGTTTGTGTGGGTCTGCTGTGGCTGGGGACCTGGAACGGAGGCCTGACTGGAGGGATTGTCTGCAGGGGAATGCAGGTAGGGAGTGCGCTGTTAACAAGTTAGGTAGTCATTGTTGGCACTGTGCTGGTTTCCAAAGATGATGGATGTGTGTTTAGTGTGAAGGATGTGGGAGGGAAATGGTACCTGCTAGCTCCTTTGTTCCTGGAAAAGTCTCCCAAAGATCTCTGAAGACTGGCATTTCTTACTGGAGACCACATGAGAAGGTATAAATGCACAGACTATTTATGCAACATAATGGAAACAAGAAATTAAGTGTGGAAAAATTGTTCAAGTCCATATTATTATGGGGCGATTTATATACCTTACAATAAAGACTGAACTCTATGGATCTTTTCATTATCCCAGTAATTTGGTGAGGTTTCATGTTTATTGAACCACAAGAATATTTTATTTTATATATGCTGTGGGGTATCAAAGAGCTAGAAAGTTTTATCACTAGAATTGCAATGTCCTAAAATTTATCACATAATAGGGACAGTTATGTGGCCATGGAATTAAGTGAAGTCATCACCCAACATAAATCAAATTTTAGTCTCAGAATAAAAAATTAAAGGTAACTAAGTTATTTCATTTGAAAGCATTTTACATTAATTGCTAACCATGTTTTATTATCTGTGATCAATTATTTTTAAATCTAGAAGGATTTTCCCAATATTCTTATTTTTTTTATTTTTTTTTTAAAGATTTTATTTATTTATTTGACAGAGAGAGAGATCACAAGTAGGCAGAGAGGCAGGCAGAGAGAGAGGAGGAAGCAGGCTCCCTGCCGAGCAGAGAGCCCGATGTGGGCCTCGATCCCAGGACCCTGAGATCATGACCTGAGCCGAAGGCAGAGGCTTTAAACCGCTGAGCCACCCAGGCGCCCCCAATATTCTTATTTTTAAAATCTCCTTATACTGCTGGCATTCAGTTTTCTAGGAAAAGGGTACAGCAGAATATTTAAGGCATTAATTCCTTATAATCTAGTGGTATAAGTTATCTTTAAATAGTTCTTGAGTGAAATCTTATACTGTTCTCTGTGTTCTTATCATAAAAATGCTTTGTAAGGTATTATCTCAGAAAGAACATTTCGATATTTGCTCACTTTTAAGGAGAAGAAAGAGTGATTANGCCTCGATCCCAGGACCCTGGGATCATGACCTGAGCCGAAGGCAGCGGCTTTAACCCACTGAGCCACCCAGGCGCCCTCGAAGCTTTTGTTTTTTCCATAATAAAACTTTGCAGAGATTTATTAACAGTTTTCTCCAACTTTAAATAATTTATATTGTAACTCATGTAGTCATTCTGTCTACAGTAAATATTGAGTAACACATGCAGGACAATGTAGCAGGTAGTGCTAAAACACTAGTGATAAAACAAAAAATATGTAAAAACATTATATATAAGAGGGCTGAGGAAACTATGGCTTATGGACCAAATCCAGTTTGCTAAATGTTTTTGTAAATAAAATTTTGTTGGAACACATCCACACTCATTCATCTATGTGTTCTCTATAGCACTTTAACATTGACAATGACCACACTGAGTAACTGTGATAAAGACTATATATAAAAACTAGAATTATTACCTGCCCTTTACAGAAAAAGTTCATTAACCTCTGATAGAGAATATATTTCAGTAGCAAAAACATAAATCTCTAAAAGAGATCTCATCCATATGTGATTGTCAGACCAGAGAAAATACTTTTAATATTTTGGATATTAAAAAACTCTTTTTAAAATACTTGGTAGGTTTACAAAGGGAATAAAAAAGCAGGTAATGGAAAGCTTGGTAATGGAAAGCTTTGTCCTGAGAAATGTTGAAGTCATTTCTTGTTAGTCCATCCACTGGCTGCTTCCTATTAATTCAGTGGCAACAATCCAAGCCGGCACTTTTCTGTCACACTGCCTCTAACATCTGGTGAATTCCCAGGAGGGTGATAATAAAAACAATCATCTGTGCTTAGTCCACCCTCCAGGAGTAGCAGGTAATAGGGAGCTTCTGCTTTCACTTAAATTCATAACTGTGCATTGGATTGTTATGAAACCTAAAACCCTTATAATTTCACTTTTACCTATAATTTACATTTCAGTTACTTTCTCTTGGCCTTTTCCTAGCATGAAAAATAGCCTACAACTCATTAATTCCCATTATGACATTAAAACAACAACAAACACAAACCTATAGCTTTGTGTATCATTCTCCACTAAATTTCAAATTGAAGGCATGAACCAAGCAATAAAGGCTACCAGCTTGAGGATTCCATCTCTGTCAGGGGTAGATCTTAGAGGTAGACATTCCAGTTCTAGATCCCCTGTAAATCTACACAGACAAGGCAGCCGCTAATTCAGTGTGAGTTTAGTGGGAACCAGAGTCCCATCTGCCTCCCAAAACTGTTTGCCTTCCAGGTTTCCTGCAGTCCATGAAAGCCTCACATTGCTCATTCATGGGTTCAGCTAGCCTCAGTGAGCGTGAGCATGGTAACTGGCAGCAACAAATTAGTCTTAAAACAAAAACAAACCAAAAACCAAAAAAACTCAGGAATACTTTGGTTAAATCAATTAGATGACCTAGCAGAGTACTGAGGTAAAAGATACATCTTGATGGAAGAGGTAAGGCATCTGGATTATGATAATATGGGAAAATTTGGTCTGTGTGTGGCATGGCATCACTTTGAGGAGCTGTGGGAGCAGAATGACCTCCTAGGGCATCAGAAGCTTGGATGGGCGTGTCGAGGCACTGGCAACAAGAAAGGAGCAGTCATGTGGACAAAGCAGGGCCCTGATTCAGTGTTTTGTAGAGAGGTTATCCATAACAAATGCTGAAAAGTGACTTCCAACAGCAGCCCGAACACTTGGATTTGGGCTGGCAAGAGCAGATGGTATTAACAGTGGGTCTTTGGGAACCAGAATAATCATGTTACAATTCTCTGAAGTTTTTAGCACCTGCATCTGTGCATTTATGGGTTTTGGGTTGCTTCTGGCAATAGCTCTTCCTGCTAGTGTGCCAGCATATTTGCTGGTATATTCAATTTTGTAAGAAGAGTGAATTTTTTTTTAATATTCAATTTATGTAAGAACGATTCCCTTTGAGGGAGGCCACTCTCAAAGATTTATGGCATCTATTATCTAGTGTGAATGTTGAACCTGAGATCAGTTGTCTTTATCTGGGCATGGGGTCTAGCAGCACCTAGCTCTGTGGTTATGTGAAAGAGACATTGCTGTTGGCTATGATGAACCACATTCCTGAGGTCAAACTAAACAGTTCTGATGTTGAGTGAGGCACGTTTTTTCAGTCTGCAAAATTTGAAAATCTAATTGAAATATCTATTTTTTTCCAATAGAGGATCAATTATTTGAAATACTGTTCATACTACTTACTACTAGTACCACAACTATGCTTTGTTGCTTTCCTTATGAAAATTTTCATTTATTTCCATTTCACATATGAAAGTAAATTTTTGTTATTTTCTTGTTTATTTGCTCACTGAAAACATCTTTCAAACTTAAATCTATTTTTTTTCCTTGGGATATTTTTCTCTTTGAAGTCTAGAATTCCTTTACATGCAAGTTCTTCTATTTGAAGATCCTTGCTTGGTTCTGCTGTATTGCTCTAACCTTGGCTCCATTGTCGCCTTGTAGGGGATGAAAGGAAAGTCTTTTCCTATGTGCAACTTATATATCCTGTTCACTCTTTTCTTTTGTATGATGCAGGTCCTCTCTAGCTTTGAGAATGCGATGAAAAATTTTACAACTGCAGGCAAATGTGACCCCATGGTTAGTACTGACAAACTAAGGGAAGAAATAGTGGGATGTATTTTAGATTTCTTTACTATGTGGTTGTGCCAGGTTTATTTGGTATTTTTTATTCTTTGTTAATGAAGTAGTCTTAGGGATATTTTGAGTTGACATCATTGTTGTCTAATGTTTGGAATCTTCCCTATCAGTGATTCAGTAAAACTAGGAGTAACCTTAGTGCTGTGGAAATTAGGACTGGAAAATTAGTTATAGGACACCCAGAAAATTTTATTACATCAATGTCGAGATGTAACTAGCTTCGGATGGATTTTTTTTTAATCCAGTGTTTGACTTAATCTGAGAGCCAGACAGATCAAAGGCATTGTACATGTAGGGATTTTTTATTTATTTATTTTTGTCCAAGGTCATTTTTTTTTTCAATACTGTCTGGGTGATAATGATGCGTCATTGTAGGTTCACGGATTATATAACAAATGTACCATTTTGGTGGGGAATGGTGATAGTGGGGGAGGCTAAGTATGGGGACAGGTATATGGGAAATCTGTCAACCTTCTACTCAATATTGCTATGAACCTAAAAATGTTCTAAAAAATTTATTTTTTAAATGTAGAAAAAAGTAACTAGCTTCATAGAATATCTATTAAGTTGGTTAAGGAACCACTATTACTAGATTTTAAACTGTGTTGGCCATTTCCTCTTACTTTCCTCGTCCTCATTTCTGGCTCTGAAATATTAAGAAAATTCTGTGTGTGAATGGAAGAAAAAATTTTGGATTCTTTTAAATTTCTTAATTTTAAGGGCTATGTGAAAAAGAATGCTTCTCTTAACTAGTACTCCTAGTGTTACATCGTTTATGGATGATGTGATTAGTTCCTGTAGTTAAGGTTCTAGCCATGACTACAGATTATGGCTGTAATCCTCACGTCAGGGTCTGAAAAGAGCTTGATCATCAGACAGAGAAGCCCAATTATGAAGGAAATGGGAGAGGAGTTTATTCCACTCTCCAAGATTGTCTTTCCTGAATTTGGATGGTGAGGAGGGTGGCTGTTGAGATATGCAATGATGGCTCTTACAGAGTCAAGGTAGAGTATGAAGGAGAAATAAGATAATGGAATGGGGTCTAAAGCCTTTGGGAGCAAGCCATATTTAGTTTTATGTTACTCTTGACCTTTATTGCCATAGTAAAGTCTTATTTAACGTTTCAGATTTGTTTCATTTAAGATGACATGGAGTATCAAGGAACGTCTCTTGGGTCTTAGTTTTAAGGGAAGTGAGTACATGGTGTCAGCAGAAATAAAAAGTAAGCTCTCTGGGGGATGGTAAAATTCAAGAGAAAAGTCATAGTTTTGAGGTATGGCTTCATTCCTTCCACAGAGACTCATTTTTTTATTGCCAATTTCAGTAAATCTGGTTCTATTTTATTACAGAAGTGTTTTTTCCCCCTTTTAAACTCATAGCCTTGGATGTTTATAAAGGAGGTACACCCCACACAATCATAGATGTATGTTTTCATTTTAGCAGAGCTTTAAGAAAAATAGTGTTTGAGGAGCTGGGAATACCAAGTCAAAACTGTGGCTTTTGCAATAAGGAGGTGTGTTTGATTGAAATTGGCCAAAAATTCTTTATAACTTTTCTCAACAGTGGTGGAGTCTAGTTCCCAATCTCTGAACTCTGTACCAGCCTTGTGACTTGTTTTGGCCAACAGAAGGTAGCAAAGATCATGTGAATGTTTGGAACCTGGGCCTCAAGAGACCTTGAGTTTCCATTCCCACTCTTGGAATCAGATGCCATGTAAGGAAGGTGGAGACATACAGTCATGACCACAGCCAGCCTCCGTTGCCTGTAATGTGAATGAAGCCGACTTCATCGTCAGCCTCAGCTGAGCTGCTAGATGCCTAAAGCATGTGTCCAATGGAATATTATTCAGCCTTAATAAAGAAGGAAATCCTGATATTGGCAACAACATGGATGAACCTGGAGGGAATTGTGGTAAGTGAAATAAGCCAAACAAAGAAGGACAAATACTACATCATCTCGTTTACACATGGAATCTAAGCTAGTCAAACTCCCAGGACCAGAGAGTAGGATGGTGGTTGTCAGGAGGTGGAGGGTGGGGGAGATGATGGCCAAAGGATATAGGGTTTTAGTGGTGCAAGATAAGTAAGTTCTGGGCATATAACATACAACAGTGTGAACATAGTTACCTAGACTGTATTCTGTATGCTTGACATTCGCTGGGACAGGGTAGGTGTTAAGCGTTTTCGCTGCAGGCACGTAAACACACACCATGTCAAGACAGACAAGCAGAAGAACTGCTTAGCTGAGCCCAGCCTAAAATGTGATACATATTTATTTATAAGCAAATGAAATTTCTGTTGTTTTTAGATTTTTTAGATGGTAAGTTTTGGGATGATTTTTAAGATAAATAATACAGAAGATTATGTTTTTTAAAAATAGAAGAAAGACTTGTTAAAATAAATATGACTTAGAATATTATGTGCTTGGTAACAAACACACATATGAATGTCAGAATGCCAGTTGGAGACAGGGTTGGATGTCCATCTTTTCTCAGGAGCCTCTGAGAGGCTGGACACTGTCCTTCAACTCCAGTCTGTTGAGTGTATCTTGCATTGCCTGCCTGCTGCATTCAGTCTGTTCCTAGTCTCCCATCTGTGTTCATTTTGTACGCTTTACTTTCTCTGTCCTTCCCTTAAATGTTGGTCTCTCCCAAAATTGCTTGCTCATCGGTTCCATTGTCTGGAATTTTCTAGAGTTGTCTGTGAGTTTAATCTATTGACTTTGTGCTGAAAATTATAAATTCTCTACAGTCTGTTTATCCAATAATAGACATGTCAACTTGATTGCCTCAAAGTCATGATAAGTTCAAGATGTCTATAAAATAATACTACATCATGTTTTAGAGCTTGGTCTGAGCCCAAGCAGTTTAATTAACTTATGGGTCTTACTTCTCACCTCGTTCTTAGCAGGCAGGTGCCAGTATTCTCTCCATTGAGAAAAGAATTTTAAGGGGGCAGGGAACACACTCAGTGTTGCATCCTCATCTGGTAACAGAGCGTTCTTCCGAGCTTTTGCCTTAGAGATCTTCCTTCTTCAGACACTCTTTCAAGTCAGAAAATGGATGAAGCCAGTCACATTTATCAGTCACCAACTACTTTTATAGTCTTCCTCTTCATGATGTTTTGCACACTTGGCCATCTCCACCTCTCCACAGCCACCATCCAGTCTCAGGTCCTCACATCCTGTTCTCCAGATTCTCAGGGGTCGTCTTCCATTGCTTTTACCCCCTGGCCCTTGCAGTGGAGCCTTGCCACTGGGAAAATAATATTTCCAGAGCACAGCTGGTCAAACACGTTTCCCATGGTGCTCCGTCATCTGAAGGATAAAATTTGTGGTATCTTTTTTGGCATCTGTGCCAAGACTTCTGCAAGTTTGCAAGTTAGCCTTAGCAGAGGAGGCCTATATTTTCGATTGCTGGGCTAACTGGGTGTCCAGATTCATCTGCCCTCATGGCTCTGCCCGTACTCCAGTCTAACCATACAGAATTAGGTTGGGTCATGAGCGTGCTCTTTCCTGCTTCTGTGCATTTCTCCGTATTTGGAATCCCCTGTCACTACCACTGCCACCGCACCACACACACACACCTACACCCTTGTGCATCCAGATATCTTCTATCTCAGGGCAAATGTGTCCTCTTCTCAGAAGTCTTCCCCAGGGTCTCTCAGCAGATACAGATGTTCCTTTTCTGTTACTACGCAGTGTATATGTGCTAGCACTTACATAACACCACATCTGGTGGAATTAACACTTTTAAGGCTGTTTCTTATCTGTTCTCTGTATTTCTTGAAGAGAGGGACAACTTGTGCTTTATCGTATTTGTATCCAAAACACAAATTACACCACCCATCACAGCACCCGCACTTGCTATGGAATGAAGGAAGAATGAAAATGCTTGCTACAATTTTGTGGCAACAAAGAGTTCTAAAATCCTTTCTGTTCTAGCTCCTTGCCTACTCAGACTTTAATTCCCATTCCAGTGATTTCTGGATGGAGCTCCATCGTAAGGGTGCACCTTTGTGAATGTGAGCACCTACAAGTGCATGTATGTAGCAGGTACTGTAACTCACTGAGGAAATAGCTGTAACATTATAATAAAACGTAAGTGTAAGAGTTTTATGCAGGGCAAAAGGTAATTTGCAAGCTTTCAATGATACATTTCTATTAAAAGGTACTGTGATCATTTCTACAAGATGATCAGACTTTCTCTCTGGGCCCTTTTACTTTGACCCAAGGGTTCACTACATCTGATAAAAGGCAATAAAAGGGCAGACTTTGAAATAATCCCAACCAAGGGATGTTAGGAGCTGAATAGCAGGCCGTGTCCTGAACAGGAGGTTAATTGCTGACACACACACTATCTGGCGGGAGTAAGCTGCAGGGGGCTCAGATTCCGGTTCTTGTCATCTCTGTACAAGATTTCTCTATCGTGATGAATTTGAAATCCTCTAACTACCTAGGATTTAAAAAGCAAACAGAAAATTGCAATATCAAAGGTCAATACAAATAAAAGCAAGACGACACAAAGCCTGCATGAAGAGGAAGCAGGCATCAGAGGATCAGAGCGTTGGAAAAGAGCTAATTAGCAAAGTCCAGTCTTTAAAATAACTAAGGCAGCAATTATAAATAATTAAAATGAAGAGAATTTCATGATTATGATGGGTTAAAAATGCATAGCTTTGTATTTCAGCAAGTAGTTTCAACACACTTGAAATTCTTAGATTATAAAGAAAATATAAAGCTGAACCATGGCATTTTATCCCTAAGCACATTTTTTGTATTAAAATGCTTTGATTTTTTTAAAAAGTAGCCATAATGTTTGTGAGTTTTGCAGCGTGATACAGTACATTGTTCTTTATGGGGTAAAGTTCTATAGATTTGAAATCATCGTCAGCCTTTATCAGTTGTCTGGACTCTCTGGCGAGCCTGCTGTTCGGTCCTTCCCTCTCTTCAGTTCTTTCTTCCTTCCCAACATACAGGCATCTGCTTACTTTGCCTCTATCATGAATATGAATTAATTCTCATCCTACTTTAGAGGGTTTTTTAAGAAGGAAAACAGAACATTTCCAAATTTATATAATTTCCTAACTAGACTCCTTATATTCAAATTCATGCTTGTTCTCTTGCCATCAGAGTTTTTAGGAACATCTTCACATAAAGTTCTTAGGGATCTTTACACCTATCTTTAGTGTAAATGCAGTTGGATCTTAGAATGCCATCCTGTTACCTGTCTGGTCCAGCCACCAACGTCCTTTGCCTTTGCTATTCCATTAGGCTTCGAACCGGTCTTTGGCTTTTTCTCTGCTGTGACTCCAGCCACGATGTCTCTTTGTCTCGCTGAAAATGTCTCACTTCTTGGGCCTCAGGGTTTTTGCACTGACCATTCCTCGACCTCAGAATAGCTTTTCACAAGCATCCTCATGACTGGTTCCTTTACCTTCTTTTCTGCCTCACTCTCCCCTTATAAGTGAGGACCTCACTCCCCACCCTATAAAATAATAACCCCTTCATTTTCAACCTGGTTCTGTCTGTATCCTTACCTGCTTGAATTTGTCTTTTATCCATTCAGTCCCACCTAATAAACTACATATATGTCAACCTTTTTTTTTTTCTTCCTGCTCCTTTCATGACAGCAGGAATACTTTGTTCCTAGTAAGGAGTTCAGTGTTCAGTAAATACCTGTTGAAACCTTGGAGTAAATGAAAACTGTGGAACTTGGTTTCTCTTTTTCCTCTGGCTTTGTTACTCCGAATTTTTTTTTAAATACTCCTAACCTTTATTTTCACTAATTGTGTGGGTTTTCTCAGTACTGTGAACATGCAGTCTCTTGGGTCTGCAACACGCGTGAGCTCCACCCCCCTTGCCTTGCAGGCAGGATGTCAGCAGGTTGTGGGTCGGGGCAGAGCTACCCCACTGCACATGTGTCCACAGTGCTGCTCCCAGAGCCTGGCACATTGTAGATCCTCAGTGTGAAGTAAGTGGCTGAATTTTGCTGAAGTATTGTGGAATAATTTAGGATATGTTATTAGGTAAATTCACAGTTGCAGAACGGTATGCAGGATACAGTAAAGCATTTGTAGAATACAATTAGAGCCCAGAGAGCGTCCTGCATACAGACGTACCTCACTGTGCTGTGTCTGGCTTTGTTGTGTTTCTGAGATGCTGCGCTTTTGACGGATAGAAGGTTTGGGGCAGCCTGGCATCTAGTATCTATTGTGCCATTTTCCAGAAACAACAGCATTTGCTCATGTTGTGTCTGTGTCCTGTTTTGGTAATTCTTGCAGTATTTCAAACTTTCTCACTACTAGATTATGGTGATCTGTGATCAGTGATTATGACTTGCTGAAAGCTCAGATGATTAGCATTTTTTTTAGCAGTAAAAGTATTCTGTAAGGGATGCACACTGTTTTCCTGCACATAATGCTATTGCACACTTACTAGACTACAGTGTGGTATAAACAGGACTTGTATATGCACTGGGAAACCAAAAAAAATGGACTCACTTTATTACAATGTTTGTTTTATTGTGGTGGTCTGAAACCAAACCTGCAGTATCTCTGAGGCATGCTTATATTTACATTTCTTTAATATGCTTGTGTAGGTAAAGTAAGGCTATATTACTTAATAGTTACTAGTTTTCAGTGTTTAACGAAAGAACGGGAACTTGAGAGGACAGTGAAGGGATAATTAATTATATTTTAGACTCTTCTGAACTTAAATGGCTGGAAAAAGTCTGTAGGTATAATTCTAACAAGTAGAGAGCTTGAAATAACTTGTGATAGCTTATTTTTCTCTCATGGCTTTCTACAAAGTGTTTAAAATACAATTATGATATCAGTCATATAATCAAGAACAAGAAATACCAAAGGCAAGTCAATGTTCACATCTACAGAAAATCAGTGAAAATAAAATGGAAAATAAAACATTTTGTCAGGTTTAAATATTAAATGTGGTTTTCCCCTCATCAGTATAAAATGAGAAACTTGCTCAGTGACGTGGTTCTTCTGTTCTGGGGTTTGATGTTCTGACAAACTTCTAATGCTTTCAAGTCTGAGCTAAGTGAGTTCTTTTGGCGGGGGAGGGGAGGATATTTTTCTTGTTCTATTAGGGAAAATTAATTATTCATTCTTAAGTATTCCCATTTAGTATCTGTATAACATAATTAAATATGTTCTGTTTACAGACATGCCTCAATTATACCAATAACATAATTGTGTTCATGTGTATTACTGCTAGAATTTAACTCCTTGAGGTCAAGGGCATTGTCATTTTATTTCTGCATGCCCAAAGTCCAATATAATGCTTGGTAGCAGTAAATGTTTAATATCTGCTAAGTTATAGTATGCATTATCTGGTCTGTGTTGCTATGGAGGTGAATAATTGAGTAACATTGAGCACATTTAGTTTTTACCTAAATGATTTGAGGAAACTTAGAACCTTCTACATTTCTAACTACAGAAAATTAGGACTAAGGAGCAAATTTAGAGGTGGTTATTCTCCATGCTGCAACCAGTTCTCCTTGCAGTCCTGCTAATAGCCTGTCCTGGGTCCTTGTCTTTGGTACTGTGCCTTACATTTTTTGCATGCATCCCACTCCATCAAACTTAGTGCCAAAATTTCTCAAAAAGGCTTAAAAATGATCAGTGTGAATTTGACAATGTGCTATGTCATCCTCATGAATTTTCTTTGTAAGAACTCATATGTTATAAAAAGATCTTCTTCCCTCCTTAAAAAATTTCAAGTACAAACAAGAAAATGATTTTGTGGGCATGTGAGAGAGGCTTAATGTTCTTCCTAGTGTTGGTCACATATTTCCTGGATTTCTAGACCTGATTGTGATCTTTTAAATCCCCCATAGCAAAATTGAATATTAGTTACAGATATAATGTTTGTTTTCATAAGATATAAAAGAATAACACTATTTAAGCATATGCCAAAACAGTATAGAACATTCGCGATTCATTTATTCAACCAGTCAATGGTAAATGAGCACTAAACTACATTCCAGAGACTATTCTAATCTCAGATAAATCATTACATAAAACAGACCAAGTCTCGCAAAGTTTAAATTCTAGAGTAGGTAAGTAGAAGAGAAATAGTCATGGTTCACATGGGATATGTTTAATCAAAGAAGAATAAATCAAGATTAGAGATAGAGAGTGGTGGGAAAAGATGCTATTGACTGTAACATAACAGCAGCAGACTGGTTCAGAATTGGAGGTATTGTTTTGGTAGGGCAAGGAGCAAGGTTATTTGGGGAAGCTGGGGGAATGGCTCCTCTGGTTTCAGAGTCTAGAGAGTTGATACATTTATAAATCATATTTGCCACTAGCCTCAGAAATGTAATTGTAGTGTATGTTTCGGTGTGACTGTGTTCTGTCAACATTCCCAGGTATCAGGGCAAAATATTTTGCTTTGCTTATTAGGAAAAGTTACAAATCTGTTATTTTAGATCACAAAGAGCCACACTCATCCTTTGAGTCCTATCTTTTTTTGCTACATTTATTTCAATGCTCCATTATTGGGTCCATGCATATTTAGGATTGTTATGTCTTCTTGGAACCTTGTTTTTTTCCCCCTTCTCTGTAATTTTTATTCAGGTGTTGAAATTCTAATTCCCTCAGAAAGTTACTATATTGGCAGAGAGGGTTTTTAAAGAGATGATTAATTTAAAGCGAGGCTGTGACAGTGGACTGTAATAGACTCTGACAGGTGTCCTCCGAAAGAGAGGAAATTTGGACATACAGACATTGGGATGCAAACACACAGAGGATAGCCCTTGTGAGGACACAGCAAGAATGTGGCTTTCTGCAAGCCAAGGAGAGAGGAGCCTCAGGAAAAAGGAAACCTGGCAACACTTTGATCTTTGACTTCCAGCCGTCGGGACTGGGAAAAAATTTCTGTTGTTTGAGCCCCCCAGTCTGTTACCTTCAGTATGGGAGCCTGAGCAGATGTACAAAATCCTAGCAAACAAAATAATGTCCCCTTTCTTCCTGATCACATATTTTGTTCTGAAGTCTACTTTGTCTCACACTAATGTAAATACTCCAGCTTTGTTTTCATTGGTTGCTGGCATGCTATATCTTCATTCCTTAATTTCTAACCTGTGGGGTCTTTTTATGAAGGAGGTTTCTAACAGACAACATATAGTGGGTCTTTTTTTTTGGGGGGGTGANAATACTCCAGCTTTGTTTTCATTGGTTGCTGGCATGCTATATCTTCATTCCTTAATTTCTAACCTGTGGGGTCTTTTTATGAAGGAGGTTTCTAACAGACAACATATAGTGGGTCTTTTTTTTTGGGGGGGTGAATTTTTTTTGTTTGTTTTCTTGGTTCTTTTGCAATCTCTGTCTTTTAATTGGTATATTTAGACCATTAACATTTAAAGTGGTTATTGAAAGAGTTGGTTTAATGTCTCCTTACAATTCTATTTGTGTGTTCTTTCTCCCACTGATTTAATCCCCATATCCTGCCTTATCTAGTTTTTTTTTTTTAAATTTCATTTATTTATTTGACACAGAGATCATAAGTAGGCAGAGAGGCAGGAAGAGAGAGAGGGGGAAGCAGGCTCCCTGCTCAGCAGAGAGCCCGATGTGGGGCTCGATCCCAGGACCCTGAGATCATGACCTGAGCCGAAGGCAGAGGCTTTAACCCACTGAGCCACCCAGGCGCCCTGCCTTATCTAGTTTTGATGGAGTCACACATGTGATACATTTTACTTCCTCTTTTACTGTATCAGTCATACCGATCTTTTGTAAAAATTAATGATTGCCTTAGAATTAGCAACATATTTTAATATAAGTTAGTTTTTAAACATGCTGCTGCAGCCGTCGTGCAAGAATCTTAGTGTATTCTGATTTCTCTCTCCCAGTCGTTGTACCACTTTGATCTTTCTTCAGCTGTGTCCATCCTACTGATAAGCCTGTCACAGACATTCTTTATTTTTGTTACAGTGCTTCAATTTCAAGCACTTCCTTTTGAGTCTTTTATGTAATTTCCATTACTCTGTATGTTACCCATCTGCTCTTGTTGTCTTTTTCCATGAGCATCTTTTACATATTTTGTTTATTCCTGACAGATAATTCCAACACACTTGTCATATTCGAATCTGGTTCTGATGATTACTTTGTCTCTTCAGACTGTGTATTTTTGAGTCTTTTGGCATGGCTTGTAATTCTTTTATTGAAAGCTGGACATCTTAAGTAATATCAGCTTAATGAAATTGTCCTTTAGTGTGAGGATTTCCTTTCATCTGTGTAGAAGTTGGTCTGTTTAATGTTTCCGTGGCTGTAGATAGCACAACCTGCAAAGTCCTTTAGTGTTCCTGTTTTTATTTCTCATTTTGACTTTAAGCTTCCATAAATACTCCTTCTCAGTTAGTATGATGAGCTCTTCAGCTGTAATCCACATTTACTGCATGGAGCCCTCTTGGTATGTGGTAAGATGTATGAGAGGAGTGTTCTAAACTCTTCCAATTCTCGAGCTTTCAGTAGGCCTGTGTTTTGCAATCTGTGGTCTTAAGAAATGTTTCTACCATGGTAGAGCTCTTTTCTGCTTTGCCCCCTACTCCTTTCCCCAGCTTCAGCAATTTTTTTTTAAAGATTTTGTTTATTTGACAGAGAGAGAGAGATCACAAGTAGGCTGAGAGATAGGCAGAAAGGAGGAAGCAGGCTCCCCGCTGAGCAGGGAGCTGGACGTGGGCTTCGATCCCAGGACCCTGAGATCATGACCCGAGCTGAAGGCAGAGGCTTTAACCCACTGAGCCACCCAGGTGCCCCAGCTTCAGCATTTCTAATCTATTGAAACCCTGATCCCGTATGTCTTCCCCCAGCCTCTCTCTTAGGTTAGACCAGAGTGGTAGAAGGGGCTGGATTGAGAGATGGATCCAGCTTTACCCAACTAGGTAGGGCTCTGGCAGAGTCCTTTCCACTGGAGGGTTGACCTTTGTTAGGAAGAAGGTTCTCAGTGTATTTAACTATGATTACTCCTCTCATCCTATCGGAGCCATAAGGGGATCTTTCTTGGTTCTTCATCATGAGGACCTGGAGGTAAAGCCCATGAAAGTGTGGGAACTCCCCCAAGACTGTGGACCACAGGAATTTACTTTCATGATGGTACATGCTCAGTCTTGTGTAACTAGTCAAAAATACCATTTAAGTGTTCCTACTGGTTTAAGGTTCCATTGACTTCAAGTCTGAGTAAATAGATTTCAGCTTCACATTTCTGAATACGCCTTTCTCTTCAGAATTTAGAGAGACCTATCATACTGCAGTGTTTTTAAATGGGTTCAGAAATAGTCAGTGATTACCAGTTGTCCAACTGTTTTCTTCTTGTAAGGACAGAAATGATGAGTTCCATGGAAATGACATTTTGGAACTAAAGCCATAGATCCAAACACAACTTTTACCTGCCTAAAGATGAGTATCCTATAATTTATTTTCTATAAGTATGTAAAAATTAGGGGGGAAATTTCATCATAATGGATTTATCAGGTTAAGACTTGCAGATCAGGCAGTACTTGAGCACAGATCTGCAGGAAGTCAAGGAAGAAACCATGTGGACATCTTGGGGGACATAATCCAATGAGAGGGAGCCCAATGTGGTCATATGCTTGGTATATTTAATGAACTATAAGGAGGATAAGGTGTGCACGGAGTGAGAGGGGGTAGGAGTGACCAGAGAACGGCCACATTGAGGGTTTTGAGTGGTGATGAGAATGAGATAGGAAGCTATCTGAAGATTTTGCTGAGAGGAGTGAGTGACATGATTTGACTAACAATTTAAAAGAAGGAGAAATACTCTCTGAAGAGCAAATTTTGTGGAGATTATTTAGGAAGCTAGTTCCGGAGGAATGATGTTGTTGTGGTTGAGGGCGGGGGCGGGTTAAGACTACATAAGAGTCTTGATAGATTTTGAGTGTACAGTACCAAGGATATTTTGATGGAGTAGATGAGGTTGTGGGAAAATTAAGAATCTCAAATGGTTTCAGCTCTTTTATTCTGTGTGCCCACACGTCGTCTGGCCGTCATTCTGCTACCACATGTGGCCCATTATGCCCAGAGGTAATAGGCAGGAAAGAGGACAGGCTCTCCAAAACACCTGCAAGGGAGATCCCTCTTCCAGATCAGAGTCAGCAGAGCATGTTGGTGTAAGGACCATTGAACCAGAGAGCCTGGATTCAAATCCTAGCCCCGACAATCACTAATTGTTTGATATTGGGCAAATTTTTTAACCTCATGGAGCCTCAGATATTTTTTTTTAAAGCAGGGATTCAAGCAATATGTATCTCTCAGAATTGTTGCAGAAATTACATGCATTACTTTAGTGTTGGTTCCGTAGTAAGTAAAGCCAATAAAACTTGTACTGTTATTAAAGATGTAGAAAAGCTGATGTTCATTACTTGCATTCCAGGCAGTTCATCTCATTTAATCTTTAATCTTCAAATCGATCATGAGATGGTGGTGGTAGTGGTCTTTTTTTTTTTTTCTTTAAAGGGGAATCCTGAGTCCAGCATAATGTAAAGGGGCAGAATTCTTGTCCCTGCTCCCTGCCCTTGCTGCTTCAAGGCCCAGGGCTGTAAGGCACTTGGCATGATTTCCCCTTGTCACTTTGCTATGTCTCACTTAGACCTATGAAGACAGTTGCCTCATTAGCAGTGACTTACATTACCATATGTAATGTTCCTGCTTATTTATTTATTTATTTATTTATTTATTTATTTATTTATTTACGCAGAGAGGCAGGCAGAGAGACAGGAGGAAGCAGGCCTCCCTATTGAGCAGGGAGTCGGATTCAAGCCTCGATCCCAGGACCCTGAGATCATGACCTGAGCCGAAGGCAGAGGCTTGAACCCACTGAGCCACCCAGGCGCCCTGTTCCTGCTTTCTTGACGGGACTCTAATGCAGTAACTTGTGGCCAGAACAAACCAGAAAACTGCCTCTCACAGTGGGATTCTGGGATTGGGTTGTTCACATTTCTGAAGTGTGTAGGATTCCTTCTTCCTAGAGGGAAATGGGCCAGGGTAATACAGAGCTTAGGTGATGTCCCTTCTCAGATTCTCACTGTGCTGGCATAAGGTGATACGCGGGTGCAGCTGGAGGGTCAGGTGTTCAGAAAGCCAATGAGCTTGCCACTTGGTCACTATGGTGGCAATATTGACGGAAATGTTGTAACCTTACCTGATTTCTCATAGCACCAGAGAGCACACATGGCGGGGGGTGGGGGGGGGAAATAAAAGCTGTGAGGCTCTGATTGTGAAAGGAAATAGGTGATTGGAAAGTCATTGTGGCAGTCGTGAAGAAGTCTCTAATCTCCTGTAATCTCCTGTATATTTAAGGCATACATGCCCAGGGATTAAGCCCGAGTCCTTGTGTAAGAGTGGCAGAACCAGAGTGCAGTAAATGGTCAAACTCCACACTAGTGTGGAGACGTGGGTTGCTAATATATGCCAAGAACACAGACAGAGGCTGTGGACTTTGTTCTCCAAAACTCTGACTCTCCCCTTGTGGCATAGCCAGACCCTACACACCCTTTCTGGGGAACCAGCTTTTATATAAAATCTACTCATAAAGACTGTACCTGGGGCAGATTCCTCACAAGGGGTGCCAGGTGTCTGTGCTACCTATTCCATTAACTTTCATAGCCTGCAGGTCCATAACTAGAATTGTATCCCAGTATAGGAATCATGGATCATTAGTACAAGGCCTGCTTCTCTTGTACACCCAGAAAAGATCCTGCTATTATGTGTCGCCATGATGACTCTGCATGGTCTAGTGTGGAGATACTGAGAAACTGGCAGAAACCCACACCGGTTCTCCTTCCCCAGGACACAAGCTATTAGGCTAGAAATGGACAAGAACAAGTCCTTGGACATGTTTCCATGTTCCATCAAGATAATAAGCCAAAAGTAATACCATGTCCCCGGGGAAAAGAAAGAGATTGGTGTCATTGCCAGAGGCTGCAAAGATGCAAGGTTGTACTTCATACCATCTTCCAATTTTAAGTCACCAGTTCGGTCATGGCAGAAGCCAGATGGATCCAGGGAGAAAGACAGGAAGTCATTGCACTGAATCAGATGATGTTATCCATTGTAGCTGGTATCTCGCACCTGGTGTTCAGATCTTGCTCAACCAAACCAGTAAAAAAAGAAGCAGTTTGCTTCTGAAAGCAGCAGTATTATCTTAAGAGCTTCAGAACTAGGTCAACTCTTCTGTTCCCAGTTAAAATAAATATATAATAATAAAAGCTACTTGGATCCAGTGAACAGGAAGTAGTAAGTACCAGGGATGTCTTAAAAAGATGCATGTATGTGAGAAGGTGCAAGATAAATCCTGCGAAATTTCAGAATCTTGCCTCACGGTGGACTTCTAGGGGGTCTTCTGGTTTTGGACAATTAGTATATCTCTCTAAGAGACAAACTGGTACAAATTTTCACCCATTTACCAGATAAGCCAGGAGGCTGAGGAGGAGGGGGGACTGCAGCCTGAAGTGTTAGCTGTCCTGAAACTTGGGTCAGATGGCAAAATACACCAAATGTTATTGTATGTGGCTGTGAGAAGAAATAGTGAATATCTAGCAATCCCAGGGTTCTCAAAAGAAGGTTAATAGTTACAGGCCCCAGGGTTTTGAAGCAAGTTCATCCCTGTCCTTTGTTTTTGAAAAGTATCTTTTGGTTTACTACTAAGCACTGGTGGAAATTGAGCAGCTGACCAGGGGTACCAAGTCCCTGTGCCACTTAGGTTAATTCAGGTCCTCTGAGAGGCAGATGCCAAAACAAAATTAGAAATGGAGAAAACTTATTGGGGGAACCACTTGTAAAGGATGGAGGGAGGAGGGAGAAAGAGTATCCAGAGGACTCTGAGACCACAAGAGCAGTGAGTACGTCTGGAATAAGAAGGGAGTCAGGAAAATTGGGCAGGATAGCCCCGACTGCAGTGCAGCCTTAAGAAAGTATTGTCCTGGCCAATGGGAGGCCCAGGGGATAGATTTATCATTAGGGGAGTCCAGCATTGGACAGAAAGAACTCAAATCTAGTGCTCCTGCTATTCCTAGTCATTGGCTGGTAGCAGCCAGGAGAGCATGGCTTTGGCGTAAATGCTGTGGGAGATCCAAAGGCATGTCTGTGAAAGGCTGTCGGCTCACTACATGCTGGCATTTCTTTTGGAGAGAGACCTGAGGGGGACACATTTCCATGGCTGCTATAGCATCCAAATTCCTTTTTGTGATACAGTCATCTATTAAAATATGCACATCTCATTAGAAACTGGAAATGGAATATATGAGGCTAGCTCCTAGCTAGTCTGGAGACCCAAATAAATTTTAAAAGCAGGTGGCTCAGACGTCCATGGTATTTGCTCTAATTTCACTACTTCTCCCTTAGCCTGAGCAGATAAACCTATAAAGAGGTTCCTATAACCTTAAAATGGCCAATGGAAGTATTTTCAAGGTAAGCTGGTACCAGTTAAAATTGGGATGCTATAGAATTACAGTCTAACTCAGATTGGCCCCCTAAGACATTGATGAAGAGAATCCCCGTGGGTAGAACTTTGGGTCATACATTGGTCTACTTTGTGAAATGAGAAACAACTGGAGGCAAGTATTTACATTGATAAATGAGCCGTGGTTAATTGTTTGGCTGTCTGGACAGAGACTTGGAAAAATGAGACTTAAAAAGCCAGTGATGAAGACTTCTAAGAGAAAGGGTATCTTGAAAGGGGAAAAAAGTGTAAAATAATTTGCACCCCACAAAAATGTCTACCGGAAGATAATGCCAAAAATAGTAAAAAGTTTCTTCTTCTTAAATAGACAAGATGACCCATCAGTGTATGCCAGTCACCTTCTTTACCTGATCATTCAGGTGTTTCTCAATGAGCCCTTGCACAAAATGGTCATGTTGTCAGGGATGATGGCTTTGGATGGGCTGAACAATGCCAAACTTCCCTTAATCAAAGCTAATCCGGCAGCTGCTACTGCTGAGTTTCCGCACCTCCCAAAGCAGCAGCTTAAACTGACTTTCTCTGTGAGGGACCAGTCATGTAGATGGTAGGTTCATTACTGTGGTTCCCTCTGTGGTAGGCAGCTTCTAGAATGGCTCCTAATGATCTTTGCCTCTTGGAATTCAAGCTTTGTATAATTTCCTCTTCTCCAGAGTGGGTTGGGCAGAGTGAATTTTTTCTAACTAATGGGTTTGCATGGCAAAATGATGGATCTTGGCAGCAAAAAGGCTGGCTTCTGTTGGTTCTCTTTCCTTCTCTCTTCACCTTGCACCTTTCTCTGGAGGAAGAAACGTGTGTTGTGAGTAGCAATATGAAGAGCTTATGTGACAAGGAGCTGACCTCTCCTTATCAATAGCCACAAATACGAGTTCGTAAATGGATCCTCCCTTGGTTAAGCCTTGAGATAAATGTGACCTCAAATGACATCTTGAGGGTAGCCTTGTGAGAGGCCATGAGTCAGCGGCAATCACAGCTAACTGACACATTCTTAGCCTAAGAGACTGTTAGGTAATATGTGTAATTGGAGTTCTTGATGTAATTTGGTATATAGTACTGAATAACACAGACTTTGGTACTGGAGGTAGGGTGCTGCCTTTACAAATACCTGCGTGTATGAGTGGTTTCTGAACTGGCTGTGCACAGAGGGTGGAAGGATGGCAAGGAGGGTGTTAATGAAAATCTTAGCTGCTTTGAGCTTGCTTGTGGATCTCCTGAGACCTACCAGCCTCTACATTGACGATCTCTTCTGTGGATCTTTCCCCTCTGAATCTTGACCAGTGCCCTGGGTGACACATTAATTGCAGCCTTGTGAGCAACCTGAGAGGCACTCAGATAAACCACACCAGATGTCTGATTTACTGATACTGTGAGATATCAAATGTTTGTTGCTCAAGCTGCTGATGTTGAGCTAATTTTTTATGCAGCAGTAGATAACTAAGGCCTCCTCAGTTACGGAGGCAAGTTTGTTGTTATTCTGAGACTGATTCTGAATCTGGGGTGGAGATTTGCTTTTTCTGTTCTCAGCACTTGTATTAGAATCATCACATGTGGACAGAATGCCTTCTCCGTCACCGTGGTATCCTGTAAATCTTGCCTCCACTGAAGATTATGTCTTGTATTGATGGGCTTCTATCCCCTGAATTCATTGGACTTACCATGTTCTCATTTACTCATAAGCAGCTGATTTGGCAGAAAGTGGCTCAGTTATAACATGAGCTTGGAGACAAAACTGTGTTGCGGTACTGGTTCTTGGAGCACTCTGTGTACTTAAAAACCACTGCTGATACTTGATTTTCTTCTCCAAAATCAAAATGCACAAATGTGGAGAAAAATAGTGAAAAAAAAGTGGATCTTATCATTATGAAATCAGGAAGATATTTTGGTCCTTGTCCTAGCAACTTGGGACTCAGTAGTTTGGAAGTTCTGTTGCTTAAAGAACAAGTAATTTTACCCAAGAACATAGCGATGGTGCTGTTGAATTGAAAGTTGAAACAGTTTGCTCATCGTTTGGCTCTTCCTATGGTTGATCCAATGGGTGGACAGGGAGGTTACTTTACCTCCTGGGGTGATTGATCTTATTAGGGAGACGTTGGGTTTCGGCTACAGACAAGAGGAATAAAGAAAAGTCTCTGGATCCCAGATGGGATTCACTATGGCAGTTCTTAACCACTCCCTTGGTGTCCAGGTCAGGCAATAGATTTAAAAATTGAACCGGAACATATTGTTTTATAATTTAAATCTGCAAAAATGGCTGGTTAATGATAATGCAAGTGATTTAGGTACTCCATGGTGGATTAGAAGGGAGTTTAATATATTTTTCCTTGGAATGCATCATTGTTCTCCGTCTTATTTAAGGATAGTTTTGTGTGCTTCCTTTAGAGCCACTGAAATCAGCGCTCTGATAAGCCCTCTTGAGGTTAGAAGAATCTATCAGTGACCACACTTTCTTGCTTCAGAATCAGCTGCCACTTTGCTATAGTTGCACAGAAACCTGGAAATACTGGAAATATTGTTTGCTCACAGTTAGTTCCAGCAAAGTGACGACTTGGGCTTCATTTCTTACTGGTACATGGCCATCCCAAATTTGCATTTGTTTACAAAGGCAAGGGAAGGTGATTGTTTTGTGTTTTCCCAACAGCTCTCCTGTGCTTCAGTGTATAAGCCAAGGTGGGTGGTACAAGCCTGCCATTGTGGTGACGAGAGTAGAAATAGGTTTCGGTGTTTGTTGTTTCAGATTCCCCTGAATCCCTGTTCTGATTTTTTACAGGATAGGCAAACTCTTTGGACCCGTCATCTCTCTTATGGTGATTTTTTTGATGCCAATTCCATTTCTTAGCCATTCATCTTGGATTAATGCTACCTGGTCTATTCTAAAAGGTTTCACTGACCTTGAATTTCAGAAATGAATGATCGTAAACTTTCCTTCCCAGAAGACCTGAGATTCCTTATTCAAATAGACCTGCTCACCCCTCAGTGATCTTCCTCCTTGCATGCCAAAAGTCCTTAAAAAAGACAAAGTGTTTTTAAGTCATGGGTCACACCTCTTCAGACACTCTGCTTTATTTGTCTTGGTAATACTGATTTTTAAGGGTAAAATTATTTGCATTTTTAAACTACGTGTTGTTGATGATATAACGACGTTTTCTTTTTTGTCACGATATTTTGATGCAGTGTTTGTGAAAGACAGATGTGTAATCTAACAAATTGCATATCACAATCATGAAGCAGTAGAGAGCAGTAAAGACTTAAAACAATACCCAGGAGTATTAGTTGAAATAAGCTACAGCCCACTTCTTTAATATTGATCAACGTATTTAATATACCATAAGGATTTCCAGAATGATGCACTAATGTATTAAAATGCCATTGATTAAGGGTGTTAATTAGTTGTTGAAAAATTTCGGCAAGGGCACCTGGGTGGCCCAGTGGGTTAAGCCTCTGCCTTTGGCTCAGGTCATGATCCCGGGGTCCTGGGATTGAGCCCCTCATTGGGCTCTCTGCTCAGCGGGGAGCCTGCTTCCCCCCCTCTCTCTACCTGCCTCTCCGCCTACTGGTGATCTCTCTCTCTCTGTCAAATAAATAAATAAAATAAAAAAAAAAGAAAAATTTCGGCAGATTGTTCTGTCAAAACCAAAGAGTGATTTTGCTGATGTTATAAAGTCATAATTGTAGTGGTAATCTCCTTATGGATTACTTTGTAGATAAATAATCTGATGATAAGTTGACTTCTTACTCATATTAGCCAGCCATAACATTATTTTATATGGATTTTAACAAGGGTCAAAGAACCAGTTTACATCAAGATAAAGTATATTTTTGGCATCAAACTCTTGAGGTCATGAGGTGAAGTGAGCTGCACAACAGGTCACTGTTGGGTATCTGCTTTGAAAAGTCAAAAGTGAAAGCACAGAGCTTACATAGCTCCCAGCTGTTTCCATTTAAAGATCTTCCAGTGAAATACCTTTAAGTGTTGGTATCAGCTCTAATGGTAAATAGTAATAAATGCAAAAGTGTTTTGATTTTAGAGTCTGCTCAGTTGCTGTTACACAAAATTAATTTGTTACATGCTCCTGACCCTGATGAAAGGAGCATTCTTTAAAAAACAAATGACAAAAAAAAATTGCCTGACTCAGAAGTCTAAATATTGTCAGAAAGTGGATATTTATCTCCACTGTATAGTAGAGTGAATGAGATAAGTGAATGCTCTTAGATGAGTAGTTTAATTGCTAGTTAAATTACTAACAGATTGAATCTCCAAATATGCTAAATGGTTTGAGTAGGATTGTAGCTTAGCTCCCTTTTATTTTCATGAGTATTTCTCCTCTTGGTGGCCTTTTTTAATTTTGATAATGTCAGCCCTGGATTGTAGTCTTGGGCTTCTCCTGTTCAGCCACCATACTACCTGTTAATTAAACACTTCATTCTTTATGAATAATTTCTAGTTTGGTCTTATTGAGAGACTGATTTCTAGAGGAATGGATTGCTAATATTATAAACTATGAAATTTTACACATATGTTTAAAATTTCTTGATAATTTTTGTCTTTGTTTTATTTTTCAAATCTTTGTAATAATTTCATAATTCTGTGAGAAGCTTCTGATAAAGTTTGTCAAATTTATTTTCAGGTCATATGTATTTCAAACCATATACTTATATGTTTTAAATATTATAGATATAGGTGATAAAGTCAAACATTATGTTAATGATACCTATGGGGGAAAAACTGATGTTGGGGAGAGTGAGATTTATCTAAATAGTTTTGCAAGTAAGTCCTAAGCCTTTGGTAGTCAGTGAAGGTACTCATTCAGAGTTCTAAGTCATCCGTTATTATGAAGTATGTCTTTCCATTTTTCAAGCAAGGACTAGGAGAATATTTATTTGAATTGGTAGTACAATTTATAAAAAAAAAACAACCAAAAAACCCTCAAAACAACAATAAAACAAAACATTTTGGAGACAGTTTCTACATGGAGTGATTTGTCCTTAGGGCAGAAGCTGAGTGACTCTTGCATGTAGATGGCCAACTGGATGCCCATCCCAAACCGGCTCTAACAGATGACACACAGTGATTCCCTTAGGTTATGCACTTTCCTGGGTTTCTTGATGAACTGCCATTTATGACCGTGACTTGCCATTTCCTATAGTAACTACTTAGGAAAAAGTAAGCAATGTTCCCATCACAACTAAATTACTGTAGTTGCTGCTTTCTTCTGGATTTGAAAATGGACTTTATGACCAAAGCCATATTAATGAGAAATAGGAAGCAATGTATGACTCTCATTAGAAAGGGTGAATACAGAAAATTTTTTATGTTTTGAGTTTATATTATTCTCAATAATTTTATATAAATTGTGTCTAAAGGAAAATTCTGTTCGATATTTCAAAAAACACTGAATTTTTGCTATTAACATAATGCCAGAATATCTAAGCAAAACTACACTTTAAGAAGAAATTCCAAATTTTTACATGTTTATGACTATTGTCCTCTCATAAGTACAATATTTAAGTCACTAGATGATTATTTATCTTGTTATCTGGAAACATTGATATTATATAGCAATATACAATTGTATGTACCTGAGAAATTATAGAAATAATCTTGTAGTAAAGCATTCATGAGACTTATATCTTGGGTAAATTATACTAACTTATAAACAAAGTTACAGAGATATATAAACCATTAGTTACATTATTCATCACGTATCTCTTGAAGCTAAGTAGTTGTTAAAATTATTCCCTATATTTCACATACTTATTGGACATAAGGCTCTATAAATCAGTTAACTATGAAACCATTTTATTTAAAGAAAGGTAAAATGAATTAGTTTAGAAAACAAACTTAGATATAATCAGGTTTAATGGCAAATTAAAAACCTTTGAAATTTATATCAGATTTCTTAAGTGAGAGATCTTTTTATTTAGAAATTGCTTATCTCAAGTTAGATTTACAAGTATGATAAATCACAAAAATTGTTATTTTAGTAACTAGCTATATACAATCACAAATCGTGGTCCATAGATAGTATTAAATAGAAGATAATTTTGGATAGTAAGTAATTTTGCTGTTATACATGTATAAATCTTAGAAAATCTTACTAGTGGTAATGATTTAGTATTGTATAGCATCTTTCCATTGAGAAATTTTCAACCAAACTTATAGATGTGTGAAAAACACATCTATAAATAAATATATATATAAATAAAATAAAATCACATAAATAAAATCAATAAGGTCATATCCTATTCCCATGATATTTAAAATACATTTTTTCAGATGATAGGACCTAACCTTCTAGTATAGACTATTCTTTTTACATAAACATTATTTTAAAACCACACACTTCTAAGATATATGAACTTATCTTTACTTTTCCCTTGAGATGTAACTTTCAAAATTATATGGCTGCGCCTAAAGTGTAAAGGTTATGCTTATCCTAGGCTGCTTACGTTCAGAAAACTCATAAAGTTTCAAGAGCACCAGATATTGGCAGGATCACATTACCATAGCAACCCATATCCATGGCCAGCCTCTCTGAATATTTGACTTAAAAGACTTAATGTTAAGGCCAGTGCAATGAGATGCATAAATAAAGCAAAAGATATTTGCACATAATTCTGGAAGTTGTTACATTTTTGGTTCCTCTTATGTAGAAATCAAACTGCTTGATGTTCAGTTAAACTCATTTTAACAAATGCTTAAAAGGCATCTACTTCGCATTAAGCTATGTATTAGGGGTTGGGGGAGGAAACTGAGATTCTATATAAAAGTGTCCAATTGTGTTGGAGAACCGGCTACTGTAATCTGAGACAGAATGTGATGGCTGTCAGCTCTTTGCGCTGTGGAACCTGAGGTGTTTTGAGGCAAGAGAAAGGCTCCACAGAGAAGGTGACAGGCGACTCTTAGGGAAAGAACAATACAAACGCAGGCATATATTTGGAGTGAACAAGCACTAGGTTTATTGGGTGCGAGGGGGAGGAATGGGGCAGGTGGGAACAGGATGTAAGACTCTTAAACCGTGGAATAATACTCCATGACAGAATTTATCAAATGCTGATACAGTAGTTTGTCTAAATCTCAAATTTTGGTTTATTATAACTGGCGTTAGAAATTTAGAATGAGATAGTTTTGATAAATAGCTTAGTTGTAACAATGGACTGGTGAAGTAATTGGGGGTAGATAATAAATAACAGCTCTGAGATGGAGGCGTATTTTCCCTGGTTCCCTGAAGTCTGCACAGGGAGACACAGTTATGACAGATTCCAGGCTTGACGAGTAAGACTTCTTCCAGGTATAAGAAGTTCTCTTTAGCATTTTTGGTGTGTATATCTTACCTTTGTCCCTGTACCTGTTCATGTGATTCTGACAACGTGGCTGCCCACACACCAAATACAAGTAACTGAGATGAGATAAACCCAACCCATTTTTTGAGAGTCTGCTTGCAATATTAGGTGAGGGGACTTCAGATTCCAAGGAGTGTTCCTTAGCAGGCCCAGGGTACAAGCACACCTGAGAGGTACTGAGATGCACACGTGGGCACGTGTGCGCACACACACACACGCGCACGCACACACACACACACGCACACACGCGCACACAAGAAAACTGTCCACAGTGGTTTTTAGATTCTTTTATAAGATATACTCTCTTGATGAGGTTAGAAGGTATATGTATTGACAACCAAGGTGGTGAGGAAACTCATGCGGCTTAGGCTCAGGTGTTAGAAGTGTCTGAGGCCTGCTGAGTGACAAATGTCTGCCAAGCCCCTCTACGGTGAGATGGTTCACTTCATCTTTATACAAAGTAGCCTGGATTCCATTGAAGGAAATATTCTTAAAATGTCAGAAACCTAGTATATTTAAAAACTCCAAAATTTTTCTGAAAATATGGTTTTTCTGGTCTCTAGTTCTAGGAGATCTACCTGATTCTGCCTTGCTCTTCTGATACTATGAATTACTACATCTTTGAGCCTTGAGAGCAGGTGGCATTTGGGGAGTCCCTGCCCACTATTGCTGTGATTGACCTGGGAAGGCGAGTGTCCTTCTCTGTTTTGAAAAGCAACCTCTCGGGATGGTTAAGCATCTGCCTTCAGTTCAGGTCGTGATCCTGGGGTCCTGGGGTGGAACCCTTTGTCAGGCTCTCAGTGGGGAGTCTGCTTCTCCTGCCACTCCCTTGCTTGTTCTCTTTCTTTCTCTCAAAATTTAAAACAAACAAACAAAACAGCATTGGGGAGAAAGGGCCTTATAGATAGAGCACAAGAGAACTTTGTCATGGGAGGAAGACCGACGTGGTAGTGATGGTTATGGTCCCAGATTGAATCAATAACTCTCTGCTGAAGACTGACCTGTAATAATACCCTTTAGCAAACTAGAAATTAATTTTTCTAATCATGGGGAAGGTATTAGGATCAAATTCTTTTTCTTTTTTCTTTAAATGAATAACTCATACAGAGATGGCAAGCTCACAGAAATTGGTAAAATTAGCCAACAGAGTTAGGGGGTGTTCTGTTTTTCCTTAGCCTAGTTGTCACTGCTGACTGGAGGCAGGAGGGTCCCTGGGTCCAGTGGCTTCTCCTTGACAGGCCATGGGAAGAAGAGCAGTCTTGGTAGCTGATCTCAGCAGAGCTTGGTCCTTGACCAAATTTCCTCAGTCTTTTGTGAAAGTTGAGCCAACAGGCACTCTCTTGGGATCAGCTAGGTGTTGTCCTGACTTTACACACGTGGCCAGTCATTCCTTGGCTGGGCTTCCCAGACACAGGTGACATTCTTGTTATATATATTATTGATTGTTTGCTGGAATCCAACTTTAAGTGGAGAACTGGCACGTCATTTCTAATAGCTGTGTTGTAACCACGTTGCATAGTCCACTTTGTTTCAAGTCTACAGGCTTCAACTAATTTAATCATTTGTCTTGAGAGGAAAGAAAACATTTCATTGCAGAGTGGTATTAGGTAGGCCAAGAGGAGACCCCAGAAGCCCCTTCTAGTAACATATCCATGTTGGTGTTAGTGCAGCATATGAGAGGATGAATGTCCAGGTCTATTAGGTAAGACCGCATAGGTAGACCAGCTGGCTGAACAACATGAGCATTATTTCTCGGAGTTCTGGAGGCTGGAAGTCCGAGGTCAGTGTGCCAGCACCGTTGGGTTCTGGTGAGAGTCCTCTTCCTAGCTAGATGGCCTCTGAACTGTAGCTCTCTCTCCTTACAAGGATACAGTCCTATTGGATTAGGGCCGAACCCTTTTGACTTAATTTAACCTTAATTACCTCCTAAAAATCCTCTTTTCACTCTGGGGCTTTGGGCATAACTATATGAATTTTGGGAGAGAACAGTTGAGTCCATAGCAATGGAGAAAATATGTTTCAATGTACTATCCTCACAGAGAAAGTTTAGAAAGATAAGTGTGGTTTGTTTTTTTATAATACCCATTGTCATAACCTAACTTATGCTGAATAGTGTAACAAATGGGATAATCCTACACTTCAGTGCTTTTATAAATATTATTTCTATGCACATATGGAAAATAGCAACTCCTAAAAATACATTTACATTTTTTCTACTTTATTTCGTTTTTTAAGATTTGTTTATTTTAGAGAGCATGCACATACAACCATGAGCATGGGGGTGCAGAGGGACAGAAGGAGAGAGAAACTCAAGCAGACTCCCCGCTGAGCTCCGAGCCAGATGCCCGGCTTGATCTCAGGACCTGAGCCGAAAACAAGAATCAGACGCTGCACCAACTGTGCTGTCCAGGCACCCCATTTCCATTTTATATCAGTAGAACGTGGCAAAATTTTTTAAGAAAATGTTTTTAAAGTAACCACAAGATGTAGGCTTAAGTGCAACCAAAAAGGATGACTCCGGACGGCCAGCCCATGAAAAGATTGATTTCACAGATGGTTCCATTCAGATGGTGTCCCCAGTCTTTCCATAAAGTTTTCGTAACATTACTAGTACCTGTTAAAATTAGATGTGCAGAAGGTAGAAGGCACGAAAGTGTGGTTTATCATGGATTGTTTAACCAACAACATTTTTTTACTGCATAGAGGGAGAAAGTTCTTTAGCATTTCATGCGCAGGAGTGCCAATAATTCTCATGCCCACTTGATGACCTATTTCAGACTACTGTATCCAGATTGAGTGATGGAAGGTAAATTTTGGAGAAGGCTTGGAGGTAATGTTTGAAGCTAATCTTATTCTGTGATCAGGATTAAGAAATCCTGAGACATATTAAAGAGTCTTACCTGTGCCTACCAATAGGAGGTTGGGAGTATGTGATAATCAAAGTATGATTCAGGCATGAAACTATCCTCACACTATTTTTATTCAAATAGAAAATGGCAAGATGTCATAGCTAATATCTTGTTTTTTTTTCCTTGTTGTTGACTCAGGAGAGTGAAGCACATTGTAAATCAGGAGACTGACTTAGACTGTCAGTGTTTGAGTCACATTCTGTTAGCCATCATTTATATCCATCACAAAGGGTCCTGATGCTATAAACAGGTCACATTTTGAATTCTGCAAAGAAAAACATAAATTTAGAATGTAGAGTCATAATTTTAAAATGGTCAATGTAAGCTGTCATGGAGAAGGAAGTTGCTTATGAAAATGGTAGAATATAGATATTGACCTATCTATGTCAGCAATTATTGGACAAAAAATGGCCAATAGCTGTAGACAACAAGTTTTGTCAACAAAAGTTAAAGTGTAGAAAAACTGACAATCTTTTACCCCTCTATCCTTTCCCAGCGTGTGGTTAAAAAACATTTCCTTTAGTGGATATTCAGTAAACTCCCTCAAAATGGCTAAATTAACCTTGCTTATTTGGTACTTTTTTGAGAGTTCTTAGGTTGTGATTTAGCCAATTTATAATTGTTTAGAAACTGATGGTTTTCCAGGTGTGATGACCATTTGTTGCTCTTTACTTGTTCCTCTTCTGCCTGCATTTTGATTTTCCTTTTTTTAAACCAGTTGCTCTGTGGGAGAGAAGAGAAGCAAAGGAAGCAGGTGCCGGTATCTAGTAAGTTTGCTACAGTGGTAAGACAGTCTCTCATTGGGTTGCTCAGTGAGGAAGAGGTTTTACACTACTGACAAAAAATGAGATTCTTAAATATTTTTTTAACATGAGCATTTTTCTAGGGATGGCTGGGTGGCTCAGTTTGTTAATCATCTGCCTTCGGTTCAGGTCATGATCCCAGGGTCCTGAGATTGAGTCCTGGATGGGGGGGGAGGTTTGCTCAGCAGGAGCCTGCTTCTCCCTCTGCCTCTGCCCCTCACCGCTGTTTGTGCGTGCTCTCTTTCTCTCTCTCTCTGACAAATACAATTTAAAAACATAAAATTGAGGATTTTTCCTATCTTGTAGACTTGTGTTGTCTGGTGCAGTAGCCAATCGCCATGAATGGCTATGTGTGTTAAAAGTTATGTTAAATAAGAATTTCCTTCTTTAGCCTCACTGAAGGGGGCCGAAGAGCCATATTACCACAGGACATTTTTGTCATCATGGAAGGTATTCCAGAGATTAAAAAAAATTATCAATATGCACAAAGGTGTGTAAGTTCCTCTGAGTTAAGAACTGCAGCCTAAAGCTTCATGGATGCATGAAGCTTTATGTGTATGGTTGATAAAGACTGACAAGCAAACACACAACATGGCCAGTTAAGCAGTTTTACCAATTGGTGAAAACTTCTACCATTTTACCTTCTGTTACACTTTGGGGCCAGTCTAGACTGGCTGACCTTTTGGATTCTAGGAGTAGCATAATAGGGGTTGCAATGTGGTGACAAGCCACCAAACCTCAGCGAGGGGGCAGCAGGCCACTGCACGGGTAGTGCCACCATCGTGGGGTGCTTGGGACACCGTGGAATACTTGTCTGTGACGACACGGTGAGGGGCTCCCACAAAAATACTCTTACGCCGGCCAGTGACACAAGATGTGCTTCCTTCCTTCACCCCCGAGGGAGGGAAAGCCAGAACTCTGCAGCCTTGGGGCCGACAGGTGCACCGAGTTGTTTTCAGAGCAGAACTGTGTGCCCTGTTCCCGCCATGCTTCCTGGGGGAACTGGCAAGCGCTGTCGGTTGTCACGGCGTTTGTCGTGAGCCAGCTCTGTGCCAGCCCGGAGAGCTCTGGCCCTGCTTGGTCCAAGTGGGTAAGAGACACGGGTGGACGAGCCCTGGGGCGCGCGTCCCGAGGGCGCGGGTCTTGGAGCGCAGAGTGAGCTGGAACTTCTTCCGCGCACATTCCTACCTTTTCTGCAGGCGCGAGCCCACTTCCCAGGTGCCTGGGCGAGGCTTGAGCCCTCTTTGAACCCTCGTGTCTGGCTCAGGACCATCTTTGCCTGCCAGCCACTGGCCCTCTTGCTAGATTTCTTTTTGCATCTCAGACTCTTTCCCTAAATCCCTCCTGATGATTTTCCAGGATCATCCTGAAATTCAAGTTCTCTTTCCTCTTCCACACCTAGAAAGGCTGTTTGTATCTGTGTTCCCATCACAAACAGGCTTTATTCAAGTCTTTGCCTCTCACCCTCAAGCATGCAGGAAGCCCGACAGAATCATAACCACGGTGCTGGAAGTCACGTGTGTCATCCAGTACCTGTTCCGGTGAAGATCTGTCATCACCTTTTTTTTTTTTTTTTTTAAATCCAGTGTATCACTTTTGCAAGTGGCGGGAGAGGCAGAACCTCTCAGTCCTACTCACTCAGTCCTCTCTCCTAGGCCTTGTGATTTCCCCCCCTGGATTTCCAGTTTTGGAAAAACTGTTTATGTGAATATAGCACGCTTTATATTTCAGCCTTTCATAATTAGCCATCTTTTGTTAACTGTTCCAATAGATAGCTAATCAATCTGAAAATACGTGATTAAAATGGCATTTTGATTTCCTGCTTTGAAATAAGCATCGGAGATACTTTCAAATTAGAGAATTTCCTTTTACACTGCGAGCTAACTAAATATGTGACCTGCCCACTGGACTTAGGAAATGCACTGAACAGAAAGCTAAAGATGGATTACACAAATCTGGGGCGTTAAAAATAGCTGTCATTAGACTATCACTTAAAAGGTTTCACAGAAACGTTCTGAGCAGTTCTAAGTGTTTTGAACGTCTCAAACATCTCCGTGTGAGCCCGGAAACAGATATATTTCTTCTTTTTATCTTTTGCTTAAACATACAGCCGGTGTTGAAAAATTAAACATTTTATATTTTTATTTTTATCTCACAACTAAATTAGTCATAAATTTATGACAGGCTAAAATGCCTCCAGTATTTTTCAGTTACCATAACCACCAGAATTATGAACTTGCTTTTGGGAAGCTCTATCTCGCCCCGAGGGGCAGTCTTATTAGATCATTAGAAACAGACAAGTTCCATTTAAATGATCAAGTTTTTCTAAAAATAAATGCGAAGTTGGCAGAATTCTCACATTTCCCCCTAATTTCTCAAGGAAAAAAATAAACTAAGGAAGTTATGAAAATAACAAGAGATTATGAAAAAGATTTTTAAAACTCATACAACTTGTACTTAGCAATATATCTTATTGGGACCAATGTCCTTGTTGGTTAGCAAAAAGTATAAAAACACTATAAAACATATTTTCCCTATGGTTCCATTGTTCCGTGGTAGCTACTGTTCCAAAACCCTATTTCATTGTAATCAATATGCCTACATATTTTCGAATAGTTTTTTTTTAAGAACAGTTTCACATTTTTTAGAAAAAATGGAAAGATAGTACAGAGGTTTCCCATGTGCCCCACACCTAGTTTCCATTATTAACATCTTGCATTTGTATGGTACCTTTATTATAATTAATGAATCAATATTAATTTATTAACTAAATTTCATATTTTATTGTGATTGCCTTAGTTTTCACCTTCTGTCACAGAATTCTGTTTTGGACCCATCACGTTTAGTTGTCATGTCTTTGTGGCCCCTTGGCTGTGCGCCATTTTTGGGGACTTAACTTTGTTTTTGGTTAGTTGACAGTTTTGAGAACTACTGCTCAGGTGTTTTTTTTTTTTTTGGGGGCTGCACCACTATCCGAAGTTACCTGTGGTCTTTTTTCATAAGACTGGGGTTATGGGTTTTGGGAAGGTTACAGAAGTAAAGCACCATTTTCATCACATTGTATCAAGGATGTATTCTGTCAACATGAGTTAAGGTTCTCAATATTCTTCTGGATCATCTGGCCGTGGATGTGCTTGTCGGGTTTCTCCATTTTGTTTATATCCATCCTGTACCCTCTCTTTTTTTTTTTTTCCTCTGAAGGTTTTAGTTTTAAGTAATCTCTACACCCAACATGGGGCTCAAACTCACAACCCTGATCAACAGTTGTACGCTCCACCACCTGAGCCACAGGTGCCTCCGTACTGTACTCTTTGGAGGGAAATCACTGTGCACAGTCTACCCATAAGGACTGGGAATTATGCTCCTTCTCCTTGAAGGTGGAGAATATACATAAATTATTTGGAATTTTTTTTGCTTGGGACATTTACTTTCTCCCTTGCTTATGAATGTGTTTAAAAATTATGTCACTGTGGAGTCATGGATATTTTCTTTATACCTTGAGTTATAATCCAATACCACTCTTTTGTTACGCAGAGTGGCTATTGGGAAATCTTTCATTTGGCTTCTGTGTTCCTTTAACCCATCCCTCTGTGTGTGGGGTGTGTATTTCTTTTAAGAACTTCCGGGCGCCTGGGTGGCTCAGTGGGTTAAAGCCTCTGCTTTTGGCTCAGGTCATGATCTCAGCGTCCTGGGATCGAGGCCCGCATCGGGCTCTCTACTCAGCAGGGAGCCTGCTTCCTCCTCTCCCTGTCTCTCTGCCTACTTGTGATCTCTCTCTCTGTGTCAAATAAATAAATAAATAAAATCTTAAAAAAAAAAAAATAACTTCCTTATTTTCTGGCATTACGAGGTGCCCCAGATTCATCTTGTATAGTTCCTGCCGCAGACCTATAATCAGACATTTCTCCGAGGAGCTCTGATGCCTTGTCCTGGAGAATTAGGAACCAAGATCTGGGCAGTCAGTGTGCTTGTCTCTCTTTGCTTCTACCATTGCTTGTAGGCCCTCCCAGTGGACAAATCTAGTAAATATGTGTCTAGTAATCCATGTATGTGCATATATCTACCAATATTTCTATATGAAGTCACCCGTATCTGTAGTAACCTAAAGTGAACTCAGATTGTCTCCAGCTCTAACTCATTAGCACATGGAGGATTCTCGCTTCCTCTCTTACTTGCAGATTTCTGCTCCAACAGTGAGAAACCTGGCTTTCACCATCTGCCCCTCATTCGCATTTGTTCAATTCTAGTATATGTGCCCAGCTGTATCATAATTATTAACCTACACCCCCCGTGTCTATACATTTTTACTGAATGACAACCATAGGCTACAAATAGTTTTGCATCTCAGTTGTTCAATCCAAAATTAGCTCTAAAGTTGAGTTAATGGACCAGAAAATAATTCTGAGAGGTCCGAGTTGTACTTATTCTGATCCTTCAGTTCTGAGTTTAGGAGCATGCTTGGTCAAAGCAGTGTCAATCTGGGAAAACCGAGGGCGTGGAAAGACAGGTTTGTTTGGTCTAAATGAATTTGGTCACACTGTGCCCCAAGTCTGAGCGACATGTGGTGCATTTCACCCAGGTAAGATGGTATCCACAGATAACACAGGTTTGGGCTCATGCTGGACTGCTCTGTATGCACATAAAGACTAGAGGTGAGAAGTAAAACTTCAGAATTTTGGATTAATATTCTTAGTCTAGGTACTGTCCTTCATTCCAATGAGCCCAACTGGTGACATTTGGGGGCCAGGAAGTTTGCATTGCCCTAAAAGAATATTGCTGATTTCTCTGCTACTTATCTTTACAGGGCCTACCAGTTTCCTTATCATTTAGATAAATAGAGTTTACAGCAGTGTTGCCTGTCTGGTTTTCTGTTCCTAATGACACATGTCAATACTGGTATCTGTTTATGTTTTTATGTTGCTTATGTTTTTATGTTAATGTATAAGAGCATTAAAAAATTAAAGCATGATATTCCACTATATGGAAACATTATAATTCACTTAACATTTTCTCTATATTTGGCCACTTAATTTTTTTTTCCAATGTGGGGAAAAGTTGCCCCCCACCCCATTGCCCTTCTTATGAAATTCCACACAGTGGTTTTCATGAACATCAATAGCTTTCCTGGGCTAAATACTAAATGGAACATTCCCATCATAGAGATTTCTAGGAGGGAAACCTGAGATGAACCACATTAAATATGCTGGTCCTCCTCCTCTGTTCACTTTTCTTACTCTTTTGATGAACAATTGTTCCTACTCCCAGAATTTTTGCTGTGGTTTGAGGTCAGAGACAGTGTCTTATGTTTATGAAGACTGTGCCTCCCTGGGACTTTGCATGATGCTTTCTGTGTGGTAGATACTGTCAAATGGGGTGTTAAAGGTAATCGGGACAATGTTTTGTTTTATTTTAATACCCTCTCAAAGGCCCATACCAGACCTTTGTCTTTTGAGAAGTTTCCATGAATTCTCCAGGTCACATTAGACAGCGTTAGACAACTCTGGGGCTTCCATGTTACCTCATGGTTGTGAGTGTTAGACACTGGGCTTACCTAAGGCCTGGTCTCTGTCCTGTTGTCCTTCCTCCTTTCATATTTGTAACACTCTAGCATAGTGATCTATTTCATGGAAGTATAATTAACATGCGATGTTAATTTTTTTTCACATACACAATATAATGATTCAACAATTCTATGCATTAATCCATGCTCTTTTTAAAGTGGCAAGTTAATAGAACTTACAGATTGATTATTTTTTTAAAGATTTTATTTATTTATTTGACAGACAGATCACAAGCAGGCAGAGAGGCAGGCAGAGAGAGAGAGGGAAGCAGGCTCCCCACTGAGCAGGGAGCCCTATGCGGGGCTTGAACCCAGGACCCTAAGATCATGACCTGAGCTGAAGGCAGATGCTTAACCCACTGAGCCACCCCGGTACCCCTTACAGATTGATTATTAAGCTGGAATTCAGTTTTTTACTGAATCAAAGTAAGCTTTTGTGTAGAACAAATAAAATACCTAACGTGTGGGGAAAAAAAATCAAGGTATATTCAAGTTGGTTTTTGCTTATTATTCTGGCTATTTCTAAGCCTTTGAGGAAAAAAATCTTTAATAGTTTTGACAAAATACGAAGTCTTATTTTGATTGTTTTAAGAATAAACGAAGCAGAACAATTTTTTTTAATGAAGGAAAAAACTATACAGTTTTATGCAAAATTTTTTGATTCTACAGTGTACCAGAAAAATATATCAGAAGCCTTCAGCTACAGCAGGCAACAATTGCTAAGTGCCATTTCTTTCATGTATTTGACAGACTGTCTCGAGAGAGTTCTTCAAATGGTACACAAGGTTGTTACACGTATGGCCAACATTCTGCTTGCTTTAAATTTATTTTTATACAGACTGAAAGGCATTATTACATATTTCACTAGTTAAGGAAATTATTTTTAATGAAGGATTTATTGTCATCTCTGCCTTAATCATTTGTAAAGAGGATTAAAATTAAATAATTGCAAAACTAGTTTTAGGGGCCTAGCCAAATGGCAGCATTTGTGTTCTAATTTTGCCAAGAGATACAAAGAGTTTTTAAAGAGGACTAGAAAAGTATGTGTTCTGTCTGAAGCCAAGTTTGTTATTAAGGTTCTTTCATGAAGGGCATGTGGTTGGAAGAAGCATAAACTCAAGCTAATTCATTCAAAGGGGGCGTTAATGAAAGGGCAGAGGCAAAGCAGAGTGAGGCATTCTAAGATCCAGAATTGGGAAGAAAGTGACATCGGGGATTTTTTTTAGCTGCTTCCAGTAACATTTTCTCTTTCACTTCAAACTTGTTTGGTTGCAAGGAACAGAAATCTCTTGAAGTCTGTGTAAAAAGAAGGGCTTTAAAAATTTTGCTTTTTAAAGTTCTGCATGCTCCTTGGGTTATCTCACTGGGTCTCATGATTTTAAATACCTTTGCTAATGACTTCTTCATTCCACCCTTTATTGACGAGATCATTCTTCCTAAAACAGCAGTCAAGTCCAATTACTAGCTCTTTGTTCTCTCCTTGACCCACTTACCTCCGTATATATTAATACATGTTCTTGTTCATTGCTTGCTGTTGGCCACCTCTCTCTTCGGTATGCAAACACAAGCTTTGAGAGCACAGATTTTGTTTTATTCATTGCTCTATTTCTAGTATATAGAATAGTGCAAAACATAAAATAGGAGCTCATATTGTTGAATGAATAAATAAATTGAAATCATAAAATGATGTATCCTAATAGCTGGAGTTAATTAAACAAGGAGGCCATTAGGCTAATGTGGCTCTAATGCCCAGGAGCTGGTCTATATATAAGCAAGCCAGTATCTAAGCCTGTAAAATGCCTCAGTGTTATGGAATCAAAACCTAAAGACAAACACAAACAGCTAAATGAGACTCAAGCTTCAGACAATCAAATAACTGACTTCCTTTCCTTCTGCAATTTCTGTATCTGTCTTTGGCTGGCTCCTGTCTGCTTTGGCACTACTCTACTTGAATTTTGCTCAAATAAACTCTTAAAAGATAAACGGGGGCATATTAAACATTTTAGCAGTAGCAAAGTTCGGAAACTCACCTGGGTTGCACTGGAAATGGAACAGTATGACAAGATTTTATTTCCCTTCTTCTCCACTGGCCCACACAGCATCTTTGCCCCTTTCTGCTCCAAAGGCGTATTCCTGCTGCTGTCTGCCCGGCCACTTCTGGTTGCTGAATCATGGGCTACTCAAGGAAGCTCCAGCCCTGAATCTAAATAAACCTTCATTCATTCATTCATTCATTCATTATTTCGAGATTTCATTTAGTTTTTTAAGTAATCTCTCTACCCAGTGTGGACCTTAAACTTGCAACCCTGAGATCAAGAGTTGCACACTCTACCAGCTGAACATCAAGCCGGGTTCGCCAAATGAACTTTTAGGTTAAGCGATCCGCCGCCNTTGTTGGATAGCCCCCCCCCCCCCCCCCCCCCCCCCCGCCACCTAACGGTAGACGCCTGGGTCTTCCAGGCCAGCTAATCTAGAAACAAACTGGTAAATCACTTCTCAGGAGTCCAAACCTTACCTAATCAGCTTTATCCAGAGCCTCATGATACACATCCTGCGGTCCTGGTTCTTCTCTTTGGTGGATGCTGTCTTTGGACAATGGTAGAGAAGGCACCTTGGGCTGAGCTGCTTTTCTCAACTGTTTCAGAATTGTTGACATTATCTGTGTTTCTGTGACACAGAGAATTTCATCACTCATTCATTTAAAAATGTTGTTGATCATCTCCCGTGTATAGCTTCTGCTCTGTATGTTGGTGGTATAGCAGAAAGCAAGAACATTTCTGCCTCCATGCCATCTTTATGGGGAATTTTCCATAGTGCCTTATTCTCTTCACACCTCTGAAAACACTTCCTGTGCCTAGGTTTGTTTTGTAGACATCTTCACACCGCTTAATTTATTTTGTATTTTCTCATCAGAAGGGATGAGTCATCTGACCAATGTTCTCAGATGGTTCAAGTCTTTCTTAGCGTGTGGGGGTGGAACTTAAGTAAGGTAAATAACTGGTATTTACCAGATGTTAAAAAAGTACAGTAAATTCCATTTGCTACCTGACTACTTAGTATTTAATCAGACTCCATAATATGCAAATTGTGCATGAAGCATTGCTCAAGTCCCCAGACGTGAATGACCACAGATCATGCTTTTACAAGATACATAATATTAGTTACTCAAATTTAAAATCAGTGTCTGAATCTCTTGCTGACAGCCTTTGTTTACTTGTTCTATTTTTGTGCTTCTTATTGCCCCGGTATCTAATCACTCATTATTCTGAGATCACTTTTCTTTTACATTTAAAAATTCCCCACTCATCCCTGACTGCTCTTAATTAATACCAGGAGACTGTGAACTCCAGTTGCTAGAGGAAAGGTATTTTCCTCAGCACTCTTGCTCTCTGTTAATAGTATTCTAAATAAAACCTTGGTTATTGTATTAATTTTAGATGTTTGGGGGTGTGGGTATATATTTGTGCGTGTATATAGTGTGCACCAACCACAGAAAGGGTGCTCAGATGAAATTGTGATGATCTGTCATCGACAAAGTAATTAAAGGACAGAGCTGAATTATCAGACATTTTTTCCAGGTTAAGAATTTCTAGAGCTTTACTGAATCTTGTAATTATTTATTTTTTTAATATTTAAATCCTTTCGAACATGTTAAAAGATGAACTGAGGTATAGTAATGCTTTCAGAGTTTATTTTGAGCAAAAATTGATTACAATCAGGCAGCGCCGGAGCAGAGGTGGTAAGGAATGCTCAGGCTATAGGAGTTTGGAGAGAAACTTTTATAGAGACAGGTGAAAGGTGCGTATAGAAATTATTTATTGGCTATAGTTGAAAGCCTAAGTGGCTGTTTATGATTGGTCGTCCTTTGTGTCTGTATTTTAGGACCTTGAGGAATTTATAGGCTTAGATTTCGGTTTGCTTCTGTGTAGGCTTAGATGGCATTAGGGCCCCATCATTCTAATGGCCTTCTTGTTTAAGTAAACAATTTGCCTCCTATGGGTCATTGTCTCATACAGGAGAGATTGACCAAAAATTTGGTGTTGGCACCACCACGTCACCATCAGAATGAAGTTGCTCTTGACTCCTTGTGAAATCACCCTAGGTTCTGATATCAGATGTTTTTGCTCATCTGCTTTTTGTTTCTCCAAGTGCAGTGAGCCCAGCCAGCCGATGAACTGCTGATGGCTCAGACATGCATTTGTGGCTTTGGAGAGAGCATGGTGCACCAGGCAGATCATGATAAATACCGGAATTACAGAAAGAAGTTGAAGTATACTCCATAGCCAGGGTCCCAAACCAAACCAGGTGGTATCAAATAAATCAAAGAATGTAACTGAAGGGGCATCAACCAGATTAGCCAAGTGACTTGTTCGTTAATTTCTTTTATTCCCTATAATATCAGAGGTGTTGATCCAGATATAATAGGAGGTATTTGCTGTGACACATGTCTCCTTGTTCAGCCAGAAAATACTCTAAAGCAGTTCTCTTGTCTGAAACCACCTTAGCAAGAAACTCTAGGGACTTATGTAATGCAGCTTATGCCAGATTTAAGGAACATTGTCTTTCTGTGCATTAACAGAAAAAAGCAAGTAGCAAAAAGACCAAAGGAATAGAGGTTCCGTATTAGAGACAAAGATCTTGATCTTGGGAGGGCTGTCCACTTTAAAGTGCTATCTCCTTCTGGGGAGAAACCTACTTAGTCAATTTTAATTTTAGATCTCCAGCTGGTGTGCAGTTCCAAGAGTCTGGAGGAGCCCATTTTAATCGGTGAATGTGGACCCCAGGTTCATGTCCCTGAAGTTTGTCTGCTGTGTGGGTAGTGAAGAGAAGCTAGTGCGGCCCCTTCCAAGGAGATTCAAGGGCAGTTTTTGTTCTTAGTGATTTCAAATCAGAGAGGTGGGAGAAAATTGGAAATGTTAGTGTGCAGAGTTATAGCTGGATATTTGAGGATACTAGAATTCAGGATCCTGTTTGGTTTACAGACGGAGAATAAAACTTCAAAAATGATGACAGGACTAGACTCTGATATTCACAAGCATGTGTTAGAATTTTCTACTGAAACATAATATTTTTTTCTACAATTACCCCCCTTTCTATCAAAGATAATCATAGACTAATTTTTTTGGAGAATAAATCTAATCTCATGAAAGTTAGTCTGATTGTTTACATAAGTGAAGCATGAAAATTGATTGACCACATAAGGATCTTGTAAAATCTGCTTTGCTAGAATTTTTCATAAGGAATCTCAGGTTAGACTTTTAAAAGCTTTTCAAGGTTAAGAAACCAAGCCAATACCTCACCATTGGACTTTACGTGCAATCTTCTTGAGGTTCCCAAGCCTGCCAGGAATGACTGACTTTATTCACTGAGTGAGCTGCTGGGAACCCTATAAACAAGGTATTATGCTGGTTTTTCTAAAGGGTTTTTATGGGTTCTAAAAAGTCAACCTTAGTTTCTTAGTTGTCTGATTGCACCTGAATTTTTATATATTCTCAAATATGACATTTCAACCAAAGCCTTGGTATTATAGCAAATGTTTCCAATGGTATCCTGATATAAAGAAAATAGATTCTTATTGAACTTAGGCAAATTATTATCCTGCCATAATAGTAAGAATGGATAGTTATTTATATAAATTCAATAAAAGTCTGAATTCTGGAGGATCATGTAGAAAAAAGAAAGTTTTTCTCCATTTTATTTACAGAAGTGTACTTTACGGAATTACTGTAAAGCAGATAGCTTAAGGGAAAATACTTCCTTAAATCTGGAAAATTAAAACATTAAGGAACCAGCAGTGTTTCTAAGAAAAATAATCACCCTCGCTAGTTCATTCAATTCCATATGATTCTTGTTCTTCCTGAGTCCAGTTTTCTGATTAGCTCTGGAAATTCTTACCAAGTTGTTTCATGATCTGTCTTAGAGTACTTGCCAAAGTCCTTTTTCTGAATCTCTGAAGATGAAACACCTTTGCAAAAGCATCAGAGTAAAGCCATGTCTGTAAATGACAAGACTTTTTAAAAGTGGTCATAGTTAAAGTTTGGGTGAGAGTTAAGTAAATAGTTATTGGCATACAATGATTAAGGATAATAACTGGACATGATAGCCCTGGAAAATATCTAGAAACTTTTAAGGTTTTGGAATACCTATATTTAGGAAGGTATATCCATACACACATAACTTGAAAATGTTTATTATCGCTTTCTTATCTGACGATGCTTCCCGGTAATCTGACATACAAAATTACCCCAATTAGTTTAACGTCTCTTGTTTACAAGGGGAGAGACCAATCCTTTGAGATTTTCAGGGACTCTCTTTGAGGTCAAAAAGACTCTATTTAGAATAAGATTTTGAGAAGTTGTCAAAATTGAGGAGGTTTGAACATTTGGCCAAACAGAATCTCAGGTCATTATGAAATAGAAATTTAACGTGATAGAATATTTTAAAGTCAAATACAGAAGATTAAATAGTCATGAAAACTTAGCTCCTTTACTATTGAGAAGACTGGGCTTTCTTAAGTAATAAAGACCTGATAAAGACAAGGTGAAGCACAGTAAATTATTTAGATAAGACACTAAATCTTTGCGCTCCAGGTAGGTTACCCAAAAAGTCAAAACAAAACACCATTTACAATTTCTTACCAGGAGCATACCAATAGTAAAATAAAACGAAAGAAAACCTTTGTCCTTCTAACAGAAAACCAAATTCTAATTTTCTATCAGTGTAGTTTTGCTATTAAAGCTCATTCTTTAAAAACTTAAATGAATCCCATTTTTATTCAGCTTCACTACAAATAAAATTGTGTTCGATTTCCACACATTTGTACCATGTTTTTTTTAAAATATCCATTCATGTTTTGTCTTTTTCCAGTCATTATGCTTTCCTGCTTTTCTTAAACAGTTGTTTCCTTTCACCCTTAGCATTTCTAAGTAGTTTTAATTGCATATATTAATCAGAATCCTTAACACTTAGTTTTCACTAGGAATAAAGTCTTTGGAGAAATGAGCGATTGTAGACTCTGTTACACTAGCATTCAGTGAATTGTTACACTAGCATTCAGTAATTCATAAATATGTTCTATAATTTCTAGAAGTATGATCTTCCTTGTAGTTAAGTTTTTCAGTGTGGCACAAAACATGTTTACTATTAGGTCCAAATATCATCAGGTCCTCTTAAAAGGAAGCCAGAAGTAGATAAACCTATGTTTTGTAATTGTTTCAGTATTTTAGCTTACTTGGAAATGACCTAGATAATTTAACTTAGCATAACTTGAAGGTTTCAAGTACCAAAAAGATTTTGGAAACTATTTTTACGTAGACATATCATAAAGCATAATACTGTTGAAAAGTTGATTTATAAACTTTAATCTTACATCTGTAGAATGTATTTATTCTTAACAGTTTAGATTACTCCTGAAATTTTCATGAGATATTAAAAAGCTACCATTATATTAAGGTATTTTACTTGCACATACAGATTCTGTAACAGAGATAATAGGAATTTATTTAACATTTTATAAATCTAGGTAGAATAAAAGTATTATTTAGTGCTGATCATTCTAAAGGCATGCCCAACAAAATGAGGGGCACCCAGGTGGTTCAGTCTGTTAAGCATCTGACTGTTGGTTTTGGCTCAGGTCATGATCTCAGGGTTGTGAGACTGGGCCCTATGTCAGGTGTGCAGCCTGTTTGAGATTCTCTCTCTGTCTGCCCCTCCTTTCCCTCTTAAAAAAACCAAAAACCAAAACAAAATAAAAGAATCTTAAATGAGCTTTTGTTTACTGACGATTACTCTAGGTCATGTGGACTTGAAAAACATTTGAGTTAGTTTTTATGTTTCTGAGTGTACTTAATTTATACAGTGCTTACTTGTCTTTGAGTCAAGTAAATAGAGCTCTTTATAAATTAATTTTGGAAAAATCATCTGGATGTAGAAAGACATCACGTATCTGTAATATATAAGCACAGATATACATCAACATCTGGGCTGCTTTTGTTTTAAGAACTTAGCCATGAGATAGCTATAATAACGCGAACCTCAGTAGTTTGTAAAAGAGCAGTTGTATCCAAATTGTGTCTTCTGGCAGATAGAAGTTTTCGTTTACATACTAAGATGGGTAAAGCTTTTACTGGTATTTGTGGAAGAGACTTTTATGATTTTTTTAAATTCACCTAATTTACAAATACTAGCTTCTCTCTGTCTTGCTTTGTTTTGATAAGAATTACCTCCTTGAAACCTGCATTTCAGGAGATGCCTCTGGGTTCCTGGAGAAGAGCAGGTAGGACATTTACATCTCAGAGACACAGAGAAAGAATGTTTCTCCAAGAAGGTCGATTTGTTTTCTCAATCCAGATCTTTTCCAGTGTGCGCAAGCCTTTCGAGATGAATAGGGGAAGTTTGGGGATTGGTGGAAAGAATAGGTAGGCTTGGATGGTTTGTAGAGCCACATCTCTGTTCTTGTGAAGAGTACATTTATAAGACCACTATTATTATTGTTTAATTCCTCAGAAAATTGGGTTGCCCCTTGAATGATGACTAGACCTTGACCTAGGCATCCAACTGCATTATCCTCTATGTGCTTCTTTATATAAGGGAGAAGCTCTTCAACTTAGATGGAAATCTAAGAGTACTGTGTTCTAGATTTAGAGCTCTGTTCCTTTGGAATATTTTAGTCTTCCTGCAATGGCTTCAGAATATTTTTATTTACCTCTGAGTACATAGTTTCATTTAGCTTATGGGTGGAGGCTTAAAACAAACTTCCTACAGGCTGTCAACGGCAGTTTCCAGTTTGGCCAACTGTGGCCTCAGAGCTCTTGCCAGGTGGATTGGGGAGATCCCTGGGCCTCTGCCCAACCTGTCCCTGCAATGTTTCCGGAGGCTTTCATTCTCATCTCAAGAAAGAATTCAAGGACAGAGCAGACACAGTGGTTTAGCAGTGCAGGTAGAAAATTTTTAAATTGGGTCCTCTTGAGATATGAGAGCAGCCAAGCTCAAGGGACAGCTGTTTACAGAGTTTGGGTTTCTATCTTTTATTGACAGTTATTAACCAGGGAGCGGAATGCTTTTAACTTGGGGATGGCTTTCCCGGGAGCAGGCTTCTGAGGCTTGCTTTTCTTAATTGGTCAGGGTTTGCAGCCTTCTTTGTCTTGGGCCTGTCGGGTTTGAGCTGACCTCTTGTGGCTTTGTTTTGGAATGCTGCCAGGACAGGTCCCTGACTTTCCCACTAGTTGGTCATGACTCCCCCCCCCACCCCCCACCCCCCTTTATTGCTGGTCTTCAGGCATCCTGTTAAAGCCTCCCTAACTGCCTACTCTAAAAGAGCTACATTAAAAAAAAAATCCTTTCTGAAATTCCTTGTTTTGGCAGGGACAAACAATAATTATTCCTTGGCAATATTGAGCAATCCCACGGACGCAAGAGAGGTCTCCACAGAGGGTACAAAAGATACTCCCCTCCCAAGATGGAGAGCCACTCCTAAGATAACCAAAAGGAAAAGCCATGGCACAGTCAGTAGGACCCTAACTGTGAGCAGAATGCAGCCCATATATCTGGCTGGCTGTCTTTGGGGCCCCCACCATTATGGTGCCCAGCTAAGTTTCAGATATAAAACAAGGTAAGAAAGCAATAGCTGTCCCTGGGAGAGACGAGATTGGGAACTGGTGGTTTTTTGTTTTGTTTTTTCTTTTTTTTCCCTGGCTAATTTGCATTTGGAAAGGGAGGGTTGAATGAAATTTTACCTTTCTCTCTGGACCAGGCACCACAGATACAGATCTGGGAGAGCTGACTTTGAGAATTTTCACCCTTTGCCAGCTTCTGCTAGTTTTCCCAGGATCCTGTCTGCAGGCTCTGGAGCAAGTGGAGTGTCCCAGCGGGTCCCATCCACGTCGCCAGGCACTGCAGGGGAGGACCAATAATTTTCCCTCCATCCTTTGTGGTGACTCCTTGGCTGTGAGGCTATTTTGTTTCTCCAGGACACTTCGTAAATAGGTAACTTGTCCTAGATTAAAAGTTCTCCGCTGTGGCCACTGTGATTCAGGATGATCTTTGGTAGGTCGACCTGCTTGTTCAGCCTTCAAATGGTATTCACCTGAGGGCTCACACTGGACCCGGTCTAGCTGAAGTTGGACGCAGTCTAAGCCCTGACCTGCTTGGCTTCTATGTCATTACCCCCTGGGGCGTGGACCCCAGAGGGATATGCCCAACACCTCTCACCTCCAGTGGGAGTGAGAAGCAGCAAGCTCACAGGGTCCATTTAACAGGTTCTTGGGCCTGGTTGCTCCTTTCTCCTAGGTTTTTTTTTGGGGGGGGGTGGTTTCTGGTTCCCTTCTGATACCCGAATGGTTAGAAGATAAACCAAGGCACATTAAAAATGTAAGGATTTAGTTCAGGAGAAAGTCTGTTTGAATTGGGTCTCACCAAACCAGAAGTTGTTAGGAGTGCTCTGCTGATGGAAGCCAGGGGAAGGACTTCTGTGAAGTACAGAAGCAAAGAAAAAAAATGATTGGCTGTAGCTTAAAGCGTACTTGGCCCTTCGTGGTTAGCTGTCCCTGCATTTTGATTTCATAACCTTGAGGTGTGTACAGGCTTAGATTTTAGTTTGTTCATGTAGGTTACCATGACGTTAGAGTCACATGAGTCTAATGACCTCCTAGTTTAATTTAACATCTAGAAGACTACCATATGCCAATATAATTAGATGAAATGTAACATTCTATATTATTAATAATTTTATTTTAGATACACTTAAGTCCCTTGTGAAAGTGAATGATACATTCTCATTTTTAAAATTTTTTTCAAATTTTTATTTAAATTCCAGTTAATATACAGTGTAATGTTCATCTCAGGTGTATAATATAGTGATTCAGCATGTTCATACAGCATTATGGCAAGTGCACTCCTTGATCGGCATCACCTATTTCTCCCCTCCCCCATCCACCTCCCTTCTGGGGACCATCCATTTGTTCTCTATGGTTAAGAATCTGTTTCTTGATTTGCTTATTTTTTTTCTTTCAATTTTTGCATTAAAATATACCCACAGTGATATTATAAAACCTTTTTCTTCTTGATATTTGACCATTATTTCCATCCTTTTCTCTTGAACTTTCTGGACCATTATCTTTTAGATATAGTTCTAGTTAAGAGTGTAGAGCGGACTTTATAATTTTACCTAATCTGAGAATCCTTTAAGAGGTCAGGTTAAATATGCATTTTGGAAATAAAAGGGTATATTTAAACTTACATCTGGTACCTTAGTTTGTGTTTCAGCTGTTCTTTTTGTAATTTTTCTTATTTAATACTGAACTATAATTTATATACAGTAAAATTTACCTTTTATGGTGCGTAAGTCTGAGTTTTGACATGAAAACCTGTAGTGCCAATGTTCTTGACATAAACCAACCTGTTTGACATACACACTCAACAAATACCAACATCTTTGATGTGAAGAACTATCAGACCCACAAAATAAAGATACAGAACCGTTCCATCACCCTACAAAATTTCCTTGTCTTGCTTTGTTGACATGTCCTACACATATCTATAGTTCTGTGTTCTGTCAAGTATCTTACAAATGGAATCAAACTGTATGTAGCATTTGGAACTCTTTCAGTTAACAGGATTCATATGAGATTTATTCACGTTGTTGTGTAAATCCCTAATTCATCCCTTTTTTATTGCTAACTAGCATTCCATTGCAATGGTTGTTGGTGATATGTTGATCCATTAACCAGTTAAAGGATATTTAGGTTGTTTCCAGTTTTCACTGATTATCCATAAAAATGCTATCAACATTTGTGTACCTGTCTTTGTAAGAACATAGGTCTTCATTTGACTTGAGTCAATACTTAGGAGTGGGATTGCTAAGTTTCAGGATAAGTGAATGACTAACATTAGAAACTGCCTGTTTCCCAGAGTGGCTGTGCCATTTTGTATTTGCACCATTAGTGTAGGAGTTAGAGTTGCTCTGCCTCTTATCCAGAGCCCATTATTGTTGGGGGACGTGTGTGTGCATGTATGCATGTGTATATTCGTGTGTGTGTTTATATATGTGTACTTTTAGCTGTTAAAAAGGTTATGTAGAAGCACGTCATGGTTGTTTTAATTTGTATTTCCCTAACGCCTAAAGATGTCATTGAACATTTCATATGCTTAATTGTCATCCATATTTCTGGTTGAAGTGTGTTGTCCATTTTCTAAGCAATTTTTACATTATTATTTTGAGATAATGGAAGATTCACAGAAAGTTGAAGATGGTACAGAGAGTTTCTGTGTATGCTTTGCCCACTTTTCTTTATTGGTTAAAGTAATTTTGCTACAATATTAAAACCAGGACATTGGCATGGGTATATAGTGTGTGTATAGTCCTGTGTCATTTTATCACTTGGTAGATTTGTATAACCACCAGTGCAATCAGGCTACTCCTTACATTGGTTTTCTCCATTTTTCTGCTCGCAATTTCATTGATTTCTCACCTTTATTATTTTCTTTATTCTACTTATTTTGGATTTTTCTTTTCTTAGTTTCTTATGATAGTTGGATTATTGATTTGATACATTTCTTCTTTTCCAATATGTGTTTATTAAAGAACATATCAACATCTTGATAGGGTATATTTTCATTTTCACTTAGTGATCATGTTTTTTTTTTAATTTTCAAAGAATTGAGATTTATTCAGATAATTGGCTTATTCTTTGTCCCATGGGTTATTTAGAGCTGTGGATTTTAGTTTCCAAGTGTTGAGATTTTCTTTTTGTCATTGACTTCTAGTTTGAGTCCATTGTGGTCAGAGAACACAATCTGTATTATTTCAATTAAGTATGTTTAGGTTTGTTTTGTGACTAAGGATGTTTCACTCTATGTGTTCTCTATATTGTGTATTTCAAGTACCCATGAAGGTGACTACTTAGGGGTGTTTGAAAAAAAATGTTCTATTGCTGGGGAGTGTTCTATAAATTTTTGGTTGGTGGTCTTGTTGAATTCTATATATCCTTCATGATTTTCTAATTGTTCTGTCACTGAGGTAAGGGAGTTGGTGTCTCCAATATTACTTGTGGATTTATCTTTTTTTTTCTCAGATTTTGCTTCATAGTTTTGCCTTCATTTATATACATATTTGATATCTATGTATGCTTTGTAGATTGACCTTTTGATCATTACGTACTGCTCCACATGTCTCTGTTAATATTCAATGCTAAAGGTTTTATTGCTCTATTTCAGAGACATATGGCTTGGAAATTGTTTGCTAATGCCTGTATATTATAGGTTTTAGTAAAAGGGTAGTACTGTCTTCATGCAATAGCCCTTCATCTTCTATTTTGTTGAAGAGTTTGAATAGAATTGGTATTATTTTGTCATTAATTGTTTAATTCAACAGAGATGTCATCTAGGCCTGGATTTGTTTTCTTTTGTAGAAAATTTATGTGTTCAATTTTGAGTACACATAGGGCTATGCAGTTTATATATTTTTCTTTGAGAGAGTTTTTGTCATTTCTCTCATTCAGTGAATTTCTCCACTTCATCTAAATTGTCTAATGTAGGTCATAAACTTAATTATGTTCCCTTATTTTTTTTAATATGTATGCAGACTCTAAGGATGCTTTTCTATTCTTGAGGTTGGTAATTTGTCTTTTTACCACTTGGTAGCTAGAAATTTATCAGTAGTGTTAATCATTTCAAATAACTTCCCTTTGACTTCATTGATAACATTGTTTTTTTATTTAAATTACATTATATTTCCATATTATTTTTACCATTTCATTAGACTTGGTATAAACTTGTTTTTATTTTTCTTATGTCCGAAGTCATAATAAATTATTGTCTTGAACTTTCTTCTTCAATAATATAAGCATTTAATGCTATAAGTTTCCCTCTAGGAACTGCTTTATGTGCATATTACAAATTTTGACATGCTTCGTTTTAAATTCTATTTAATTCAAAATACTCTCTAAATTTCCTTTGAATTATGGGCTATTTAAAAGTGTGTGTTGAAATTCAAAATTTGTCCCTGACTTAGCTTAAGTGATCAGTGATGCTGCTTAAGCCCTGGAAAGAATATCAGGTCAGTTAAAAGCTCACTCTCCATATTTGTCAGGGATCATAGAATTGCCCTTGACTTTACTACTGCAAGCAGAGATGAAATCTGTATAATCACTAATACATCTTTCTATACTTTAATTGTTGCTTTTTCAAGGCTAAGGGTCAATACAGAAAGTTAAGAAGAAATTTACTTGATTTTCTAAGGTAGACTGCAGTGGTTAATGCAGCTTATTCAGCTGTTTTGTCCTGGATAGTTGAGGCTAAATTTGGCCTTCATGAAGACTGAGAAACTGCTTGGGATGTTTTTTGCAGGTAAAAAGATGATAATAGCTTAGCCCTTTGTAGTAACTGTAAAGTTCTCTTACAAAAATATTTTGAGAGTAAAATTGACAGGATTTGTTCACGTATTTGATAAGCACATTTGAAGGACATAGTGCTTTCATGTAAAGTCCAAAGGATTCTGGCTCATGCTAAAAAAATTCTTTTCTCCTAGGTGGAGGCATCACTATGACAATTAGGCAACCTGTGAATGACGACAGGGGATCATTATTTGGGTTTTGAACATGGTTAGAGTTGCTCTTGTGACATTGAAAATCATGAGACCAAAGTTTCCTGGAAAGTTCAACATCAAAAGGATAGGGAATTACATTTCTCCAGTAGAGCTGGGAGTAAATATAATTAGTGATTTAATCTGCTTAGAGACAACTAAATTATGTATGCAGACAAATATATTGGTTTGGCCTTAGAGGAAAAAAAATTGTTTTTGTAAATTTCTCAGTAAGTCACGAAGAGTGGGTGACATTTTCTGGAGTGAGGACAGCAGAGTGGGGCAGTGGTGGGGGGACGTGGGGGGGATCCTGAGAAGGAACAGCGTTTCGTGGCCAAGTAGAGAAGGGTGAGTTTGAACAGTGGACAGAACAATTGTGGATAGAGTCGTTGGGCAAAATTAGGGCGGTGGATCACTGAAGAAGGGAGGGGAGTGATTTAGCAAGGGTTGGGGATAATGTCAAGAACCAATACTGTGAATGTTACCGAGTACAAAACAATGAAGTTTAAAACATGGCTATAAGATTAAGTGGCCTTGGGCGCCTGGGTGGCTCAGTGGGTTAAAGCCTCTGCCTTCGGCTCAGGTCATGATCCCAGGGTCCCGGGATGGAGGCCCATATCAGGCTCTCTGCTCAGCAGGGAGCCTGCCTCCTCCTCTCTCTCTGCCTGCCTCTCTGCCTACTTGTGATCTTTCTCTCTCTGTCAAATAAAAATAAAAATCTTTAAAAAAAAAAAGATTATGTGGCCTAGATGGCATAATAGTATTAAGAGCAAGAATTGCTTTTCTGTGGATGTAGTTTTTGGGCATAGTGTGTTTATTGCTTCCTTTGGTATTTTTTTTCAGATAATGCTGTATATTTTTCATAAGTGCAATGCTGGCTGTTTGTTACTTTGGTGTGTTTATTTGATGGAGAGATATTGGAGGCAGAGAATTTAAATGGTTATCTAGAAATCAAGTCAAAACTGTGTTCATCTAATTCGGAGAATATTCCTAATGCTTACTGGTAGGTGCAGTGTAAGAGCCCAAGAACCCATTAGAAGAAAATAAAGAAGTTTGGAATTGTCTTTATGGTGATGAAAAGAAGCTGAAATTTAATAGCATTGAAAATGATACTGGAGTAAAGAAGAATAAATACCATCTTGCAATACAATGAATGAGATTCTTCATAACTACTTAGAAATACCATCATGTGTTTACATGAAATCCTCATATATTCCCTTAGAATGAAATTTTAGGATCCTATGGTCTGAAAGGGTTAAGTGTGCCATAGAGCTTATTCCAGTCTAACATGTGGAGTTTTTACATGGTTAGAAAGAAAATTCGTGGCACCAGTCTCAATGGTTCACCATTAAGATTCTCCAGTTCTTATTAGTGATTCATCAATCCCTCACTGTGAATAGACCAGAAATTGATTTTTATGAAAGAAGAAGGGTTTTGCTGATTTTTGGCTTTTCCCCTTAAATTTCAAAAGCTGAAAACTATGTAAGCCTTTCGATGAACTCCTACCTCTAATCAACTGGTCTTCTGTCATTGAAACCAAAACCCATAAGAACAATGTAAGATCAGGCTTTTACCAAGAACATATATGACCGAGAAGGATGGCTATGGAAGGAAGTGGAATCTAGGACATTCGGGCAGAGTTTTGCAGTCATTTCTTGCACAAGACCCCACATCTAAGTGAGAGTTATTCATAGTGTACACATTACAGATGTGTATATTCATTATCACATTTTTTCTATAATATGGCAATAAAGTGTCATAACATCTGTATATGATGAAAGTTCTATAGATGGAAGTAAAGTCTCTGGAGCTAGGGATGCTTTTCAGTAATTTTTCAGAATGTGCATCTGAGCAGTGGGCAGCTCTGAGGCTGTCCAGTGGATTTAGTAGTCTTTGATGCTGAAATCCTCCCATCTGTCTCAGTCATCAGACTTTCTTTGCCAGGAAAGCATTCTGATTTGATAGCCTACCTTGCCATTTGGTTTTATCCCGCAGCCGCTCTTCCTGAGCTACCTCTGGAGAATGCTATCCAGTGCTGATGAGAAGGAAGATTCTAGGGAAAAATCCCTCTTTTGCCACAACCTTAAACTTATAGCGCTGTACGCTTCTCTGTTGCCAATAATTAGAAGAATGATTATAGCATGTATTTGGAATGAAAAATGAGAAACTCGGGTCAATTTAAATGGAAAACTTCTGTTCTGGAAAAACTAAAAAACTGACTTTAACCCAATGACTCAGTGGAGTGGCTGAGGAAGGGACAGGAGAACAGACATTCCCCTCGCTAGCCCCTGGTTTGCCTTTCGTGGCTAAGCTCTTGTAGACAGATACCTGATCAATATTTGCCATGAAGCAGTGTGCCTTGGAGTATCTATCGGTAGTCTGTAGAACTCCATCCATATTTGACCTTCACGTGTAATACACTATCGTTTTGTTTGACAGTCGTATAGCTCTGATTTAATTAGAGGTGGTAGGGATTATAGCATAAAGATGAGGCATTGAAAAACATATCCTGGAGGGCGCCTGGGTGGCTTAGTCATTAAGCATCTGCCTTCGGCTCAGGTCATGATCCCAGGGTCCAGGGATTGAGCCCCGCATCAGGCTCCCTGCTTGGCGGGAAGCCTGCTTTCCCTCTCTCACTTCCCCTGCTTGTGTTCCTGCTCTTGCTGTCTCTCTCTCTGTCAAATAAATAAATAAAATCTTTTTTTTTTTTAAAAAACATATCCTGGAAATGTCTTGGATACATAAGTTCAGAGCAGATAATTGACCATTTGAGACACATTTGAAAGCTAGAGAGCCTCTATGGCAAGTGGAATGGATATTCTTAGCTCTTGTGCTAAAACAAAACAAAACAAAACACATCAGGATCAGGTTGTGATGGGGGCGGGGCCACAGGAGAAGCTCCATTTGAAACTTTCTGTGGAAAAAAATGGGACCCAAGATTGGTAAGCAAACCCCAAAACATTCCCCACTCCCAGCTACCTTTGAGGGCTTCCGGAGGGCAGAAGTAGCGATCAGCCCTCACCTGGACACTGTGCAGGGGCCTCCCTTGAAGCCTTGTCGGGCAAGATGGCTGCTTTTCTCAACCACCATTCTCACCTCTCATCCTTGCCTTTGGGTCTCAGTATAGCCCACACAGGGAAGTTCAAGCCTTCTACAGAGAAGAAATTCCGATCTGGCTGACACTTATACTGGCAGGAACTGGGGAATATGAGGAGGAGTAGGTCTTTGGGGGAATTGGGTCTTGAGGAAATTACGCTAAGGGAGGGGGAAAGGAAACAGAAAGCTAAAATAGGTGTGTCAGTTCACTATTGCTGCTGTAACAAATAAGATGGATAGCGTGCCTCAAGATAACATAAACTTCTCACCTTACTACTCTTTGGGCCAGAAGTCTACAATGGTTCAGCAGGGTTGTGTTCCTTCTGGAGGCTGTGGAACTCACTTACTTGCCTGTCTAGCTTCTAGAGACTGCCTGTTTGCCCAGGCTTGCGGTTCCTAGTCTCACACCAAATTCTCCTAATCTGGATCCAATGAGCCTTTTCCACATAAGGTAACAGGTTCACAAGTTCCAAGGATTAGGCAAGGACACCTCTGGAGAGTCATTATCCTGCTTCCAGTAGGAACAGACTGACATGGGGGAAACTGGTCAATGATTTAGGATTCAGGGTTTGCAAGGACACTTGGGACTCATCCCTGCGGTATTCTGGGATAGCCCTGGAAATCTAGACATAGCTGTGCCTACAGCAAGCAAAGAAAAGATGCCAAACTTCCTTCACGTAAAGGGTGAGGGGCCTCAAGCTGTTGTATAACGAATGAACACATTGACTATATCACGGGTAGCCAGAGAAACCAACACTTGACTACGCTGTAGAGGGACAGTGAATTTGCATCACAGACGAGGAACTCAGAGGCCAGAGAACCTAATGTCCAGGAGACATCATCTTATCCCTCAAGGCTGCTCACTGAAAACCCAACCCTGAGAAATGGCTCAGGTGAAGGGTGTCAGGAGCTTGCCTTCCTGGCACACCCAGCAGGGACGAGCAGGGTCACTCAGGTACAGTGGCCGCTTGCCTCTCTCAGCAGAGTGGTAGCCCGCATCATAGATGCTACGGAAGATGTAGCAATTTTAACAGCCCCTGTCAACACAGTTGCTGGTGCTCGGTATGTGGCCTTTTATCTGGCAACTGCTTGCTTCTCTATAACCCTCGTCAGGGAGGATCAAGAGCGGTTTGCCTCTACATGGAAGAGCAGCAGCCCACGGCCATTGTCTTCCTGCAGGGGTTGTGTTACTTCTCCCACTGGCTTTGTTAATGGGGCACAGGGACTCCGGTAGTCTTAGTGTTCTGAACAATAGTACGTCTTGTTAACATTGTGCTAATTAGACCTGGTCATCAGGAAGTTACAAGTATCCTAATATTTTTTTTATCATAGCACCATGAAGTGGGAGATAAACTCTGAGGACACTTAGAATACTTCCATGCCAATAAAATTTGTAGTAAAAATTACAGGTTTTGATCACACTTGAGCGCACTCCCTCTAAGAGGAAGGAGAAGTTGCTGCACCTCGCATCTCCTACCAGTAAGAGTAACTGGTTGGTTGACGTCTGGAGTTTGAAGGCCCCATGTATCTTACCTATGAATATGAATATATTTCTGTGAGTGGGATTTTTCCATCTGTTGTCCTCTTGCTGCCCCTTCCTCTCCTTTCACTTCGCAGCTTCCCACCCCTTTTCCCTAAGCCCCAATCTGTTCTCCATTTCACAGCAGGTGCAAGGGGTCTAAATTCATTTTCCTTAGCTTAAATTCATGGTAAGTAGGAGGCACACTTTCATGTAGATTTTCATGCCATCTTGTTAATTGTGAAATTCACCTTGCAACAGGTAACATGCACGAAAGAGTAATTATTAGAGTGATGTTTATTTTGCTAACTGGGATAAATATTTTTCTAACTAGTTACATTTTAGGATTTACCCATGCAGAAGCCTAAGACACAGTAGAGTGCTTTTCTGTATTGGTATAGGCTACTCTATCATTTCACTTTTCAAGTTTTCAGTGCTTGTTTTTTTTTTTTTTTTCATTTTTTACTATTGTTTAAACCTTAGGAAGGCAAAGTTTTTGGTCTTAAACTTATAAATTATGAATAGCTAAGTTTTATAATGACATGTTTAAGAAATTACAAATAATAAAGAAAATTGTAAAAATATCCTGAAAGGTGACAATAGAAGATTCTTAAATTGAACTTTAAAAAACAGGACAGGCCTGACCCACATAGGGAATGAACAAACAATTATCATTTAAGAATTGCAAAGCTTAAGTGGGCACATCCTTTGATATTTTTGATGCTTTACGACTCAGTGGATAACTTTTTAAAAAATATAAAAATAAGTGCTTTTTGATGGGTAAAGTGATTTTCAGTCTGTTGTTTGATGTTCAGAGTTACCTGCTTATGTACTTGTGTATAACAATAGATTTCACGACACTAATTTATCAACTCAGAGCTTGGTTTGGGTTATACACCCAAGGGGTAAATTCACTTGTGATGCATTGCCTGTGTGTTGCTAATATAAGTATCCTTTTTCACCCCCGTAAAACTAATTCTGTAATATTTTTGTTGGAGGAACAGATGCCTTTAATTTTTTTTTTTTCCTGGGAGTGGGGTTTGCGGGGCTGGAGCATGAGAGAGAGTACTAAGTAAGGTGTTTTGAGAAAAGATTGTGTAATCTGAGAGGTCTCATCTTGAGCTCTGCCACAGATCTTTCCAGCACCACATGAGTCAACACACATAACTCTAGAGTTCTGAAGCAAAGCCACGCCCTCTGTGAGTCAGAATAACGTCGGAAAACGTCTTAGTGCACCATTGGTCACTGGTAGAGCCAGAGCACATGGCAGTAGTTCCAGAAAAGAAGGGAAGGAAGTGTGTGCTGTGTGAAAAAATAAATCTGGTAGAAAGAGCAGAGAATAGGAGGAACCTCTTCAGATGAGAGCTAGAAATCTACTTTGGCTAAAGAGAAATATCGATGTTGATACATAATGAGAAATGGTTAACAGTTTGGATCCTCTGGTACAAGAGACTTCACGACTGAGCAAGACATCGAGACTTCATTCAGCAGTCAGCGGAGAATCACTAAGTGATTTCAGTATCAGAGGAGGGTGATGGGAATCCAGTCCTGGTGTCCTCACTGAGAGGGCTCTCGACACAAATACCAGTCCCGCCCGTCTTTCAGGGGGATGGTTTTTGTTAAGTTCTATATGGAGTTTAGGAAAAAAATGACTTCACTATTAAAAACTTGCTTCAAAATACGAAAGTAGCTCTTCCTCCAGAATTCAGCGATTTAATTCTGCTTTTCCAGCACAAATATGTGTTTCGTATAATTAAATATACAACTTTTAAACAATGGAAGTGTAATTTAGGAAATAGAAATCACATTTCATTTATAAACTCGGTAGAATGTATTATCAGAAAAGCAAAATTCTGATTGATGAATTTTATTTTCCTTACATTGATAGCTCATTATTTTAAGTTTTTATTTAAATTCTGGGTAGTTAACATTTAGGGTAATATTGGTATTTTCAGTCTTTGTTATCTGGCTGAGTTCAACATTCTTTATTCCAATATCACTGTTACCAGTTCTGTTTCTAGGGAGATACTCAAGGCCAGTGTTCAAAACCTAGAGTGAACTTGATGTACATTTTTGCCTTTCGTTGAGGTTGAATTCTTACTATTACTTTAACTCCTGTCTTGTTTTATTCTTGATATCTGTTTTATTGCTCTGCGTAGGTTAAACCTCTTTTTCCCCCTATACATCTGATAGAATGTTCTAGAATTGAGGTTCCTTCTAGCCTGCATCGGACACAGAATGACCCAGATAATGAATTAATGCTTCTTCTCTGTAGTTCACGGAACTGATGCTTGTATGTAGTGAACCATTGAGTGCATCTCTCTGGTAGAATCTAAACTGCAGCCCTACTGACAGTGGAGTCTAGTCTTCTGGTTCTTATCACCTATGGGAATGTTAGAGAAGAAGAATAGTATTAGTACAAACAGGCAACCTTTGGTAGAGGGAAATAATTCAGATGTTGAAATTTGACTTTGAGGAATTCTTTTTCCAAAAAGTTCCAATTTTTCCACAAAATGACAACAAAAAAAGACAGCATGCACTTTATTTTAATGCTTAACATGAAATTAAAAGGTCATAAAATAAGGATATTTAAAATGCAGGGCTTGGGGAGACACATGAAGTACTGGCTTTGAAGACTGACAAGGGCTCAAATCCCAGCCCCGTTAATTCTTAGCTATGACTTTCCTTCTAACCTTTACTTTTTCACTGTGATCAATATTAACTAGAAACACAGGTAGGCTAATTTGTCTTTGATAGTATTTCAAGAACAGAAGGGAAAAATCTGGAACAGACAAAGGCCTAAGGATTTTTAACCTGTTTAAAGTTTGAAAAAAAAATTTTTTTCCCAAGATTTTATTTATTTATTTATTTGCCAGACAGAGAGAACAAGCAGGGGGAGTGGGAGGCAGAGGGAAAGGGAGAAGCAGGCTCTCCGATGAGCAGGGAGCCTGATGTGGGGCTTGATCCCAGAACCCTGGGATCCTGACCTGAACTGAAGGCAGAGGCTTAATTGACTGAGCCACCCAGGCGTCCCTAAAGTTCGAAAAATCTTAATGCTTTCCCTTAAATTAGAAAAAAACAAAGCTAATGTTAAATTAGATAATTATCAATAAGTGGATTTTATGGTAAATATAGTGGTATACCTGTGTTTTTATTTCTATTAGATTTACTCAAAAACCCATGTATGTTTTTCCCCATTTATTATAGATTATAGTTAAATAATTCACATATAGTTAAGAAATAGCTGTGTTTTTGTAGAAAACACATACCTGTTCTCCTCTTGGGAGCCGTTAAACTGTAAGTCAGAGCCAGTTATGTCTCTCTCATCAAATAGCTTCATACCTCACTTTAAATAAAAACCAAGGTCCTGACAATGACTCCTACAAAGGAAGGTCATTCAAATCAATATGCCAGCACATTCCAATAAATGCTTGTTATCTCTGCCTAGTGATTAAGAGTAGTCCTTTCATTTTCTAAAGTCTCCTGTTCAAACTGTAAGTCATGGTCCCGTCTTGATGAGGCATTCTAGGACTTGGCCCCTGTGATCTCTCAGACCTCAGCTTCTAGTCCTCAAGCCTTGCTCTTCTTCCACAGAAGCAGAGGCTTTCTTGTTATTGCTCACACATACCAGGCTGGGCCCACCACAGGACATTTGCACTTTCAGTTTTCTTTGCCCAGAATGCTTTCCCTCTATATCTGTGTGGCGTACTCTCTCACTTCTTCCAGGTTTTTACTCAGTGCCATCCATCATACAGTTCATCATGCAGCCATGCTATTCAAGAGTGAAAATTCATGTCATGTTTTTAAGGAGAATCATTAATTAAGAAAATATTTGAGAGGTAGGGCAGGGGGTCACGGCGGGTAGGGAGGGAAAAAAATGAAACAAGATGGGACCGGGGAGGGAGACAAACCATAAGAGACTCTGAACCTCAGGAAACAAACTGAGGGTTTCTGGGGGGTGAGGGGGGAGGGATAGGGTGGCTGGGTGATGGACACTGGGGAGGGTTTGTGCTATGGTGAGTGCTGTGAATTGTGTAAGACTGATGATTCACAGACCTGTATTCCTGAAGCAAATAATACATTATATGTTAATAAAAAAAAAAGAAAGAAAAGAAAAAGAAAATATTAACTAAGTGTAAAGACTTGTTAACCAGGTAAGTGGAAATGGTGCCGTGGGAACACTAAGGCAGTACAAGAGGTAGTAGCTGCAGGGAAGGGCTTCTAGCCTTAAGGTTGGAGAAGAAAGGGAAAAGCCTGGGATTATTCAACCACGGAGCAGAGAAGATAAACTTAGCAAAGCTTGGTGCAGATTGTTAAGGGCAGGGTGCTGGTTAACTGGGTGGTGTCTTTGGAGGAAGGGATCCCTGGAGCTAGGGTGACAGCATCTCTGAGGGGGAGCCAGCACCCAGCCCATGCCAGTATTTTTCTGGGATCTGGGCAGTATGATAAGACTGGTTCTGCAAATGTTGGGGGGAAAAAGAAAATAAAAACTGGCTTTAAGTGCTTCAAGTGGAACGCTCTCCTCTGGAGTGACAGCATGGCTGGAAGGACACTGATGGAAGGAAACAAGCAGGAAGTGAACAGGAAGTAGAAGGTCCGTTCTTCCTTCTCTTATCTTAGTTTTCTTCTAAGGAAACTTGGTGGGCCCTGCAAGGAGCCTGCTAGCTAAGTAGGGATGTGGTTTGCAAAGTTGTAGCTTTAGCATTGCCAAGAACGTTACAGAAGGGCGAGTTTGAAGCTCAAAGACAGATACTGAATACTGACCATGGCCAGCCTTTCTAAAATTTCAGTACCTTTCCACATTTCCCGTCCTGTTTTTCTCATTAGTCCTTCTTCTTTAAGTACCATACCATTTTATTTTCAGTGTTTATTGTCCATCTGTCCTATTAAAATAGAAGCTTCACAGCAACAGTGCTTTGTGTATATTTAGTTCGATGTTTTATCCAACCTGGAAAAATTCCGGGCACAAAAGAGGTCATCTATTCTGAATATTTATATGAATAATAATATGGAGCAACACCTAGTTAACATATATTTAACCTCGAAATAGTAGTACGTAGGAATCTATTGTCACCCTTATAGGGAAATCAGTATATAAATGTATTAAACAACGTGCAGTAGATTACATACCGAGTAAGTTGGAGAGTCAAGATTTGAACCAAGACAGCTGGCTCTTCTAAGGCCTGGAGTCTTACCTACCAAGCTAACTTGAAATTACAAACAAAAATCCTCAGTGCACTCTTCCAATTACCTGCATGTCACAAAGTCTAACTATACTATCCAAAAGCATTACCTTATGTCAACAATGCACAGGCCTACTGATTAAGAAGAAATAATGTTATTGGATTGATCTTTAAAATTCTAGCCTTAAAATGAAGGGTAAATATAATTGGCAATAGTGTGCCCTTTGAAAGATGTCACCAACGTTCATAGGAGGAAATTTCTCAGGGCTTAAATAGGCTTGCCAGAGTCAAAATTTCTTTGGAACGAAGCCCTCGCTTAGTTCAGTAAAAACAAGAATTCAGCTCACAACAGTGGTGCCTTCATTAATGTGATGTCAAAGTGTTTGCCTTATTAGTCCAGTGTACTCAGTATGGTGCACAAAATACTCCCAACCCAAACCTCTATTTCTCTTGTGATTAATATTTTATTAAGCATTAATAAATACAAAAAAGAGTGCCTAGAAGGAATACAATAACATTCCTCTCCATAGTCACAGAGGGAGATAATCTTTCTTGATATACAGCATCTACATACTACTGTAATATTTATCTTAGTTTTTCCCTCAAAATTTAAAAGTGTCTCAGAACAAAGAGTTTATTTAAAAAGACAGTACCTCTTATTAACCAAATGGGGAAAATAATTCACTTTCAAATGGCTTGAAATGCTTTTTAAAATCTGTTAGCTGGTTTCTTCATCTTTAAGGTGAGGACTTGGGCTGAGCCTGGGGTGTGTCTATACTCTTGTGGGATAAAGCGGGTTCTTTGGGTCGCTGTGGGGGAGCAGAGACTTCCAGTGGTCGCCTGTGGCTTCTGAGGTCTGTCTTGGGACCTACAACTGTATACACCTCCAGCATCTTTATTGACATTTGCGCACCTTCGTGAATTTTTCCAGGCTTCGGAAGTATGTGCAATTGTATCAAGTGTACACATCACAGAATCACAGGTTACTCCGGCCGTTTTAGTGCTGCCAGCCCTTATTTACGGAGAAGAGGGCATGTAGCCTAGTGTGCATATTGTACTTGGAAACTTGCCGACAAATCTATGACGTAAGTCTTCTGATAACTGAGGCTAATAGCGTCTGGGGCGCCTGGGTTGGTTCATCGGTTAAGCATCTGCCTTAGGCTCAAGTCGGGATCCCAGGGTGCTGGGATCAAGCCCCACGTCGGGCTCCCTGCTCAGTGAGGAGCCTGCTTCTCCCTCTCCTGCTCCCCCTGCTGTGCATTCTCTCTGTCAAATAAAAAAGAAAAAATCTTAAAAAAAGGTGCAGGTTTACAGGGTTGAAAGAAGGGACCAAGGCCACCCAGACAACCGGAGAGGGGGTGTGAAGAGAACTCGGCTGATTCCATGGTTCTCAGCCTCTGCCGCAGTCACAAACCTGACGGATGGAGCTAGAGGAGCAGAGAGACATGGAGTGAAGGGGTTGCATTTAAAATTCCCTGTGGTCAATGACATTTATTCTCTTCCTACAGTGATATTTAGTATCAGTCATCCACTTTTATGTATGCTTCTAGTTCCTTCTCACCAGAAGTCTGGGGCTAACACAGCCTCAGTGAGGGGGTCTCTGTTTTAGTTTAAATCGGAGGGCTTCTCTTTTCACTGATACCCCAGAGATGTTGATCTTCTTGTTTGTCCTGTGGCTTGTCTGTGCTGCGATGGGGTGATTTTTCACCACAGTCCAGTTATTACTGAGTTCTCCATCTTTGAATCGGAAACTGCTCGAAGCTCACTTTGTCCCCAAAATGCAGGAAACCTGCTGGAGGCTGGTTTGGCTTCTTAGATCTGGAATGTTAAGACCTGTTGCTTTACCTTTGGTGCATTCACAATTTTTCTGTCCTGTGTGTGGGTGCATGTGTGTGCGTGCATACGCGTCTTTTTCCTGCCTGAAAGCTCTCTTTGCTGGTCCTCTAATATAGTGTATTTTGTTCCTTCTTCATTAGGATGATTTGTAACTATTGCACCTGAACTGAGAAGAGGTGCCCCATCGTACAAAGTCATGACTTGCTCTATAAAATTCATCATAATCCTTTGAGATCAGCATCCTAGAGACAACGTTAAGTGATCTAGTTTTTCTTGACTTCAGGAGTACCCTCCTGTAGTTTTCAAAGTTTCTAAAGAGTGTATTTAAAACAATTTTTTGGGGCGCCTGGGTGGCTCAGTGGGTTAAAGCCTCTGCTTTCGGCTCAGGTCATGATCTCAGCGTCCTGGGATCAAGGCCCGCATCGGGCTCTCTGCTCAGCAGGGAGCCTGCTTCCTCCTCTCCCTGTCTCTCTGCCTGCCTCTCTGCCTACTTGTAATCTCTCTCTCTGTGTCAAATAAATAAATAAAATCTTTAAAAAAAAACAAAACAATTTTTTGGGGCACTTGGGTGGTTCAGTCAGTGAAGCATCCAACTTGGTTTTGGCTCAGGTCCTGATCTCAGGGTTGTGAGGTTAAGTGTCTGCTTGAGTTGCTCTCCCTCTCCCTCTGCTCCTACCCCCCGTGCTTGTGTGCATGCTCTCTCTAATAAATACATACATCTTAGAAAACCCCCAAAGACTTTCCTAAGAAAAAGTAAATATTAATACCTTTTTTTTTCTGGTTGGGCTATTACAAGAAAAAGGCATTTAATAAAAATTTTGTTATTTCATGCAGTTTATGTAGAGTAATTATTGGCACATATGTATATGTGTGTTAGCGTGTGTGTGTATAATAACTGTAAATGCTTTGGACTCTTTGTAGATGGAAAGTTTTGTGTTCATAACTAAACTGCACTCATTTGAAGACTCAGTGAAGGGGAAGCACTGAGCCTTGGCGTCTGGTCTCTCCCCGAACAACGATGGGGTAAGATAGATAATGTTTATGATTTGTTTGATGTCTGGTACACTTTTTCTTTAAGAAGGGAATTTGTGGAGGACTTTTGTGTCATGGTGATAATGGCTTACTTTTAATCACAATGAATCTCCTTTGAAATCTTCCTGTGTTGGATTTGAAAGAAGAGGAGTAGGTAAGTGTTAGTCCTGTTTCCTGGACTTCATGTATGGCTGCCTTGCCTTGGCTCTCAAGTCTAGCAGTGATTCTCATGACCAGTTCATGGCAACTGTTGTGCTCTTTAAATTGGGAGGATTTAAACTCCCCATAAGATGTTGGGTACATTTCCATTACCAAGGTGGATGTTTAAGTCATGAGAAAAGATCCTGAGAGTTTATGTTTCACTTTTCTTAGAAAGGGAAACTTTGGCTTTCAGGGAGGTTCAATAAGAAGGTACTGCACAGTTAAAACAGAAACTGAAGAGTTTGTATTTCTGATAACATTCATTAAAATAATGTACTTTATTAGAGCCTCAAATACAAACCGTTGCAAAAGCAAACTTGGCAATCTACTCGGTACTCTGCTCCCACAGGAGGCTGCACTTTTAAGACTTCTGTCTATCTACAGGCCAGATTTCTGTTCCGTGTTAAAAATCTGAAGCTAAAGATTATATTTATCCATAATTGATGCCCCCTATAGCAGAACATTTTGTTACCATTCAAGAAATCTAATGACCTTGAACATTTAAATTAATGCTTTAGTGAACTTCAGTCTAGTCTCTTAAAATTCTGCCTTGTACATTATATATATATTGAGACCAACATTGCACCTCTACTCTGTGTAAGGCAGGAGTTGCAAAAAATTGGGAGGAAAAACCCACATCCAATTATTTTAAAAATATTTCCTCATTAATTTGGTATTTTTGATAGATAAAATGTCATATTTTCAAACATGATCTATCTTATTTATTTCCACAATAGTTGGAATAACTTATATATGCATACATATTTGGACAACTCAATAGGAGGAAAAAAAATAAACATCTGTCAAGACTGCAAATATTGTGTAACCCTTGTAAACATTTCAGCAAGTCTTTCAACTGTTCTGGGAATAATTGTGCCCGTGTAAGTTTATGATCAAGGGTTTCAGTAAAAATGTTTGTCATGATGAAATGCAGCCTATTCTTCAATAGATTATTGGCTCTTTTATGTTGCCTTGGCTGCTTCTCCACCTTCTTTCCAATGCTATTTGGATAGACGGTTTCTTCAATGAACCAGGAAGTATAAATTGGAAATATATTGAGCAAATTGTTCAAGGTGTCTCGTTCCAAAGAAGGAATAATTCCTCTGTTAATATTTTATAGCTTCATGCTAATGAGAAGATTCTTCATCTAGCAAGAGAGCAATTTAGGCTACAAAGTAGAAGTAACTTTGTAACTAGAAGAAGAAATGAACACTGAAATCTTTGCTGGAATGTTGTGGGCTTTTTCAATATTTTCAGCCTCTGCTAATAAGGCATCCCGTTTAGTTATCAATCTACTTGGCCCTCACTAGCTCAAGGCTTGATTTTAAAACCTGAAAATCTTCCATAGTTAGAGGAGAGATGGGACGAGGCAGAGACACATTAAAGGAAACAGTACAAATGAGCTCTGTTAGCAATGATCAAAAGCAAAATGTGAAGAAATTTTAGCAGGAAGAGGAGGGTTATCTTTTTCTCACTTGGGCTAATGATTTTTTTTTTCCTTTGGATTCAACTAAGGTTCTCACCTCAAAGCCCCTGAGTGGGAGGTTTTTATTCTTGTTTTGGTTTTAAATTTTATCCTCAAAATGAAGTTTCTAAAATGTATTAACAATGTGGAAAGAATAGGGAATCGGAAGCCTAAGAGTCTGACCACCTTTTTCAGGCTGTGCCCCTGACTAGCTGTGTGACTTTAGGAAGTGACCCGACATCCCCTTCATAAAGAGTGTCATCCCTAGAATGAGGACATGGCAACTAGGGTTCCTTCCTGTAACATGAATTCCTATTTCTCTGGGATTATATCGTCCTCTAACTGTGTTAAAATGCTGTCTTTTCTGTCTAGAGGGTTAATTTACTTACACTTGCCTTTTTTAGCAACATGATATGGAATCACCACACATTCTAGTTCAGTAAATATTTCTTTTTTTTAATCAAATGGGTAGTAACTCTTCAGCAATCCTTGCTAATCTTATGAGCCGTGTGATAGATGCACCTGTTGGTGATCACACTTCATATGCAATGCAAATGTCACTGTTTATCCACACTCTGACTTCATGACCTTGAAGAGAACTAATGTGGTATCATTTTCACGTGCTGGATTTTGGCCTCGTAAGGACAGACATGCAAAGTATTTGTTACATTCCTCTAAGATGCTTTTGAGTATTTTCCCCCAATTCATCTTGGGAGAACTTTTAGTAATTGCGTCGCACAAGAATCCATACAAACATAACTGAACTTTTGGGTAAGAGACGCTAATATTGCCAATTTATGGGATGTAAAGATATAGGAACTGCTAGAAGAGTGTAATATGAGAAATAGAATATTGATCGTATAGTAAGTCATTAAATTGAATTTGTTTATGCTTGGAAATTCTTTGTATGTTGGATATTAATTTAGAATACTGGCAAATTTTTTTTTATTTGCCCCAGGGGTACAGGTTTGTGAATCATGAGGCTTACACCTTTCACAGCATTCACCATAGCACAAACCCTCCCCAGTGTCCATAACCCAGCCATCCTATCCCTGCCCTCCCACCCCCCAGTAACCCTCAGTTTGTTTTGTGGGATTAAGAGTCTCTTATGGTTTGTCTCCTTCCTGATCCTATCTTGTTTCATTATTTTTCCCTCCCTACCCCCCCATGACCCCCCACCATGCCCCTCAAGTTCCTCATATCAGAGAGATCATATAATAATAGTCTTTCTCTGATTGACTTATTTCGCTTAGCATAATACCCTTTAATTCCATCCACATCATTGCAAATGGCAAGATTTTGTTTCTTTTGATGGCTGAATAGTATTCCATTGTATATATATATATACACACCACATCTTCTTTATCCATTCATCTGTTGATGGACATCTAAGTTCTTTCCATAGTTCGGCTATTGTGGACATTGCTGCTATAAACATTTGGGTGCATGAGCCCCTGAGGATCACTACCTTTGTATCTTTAGGGTAAATACCCAGTAGTGCGATTGGTGGGTCATAGGGTAGCTCTATTTTCAACTTTTTGAGGAACCTCCACAATGTTTTCCAGAGTGGCTGCACCAGCTTGCATTCCCACCAACAGTGTAGGAGGGTTCCCTTTCTCCGCATCCTCACCAACATCTGTCTTTTCCTGACTTGTTGATTTTAGCCATTCTGACTGGTGTGAGGTGGTATCTCACTGTGGTTTTAATTTGTATTTCCCTGATGCCAAGTGATGTTGAGCACTTTCTCATGTGTCTGTTGGCCATTTGGATGTCTTCTTTGGAGAAATGTCTGTTCATGTCTTCTGCCCATTTCTTGACTGGGTTATTTGTTTTATGGGTGTTGAGTTTGAGAAGCTCTTTATAGATTTTGGATACAAGCCCTTTATCTGAGATGTCATTTGCAAATATCTTCTCCCATTCTGTCAGTTGTCTTTTGGTTTTGTTGACTGTTTGCTTTGCTGTGCAAAAGCTTTTAATCTTGATGAAGTCCCAATAGTTCATTTTTGCCCTCGCTTCCCTTGCCTTTGGTGATGTTCCTAGGAAGAAGTTGCTGTGGCTGAGGTCGAAGAGGTTGCAGCCTGTGTTATCCTCAAGGAATTTGATGAATTCCTGTCTCACTATGAGGTCTTTCATCCATTTTGAGTCTATTTTTGTGTGTGGTATAAGGAAATGATCCAGTTTCATTTTTCTGCTTGTGGCTGTCCAGTTTTCCCAACATCATTTTTTTTTTTCCAACATCATTTGTTGAAGAGACTTTTTCCCACTGGACATTCTTTCCTGCTTTCTCGAAGATTAGTTGACCATAGAGTTGAGGGTCCATTTTTGGGCTCTCTATTCTATTCCACTGATCTATGTGTCTGTTTTTGTGCCGTCTGTTTTTGATGATGACAGCTTTGTAATAGAGCTTGAAGTCTGGACTTGTGATGCCACCAACTTTGGTTTTCTTTTTCAACATTCCTTTGGCTATTTGGGGTCTTTTCCAGTTCCATATAAATTTTAGGATTATTTGTTCCATTTCTTTGAAATGAATTGCTGGTATTTTGATGGGGATTGCATTAAATGTATAGATTGCTCTAGGTAGCATAGACATTTTCACAATATTTGTTCTTCCAATCCATGAACATGGAATGTTTTTCCATTTCTTTGTGTCTTCCTCAGTTTCTTTCATGAGTACTTTATAGTTTTCTGAGTACAGATTCTTTGCCTCTTTGGTTAGGTTTATTCCTAGGTATCTAGGTTTTGGCTGGCAAATTTTTTAAAAGTGGTTTTTCAAACTGAGGTACATAGAGCTCTGAGGATAGATTGAGGGCACACAAACGAGGATAGTTTTACAAAATTGCATTATCAGATCAAGTTAACAGTTGATGTCAAACATACATACACACTCCAGTACAATTTAATATGATTGTTAAGTATTCTAATATATCCAAAGACAGAGGGTAATGACTGTTGTTTTATTCTGTTATTATTCTCTAAAAAGTCATTAAGTGCAGTGCATATTAAAATAGCAGGCAAAGGTGTAAGACAGCCAGTGCGTGTGTTAATTTATTAGTATTTATAATTATTATTTAACACACAGTACGGATTATGCAGAACATTCCGTAAAGCATGTAGGTATTCCTTTGTGATTGGGGACTTCTTAATGGCAATGGATGACTTTAAATAAGAAACATAATCTTCAAGGGGCTTGCTTAGTTTATGATGTGAACAGGAGCAACTTTGACTAATTTACTGTAAAAGCTAATTATCTTTTGTTTTCCTCTCTCCCTGTGGCTATCGTCCTGAATGAAAGACACACTAGGCAAATGGAAGTTTTGTTATTGCTCTGACTTGCTGCTTCATTGCAGAAATTGTCTTAAGAGTGATCATTAGGGGCGTCTGAATGACTCAGTTAAGCATCTGACTCTTGGTTTTGGCTCATGTCATGATTTCAGAGTTGTGGGATCAAGCCCCATGTGGGGCTCTGTACTCAGCATGGAGTCTGGTGGAAATTCTCTCCCTTCCCTCTCCCTCTCATCCTCTCCCTGCTCACATGCACTCTTTCTCGCTCTAAAATAAATAAAATAAAATAAAATAAATAAATAAAAAAGTGATCATTAGCCAGTCCCTTTCTTGGTGGGGGAGACCTGGTATTTATTTCTTGTGGATCAGCACAGGTGACAAGATGACCGTATTCGTGCTTGGAGTCAGTGGCACGTGTTGAAGTGTGTCCAAAAGAGAGGGCCAGGTGTTTGTCAGAAGCAAGTCGTGGCGTGCAGGCTCCATATAAATATATCATATATATCATATATCATATATCATAAGCCCTGGAACATTGGGATTTTTTTTTTCAGAAGCTACCTATCTCATGTGTCTCTCTCAGAGAGAGATCACAAGTAGGCAGAGAGGCAGGCAGAGAGAGAGGAGGAAGCAGGCTCCCTGCTGAGCAGAGAACCTGATGTGGGGCTCAATCCTAGGATCCTGAGATCATGACCTGAGCCAAAGACAGAGGCTTTGACCCACTGAGCTACCCTGGTTCCCTCTCATGTGTGTTTTTAAAATATGACAGGATATTCTTTTTATCATTGATTTTGAGCAGTTTGATTATCGTGTGATTATCTGCAGTTTTAATCATCTTGTTTTTGTGTGTACTAAGATTCGTGGGTCTGTGGGTTCATAGTTTATCATATTTGGAAAGTTTTCAGCCATTTCTTCCAGCATGTCTCCACTTACTTACAGAGTGGATCATTTGAATTTGTGCCACTGATCAATGATGCTTTGTTCATTAAAAAGATTTTATTTACTGTTTTATTTGGATAGTTCACATTGCTGTATCTTGAAGTTCAACTGTATTTTCCTTTACATGTCTAATTTGCTATTAATCCAATCCAATATGTTTATCATCTCCTGTATTAATTTTTATCTCTCAAAGTCCGTTTCAGGTCTTTTTATTTATTTCATGTCTCTACTTAATTTGTTAACCATGTGAAATATAGTTATAATTTTAATGACCTTAGTTGCTCATTCTAATATCTGTTTTAGTCTGTTTTGAACGATTTCCCTCCTCACTCTCAATAACGGTCATTTCTTGTTTCTTTGCATGTCTGATAATATTTGACTGGATTCCAAACATTGTAAGTTTTATACTGTTGGATGCTGGAAACTTTGTGTTCCTATAAATACCTTGAGATTTGTTCTGGGACACCATTGAATTTCTTAGAAACTATTCGAGTCATTCGAGTCACTTGGGGTCTGGTGTTTAAGAGGTCTTAGGTGCAAGTTGTGTTTAGTCCAGGGCTGATTATTCCCCAAACTTGGAGAAAAACTCTTCTTGCTTCTGAACCCAGTACCTTGTGAATTCTCAATTTTCAACATGGCTGGTGGGAACAGTTGTTATTCCAGACTCAGTGTGAGCACTAAGCACTGTGGAATCTAATCTTCTTGTCTGACCTCATGCGTTTTCTTCCCCTTCATGCACTCTTTTTTTTTAAAATTTTTTTGAAGATTTTTTAAATTTATTTGACAGAGAGAGAGATCACAAGTAGGCAGAGAAGCAGGCAGAGGGAGAGGGAGAAGCAGGCCCCCACTGAGCAGGGAGCCCGACGCGGGGCTCGATGCGGGGCTCGATCCCAGGACCCTGAGAGCATGACCTGAGCCGAAGGCAGAGGCTTTAACCCACTGAGCCCCCCAGGCGCCCCCCCTTCATGCACTCCTCATTAGTTTGCTGAATGCTTGAAGAAATTCTCAGTGGATACTTAGAATTCTCCCTGCTGCAGCTCTTGGCTAGCCTGTTCTCCAGTCTTTGGCCATCTTGGTCTCTCTGGACTCCCGGTTCCGTTGTCTCAACCTTTCAGAAGTGTTGATGAGAAACATTTGAACGAGAGCGAAGTTGCTCAGTTGGCAAGTGCAGATATGAGGACAGAGCTGTGTAGTTTCCTTAGGTGACCCCAGACCAGGAAGTCATAAACAACTATTGCTGAATGTCGTATAGTTGTGATCATGTTGTTTTTATTTCTTTGATAGTATTGTGTGGCTATTAACTAATGGTAATGGTAACCTGTGCAAGAGGAAAAATGAATATTTGATTGAGGTGAAAAGTTATGGTCAAAGCAATTGGTGAAGCAGATCCAGTTCTCACTATATCTTTGGCCAAATTTGAGATAAAGTATTGGGATTTGAGGTAAAACATTAGGTATTATAAATATTATGAAAATAAGTATAGAACTACCCTTTATCATTTGAGATTATATTGATTTATATTTCTTTAAAAAATCAGCAGTGCTAAGTTACCTTAAGTAATTTGGCATTTCTGTGGGATGATAATCTCCTTAACTCTGGTGGAATTGCTACTCTTTACCTTAATTCTGTTTATGACTGTTCTATCAAGGGAAAATATATAATGCAATGCCCTATACTTACGATAGGACCATGGGATTATGACAGTTAAGGAATCTGATTATCAAAATGATTTAGTTACTTGCTCTAGGTTCATGTGGAGCTTGACGATAAAGTCATTACAACTGAGTTTTTGTTTTAAAATATTTGGCTTATTGTGCTTGCCCATTCTTTACCATTCTATCATTTCTTTTGCGTCCCTTTGGCTATAGCATTTAGGAGAAGTACCTTTATTAAACAATATTCTTTAGCTTTGGGTAGTGATTTATTTTTCATATATTCCTCAGAAACTCTTTGAAATTTCATTTGCATAGAATCATATTACCTTACTCCCACAACCAAATAAATCAAAATTCTTTTTCTTCATGTATTCATCTAATTGCCAAGAATATCAATAATAGTTTATGTTTTCAGTATTTGTAACAGGTTTGAGTATTGCAATTATAGTAACTCACAACTGAAATGATTTTAAAAGACTAGTACATGTTTTGTTTGTTTAAAAACAATTTAAACAAAATTAGTATATGATGCTATAAAAATTGAATAGGGTTTTTAAATGACTGTTTCTTACCCTTATATATTTAATTACATTTCATAGTACAAAGACCTCATAATGCTAACATGGAAAAGCAATCTATAAAACTTATTTTAAAAAGTGATGGATAATATACAATGAATATTATTTTAAAGATACAAATGAACTAGCTAGAAAAAATAAGGGAAATTCTTCCAGACCAATAATGAAGATGAGATAGAAAGCCAGAATAGTGAGAGGTTTCTCTGACTTCCACTGTCCTGGGGGCACTGCCTGTCTCACTAGAAGATAGACCTTCTTTAGTTATCATATCGGGGCGGGGGGTGGGGGGCAAGAGAGAGGGCTTTGAACTTGTGTAAAGCATGAAGGTTTTCCTGAAATTCTCTCAGCCAGTTTTATTGAAGGGCTACAATTCCAGTGAAGAAATGTAATTGAAAATGATTCTGGTCACTGTCAAATAGACAATATGAAATCTTGTCTGTCTTCACCTGACTGCTGAAAAGGATAAAAATCACACCTAAGAATTGGTAACAACAGACCTGATTTCAATTTATTGTTCACATATTCAGTACCTGTGTTTTGGAGGAAACTTGAAGCTAAAAAATTAATGAGTGGTGCTGGGTTTAAAATAACCTGGGACACCTGGCAAAACAAAGATAAAATACTGTAGAGGAACACACACACACTAAGATGTTTTCACCATCTAGTTCAAATCACATGAGGAGAAAAGCTTCCAGGAGCAGGGATCAGCAAAAGAAACCAATGGCAGAAACAACCCCCTATTTGCAGTCATTGAATTAGCACCTGTGGACTCTAATAAGTATATTTACATTATCGAAGAAAGAAAAGGGGGAAACAAGCACATAAGAATATACCAGATCAAAAAAAGACAAGACAGATTTAAACAGAAACAAAGAGAAATGAGAAATTTACACTGAAAAAGTAAAAAACAAAATTGCATATAGATTCTTTCAAATACAGCGGCTGGATTAAACAGGCAGTTAGTACACGCAGCTGAGAAGTGAGTTAGTAAACTGGATGACAGAGACATAGTAAATTGAACTGTGAGCGTGAAAGATGAGCACATGTTTAATAGAGTTGCAGAACCACAAGTCGTGAAGGTTTTCTAGAGTCGATGAAAGACATTAATATTCAATTTCTAAAGAACTCCACGAAAAATTCAGACATGCACAAAGTTATGTACAAGATGCCAAAATGCTCATAGCTATAATCACCTATATAAAATTGTAGATGTAATATACATATGTAGGGATATACATACGTATGTGTACATATGTACAAGTATGTATCAAATGACCTTCAAAAGAGAATGTTGAATTACATGCATAATATCCAAGAAGTGAATATACCAGAGAGAAAATGAATTTACACTGAATTTATAGAAGCTATATGATTGGGTGTGTCACCGTGGATAAATTTTAAAACCCAACATTGAAGCAAAAGCAAATTGAAGAATGATCTGTTCGGCAAGGCACTGCAAAAATTTCCAAAATTTAAAAACATGTTGTCTTATTTTGAGATCATACACATGAGATGGCCATATAGATACATGCAGGAGAAGGACACCTGCCAGGTTCAGTGCAGTTTGTAACGATGTGTATGTGTTGAGTGACATGATCAAAGGAATAAATGGGACTTTCCTGGTTTTTTTTATCATTTTATTTTTCTGGAAAATTTGGTATATGTTTTTTTTTCCACATTATCCTCTCTGCCCTTTAGATAGGAAATAGTTCAACACTCTAAACAGAGAAAATGGTATATAGTGCTGAGATAGTAGCGATGGACAGTACTTGAAGACATTTTACTCAAAAGAGGTGAGGGATAAAAATAAGCCAGTAAGTACAAAGACTCAGGATTAGGACGGTTGGTTTGTTTTTTGGGCACTCCTGTTTTTTTCTTTGGGGGGAGGAGCATATTTATATGCCTGAAGTTGTGACCCTTTAAAAAAAATAAGTGAATTCTTCAATATACGGAAAAAAGGAGTCCAGAGAATAAGGAGACATCCTACTGTAGATGGGAACATGGCCCTTTTTCCTTCCATTCTAACCATCCATTCTGTACTCATTATCCAAGACAACTGCCTTTTTTCCAGGCCAGGGTTCTTCAGTTTCACTGAAGGACATTATCCTTCTACCATTTTGTGCAGTCTTGGTGGTTTGGTCAAACAAATGTCTTTTATTTCTTTTAATTCCAGTATAATTAACATGCAATGTTTTATTAGTTTCAGATGTATGGTACAGTAATTCAACAATTCTGTTACTCAGTGCTCATCCTAAGGATGCTCTTAATCCCCTTTACTGCACCCATTCTCTCACCCACCTCCCTCTGGTAACCATCAATTCTCTATAGGTAAGAGTCTCTGTTTTGGTTTGTCTCTTTTTTAGTTTGTTAGTTTTGTTTCTTAAATCATACATGTGAGTGAAATTGTATGGTATTTGTCTTTTTCTGACTTATTTCACTTAGCATTAAATCCTGTAGATCCATCCATATTGCTGCAAGTGGCAATATTTCATTCTTTTTTATGACTAATGTTCCATCATCTACATACACCACATTCATCCATTTATCTGTTGATGGACACTTGGGTTGTTTCTGTATTTTGGCTGTTGTAAATAATGCTGTAACAAACATAGGGGTGCTGTGTCTTTTCCACTTAGTGTTTTTGTTTTCTTTGGGTAAATACCCAATAGTGGAATTACCACATCATATGGTAATTTTCTTTTTAACTTCTTGAGGCACTTCCATACTGTTTTGCACAGTGGCTGCACCAGTTTGCATTGTCACCAACAGTGTGCAAGTATGACAGTTCCTTTTTTTCCCACATCTTTGCCAACAGTTGTTATTTTAGTCAAATGCCTTTTTTTTTTAAATCTCAGCTATAGCATATACAACCATATATAAGTATTGTTGAGCTAAGGCTAGACCTACAATAATTCAGTTGTTGAAAGAATATAGTTCTTGGGGTGCCTGGATGGATCAGTTGGTTAAGGATCTACCTGGGGCTCAGGTCATGATCTCAGGATCCTGGGATCCAGCCCTGAGCAGGGAGTCTGCTTTTCCTTCTCCCTCTGTTCCTCCCCCTGCTCATGCTCTCTCTCTCCCTCTCAAATAAACCAATACAATCTTTTTTCATTTACTTTTTATTTTGAAAGATTTCATTTATTTATTTGACACAGAGAGAGAGAGAGAGATCACAAGTAGGCAGAGAGGAAGGTAGAGAGAGGAGGAAGCAGGCTTCCTGCTGAACAGAGAGCCCGATGCAGGACTCCATCCCAGGACCCTGAGATCACGACCTGAGCCAAAGGCAGAGGCTCAACCCACTGAGCCACCCAGGTGCCCTACAATCTTTTTTTTTAAAAAAGATATTTCTCTCCCAGATGAAAGTTTAGCTGGTTCTGGTTCACAAGGTCGTTTGGCCATCTAAGGTATTCCCCTCTCATTTACCTACCTTGCACTAGGGCCTTGTTCTTGTCCATTTGAACAAGCTAAGCTTGAAATGGCCCTGTGTTCTAGCTACAGACAGGATTGGGGAAGCAGGTACTGCAGGAAGAGTAGGCTGGGGATGGGCCCACATCACTCACACACAAGGAGAATCCAGTCGCAAGTCCATGTGAGGGGGGCAGGGGAACCTGAGAAATGTCGTCATGAGACCAGGGAAGAAGATAGAGGACTTGGTCAGAGAATTTGTCTTTTATTTCACCAAGTCACTTTGCTTTCTTCATGGGTCATGAATCTTGACCTGGTGACACAGGGAAAAGGTTGTTTTAGCCATGCCAGGGGTCAACTGAACTCTCCTTTTAGCCTCCTAGCAGTGCCTGGTTTTGATCTTTTCTGATGTAAGATTTCTCAGCTTCCCTTCAATTCTTCTAGCACCTTTATGTAAATCTAATATATACTTTCTGTTGCTCAGGTTAACTAGATTTGGGTTATGTAGCTTGCATACAAAAAGTCCTAACAATTACAAAATAGAATATGAAAGGAAGTTCCTGTATAATGTACAATGTATTGGGGCCCTAGGCAAAGCATTTGAATTTATACACTCAGAGCTTCCAACATCAAAAATGTCTAGCTAACCAAATAATGCATTATTTGTAAACATATAAGTTTATTTTCACCAAGTTTATTTGTACAGTTTTACCACTTCTTACTCTGTTCATTTGTAACTTAATTTAACTTTCTCTTCTAACTTGGGGCACCTGGCTGACTCAGTCAATAGAGCATGCGACTCTGTCTAAGGGTTGTGAGATTACTTAAAAAAATCATAATATTTAAAAAAATAAAATCAAAACCTCTTCTAACTTAAATGTGTATATGTATGTACGCATCAAATGCATGAATGTTTTTAAAATAAATTTTATCTTAAATTCCATTTGACTTTCAGTTAGATTAAAGCTTACTGAATTGCAGGTGCTCATATTTCACATGGATTAGGAAAAAGTCTCTATAGGAAAACTTAATTATGTATTCTTACAAGTGGGCATTTAAATGGCTTGTTATGATGAAGTAGATGTCCACTTTACCCAAAGCATAATAATTTATAATTAAGGGCATCTGTGTGACTCAGTCTGTTTAGCCTCTAACTCTTGATTTTGCTCGGGTCATGATCTCAGGGTTCTGGGATTACCTCTACATTGGGCTCCTCACTCAGCCCGGAGTCTACTTGAGATTCTCTCTCTTCCTCTCTTTCTGCCCCTCTCTTCTCTCTCCCTAAGGAAAAAAAAAATTATAAAACACCAGAATTAAATGTAGGTCTCTTGGGATTTTTGTGTCATATGTTTTTGAAACACACACAAATTCAAAATGTATCTTTTCTAAAAATAATCACATTGTATCACTAGGGGGTTATGTACTTTTATCTATAATTTTAATTATTAGATGTCAGATGATGCTGTCTTGGTGGAATTGATCTAAACTGATACAGATTTAGATGTTAAGTGATGTGTTAATGATTTGCAGATGATTTATATCACAAAGGATAGCAATAGAGATTTAAAATTTTATAATTTATGATTTACAGGTATTGTTGGGGTATCTGCCATGGTGTTGATGAAGGAAATGCCCAAGATTAGGTAAATCCTATGAAAGTGAGGATTTAGATGTGTAGCCAGGATCACATTTTTGTTTCCCTAAAATAGAGTTTTATTCAATTGTTAAAGGTCTTAAAAAAAAACAAAACTGATTGTTTATTTCTTCATCCAACTCTACTCTACCTTAGGAAAAAATAATTTCTGAATTCTGAGCTAAAAGCGTAGTAAATAAAGGCACCAATGGAAATAGCTTTAAAATTAATTAGTAATAATTTTTATCCTCTCTTCAAATTACCATAGTGAACTAAATTATGGAACTATCGTAGATCTCTACAAAGGAAGTTTTTAATTAAAACCTAAAAGTCATTTAAGCAATCACACACAAAAGATTATGAATATAAATTCTTTTGTTATTTTCAATATAAATTGTTATCATTTGATTGGATAGTCTTGTGTTTTAGTATGTGAAACCACTTTAAATGCAAATTCAAATAATGACTATATGCAATTATTTGTATGTATTCATTGAAATTCAGAACATAAATCTATGGAAACTTAGAAATAAATATTAAGATGTCCTGCTTTTTAAAAATATTTTCTCACTTTCTGAGATGTAAAAAATATGATCCATCGGTTTAACTGTTATAACCCAGGTTTTCAAGGGGGAAAAAGTGACCATATTGAATTTGCTGAAGTTTGGAAATAACACTGAAAAAAATATTAACTACTTATGCAAATATATTTGAATGGAAATGCTAGTTATTGAAAGACCATTTGCCTTAGCAACATGGACAAAACAGTGAATTTGTTAGATGCTCTACTAACAATGACCTTGATAGTCACTTGAATTAAAAGTTCTTCCAGGAGTGTTTTTTTAGGGGCCGGGGTTGGGGGATGGATGAGTTCATCCATAATTTAAATTTTAAAATTTTCATTCAGTAGAGTTTCAGTATTAGTAGCTTTTAGGTGATGAACCATACGCATCTTAGCGAACCTTTTTGTTTTTTAAGTTTTGGCTTGTATTAACATGAATTCTAGATACTCCCAATTTCTGACTCTTTATATATTAACAGATCATATGATGTTCATACTTAGTGTATTTTTTTTTCCAAAGTTTGTAACTTCATTGACACCACACTTTTATATGCCTCCCTTCCCTCTTCTGGGAAGCATGCATGAAAGAATGTCAGGCATATGAGAAGCTTGTTGAAAGTTCAATGGCATCTTAAATTCACTGTACCAAAACTTATCATTGATAGAGAACAAGATATTGCTACAGTTACCGTCATGAATGTGGCATAAAATTCAGCTTCTATTAATAATGAAAAAATGTCTTCATTGGACCAAATGCCATTTAGTAGAGTGTGATTTATATGCCTGCTGTTTAAAGAATATTTTAGTGAGTGCAGCATATATTGTAATAGAGGAGAACAGCATTTGCTTATTAATATTTCTTTGAGATGATATAAAACAAGTATTCTTGTTCAGAACTTTCTCTTGGGAGTTTAACTCCAGTCTCCTACATCAGAGCTTGAGACTGGTGAAATCCAGGAAGGGTAGCTGGTCACTGATAGGTAAAGGAATCCCAGTGTTGCCTCTAGCAGTAAAAGACACACAATGACTTTTTAGCACTCTTCACTAAACGCTATTTAGCAGGGACCTCATTCACCAAATATGCTTTTGGTGGTGTTTTTGTTTTTGTTTTTTTGTTTCTTTTTGTATTTTTTTTGTTGTTGTTTGTTTGTTTGTTTGTTTTCATTTGAAGGGCCAAAGAGATGGAATGATACTGTATTGGAAACATGATCCTATATGCCCTTTAGAGGGTCTCTGCGTTGGAGCCTGAAGATCACCAACTGTTCTCTACTTCTTCAGGTTGTTCTTAACAGAGATGAGGCAGGATGGAACAGATTTTATTGAAATATCTTCTCTTATGGTTGTGTACTTCTGAGTAGAAAACAAAAGGCTTAAAAGTAGATGGTCCTTTCTTAACCATAATCTACAGAAAGGTTTAATAGTACAAAAGGGAGGATAATGTTGGCTTTGCCAAAAGGGTTGGGTAATAGTATTAGATTTTCTGGAACAAGCTTATTTTAAGCAGCAAGAGGAAATTGTCTAATGATAGAATAGCAAATACTCTGAAGTTAAAGGGCTGGGATATGAACATGAGAGCCCCCAAGACACCAGCAGTTCTCAGAAAACTGGAAAAACAAGGAGGACTCGACATGCTATCTCCAAACCTTTACTCAAAGACGATGAAACTGTTGTGCCATTTATATCCAAGAAATGGCACATGATATTGCTAGCCTTATAAATACATGTAGGGTAAAGTGTTTTTTTGAAGGAAGAGATGTAACAAAAGAGTAATTCAACAGTTATCTACAAATGCATTTGAATATGCTTAACCAAACATGGGTATGAATGGTCAATTTAATGTGGGAAGATCCTCAATTAAAGGTGAACTGTGAACCTGGTAGTTCAGTAGAAATGGGGGATAATACATGATATATGCCTATACTCTGAATGCTCAGTTTGCTAAGATTTTAACAACTTATTTTTTTTAATTTTTAAAATTTTTAAAAATGATTTTATTTTAGAAAGTGCAAGAGCAAGTGGGAGGTGGGTAGAGAGAGGGACAAGCAGTCTCCGCACTGAGCACGGAGCCTGATGAGGGGCTTGATCCCACCACCCTGAGATCATGACCTGAGCCAAAATCCAGAGTTGGGTGCTTAACCGACTGAGCCACCAGGCACCTCAGCCTCTCATTCTTATGGTTGTATTAATATAGTTGGAGTGAGAGGAGCATTCTTGTATATATTTTTTAAAGATTTTATTTATTTGTCAGAGAGGGTGTGAACACACAAGCAGGGGGAGCTGCAGGCAGAGGGAGAAGCAGGCTCCTGGCTGAGCAGGGAGCCCAATGCAGGACTCCATCCTAAGACCCTGGGATCATGACCTGAGGTGAAGGCAGATGCTTAGCCGACTGAGTGACCCAGGGATCCCTCTTAGAGTATTTTTTCATTTGTTTGTTTCTGGCTTCTCTGGCTCTGAGGCTGTACTTTGATGCCCCAATGTTTTGCTACAACCCTCATCATTTGACTTAGGTTCCCTAAGAAAGAACGACCTTTAGTTCTTCCTTTGAGTCAGTAGGAAATGCTGGTGTGTCCATAAGAATGCGCAAGGTGATTCCCACTAAGAGCTGTGAGAAAAGATTTAGGGTTGTATATGATTTAAATATTTTAGAAAATCTTCCATGTTCTTCTTTTGGAATATTTGATCACACTGTGATTTTTTTTTTCCTGAGCCTTAATGCACAGTGTGTTGGACAGAACTTCAAATATTTGGTAGGCCTGAAATCTAATCTCTGCTTCTTACTAGAATGTCCTAAGGCAATTTTCATGATACGTAGTGACTTCATTTGTAAAATGAAGACACAACTATTTTGCACAAAATAGGCCCATTTGAATTGAGATAACATACAGTATGTGGTGTCTGCTACATGATATGTTGCACAATAGAAAATTAAATCTGAATTTGTCAGCTGGAAACGATATTTGTGTGTTTGCAACAGATGTTTGCTCAACTGGAAACTTGTAGTGCAAATGCTCAGAAGTAGGCTTCTCTATGGTCGTGGTCTTCAAACTGGGGCACCACTTTCCAGATTCCGGACTTCCGTTTCCCTTGTAGATGGATTAACATGAGAACAGGGCCAAAGTCAGCTTCCTCCCAGATTACCAGTCTTCTCTCTTCTGTTTCACATCATCATTTTCTTGTACACAAGAGACAGACCTTATAAGCCGTCTGGCTTTCACTCCACAACAACCCCCAACTCCCAAGGTATAAAATCTCTGAAATGCCAACAGAGACACACAATTAAAAAAAAAAAAAGTGTATGGCTCCAATGATCTGATAATGATCTAATAACACAACTTTTCACAAGATAGGTGATTTCCAATTTGCTTTCAGGGAATTGGAAGAGTAATCAAGCTTTGAGCTGATAATTAGGAGGGCAGTTGCTATGAGACTATCAGCCTAACGATGCAAATGTTTCAGAGAATTAAGCCTCATAAAAGCAACACCCATTCCCTTCCCATCAACTTGTTTAGATGAAAAAGCTTTCTCACCTTTTCCCTCCATAAAATAAAAGTATAGGGATGGAAGAACCCTAAGCCTAACAAAAATAACATTCCCCTCTGGATGGAAGAACTAATTAAAACCAGTTCCATCCAAGTCATTAACAGAAGAATTTCAGTAAAACTGTAATGATCGTGTATCTAAAACATGTATATGTTATGGCTCTTTAATAAAAGATGTTCATTCAAAAAGGTGTTTTAGCACCGCCTTACGGTAACAAACACAAACTTGATCCTCTTTTTAAAAATTATTTAAAATTATTTTAAAATTATTCTTTTAAAAAATTAATTTATTATCATTTATTATTATTATTATTATTATTTGCCCCAGGGGTACAGGTCTGTGAATAATCAGGCTTACACCTTTCACAGCACTCACCATAGCAGACACCCTCCCCAATGTCCATCACCCATCCACCCCATCCCTACCTTCCCACCCCCGAGTGATCCTCTGTATTCTTGTTACAGATCTCAAGTGAGTGAGTCCTAGGCACCAGTTAGTGTAGACAGAGTGAAAGTGGGCACGGGCTCTTGGGTTCTGTTGCCTGAGCTGCTGTGTGGTGGCCTCCTCATTCCCCTGTGAAACCCCCCTCCCCCGCCCCACCCCAGGTCCCTCTTCCACCCAGGAACAGCTGTGTCCTAGCTCCAAGCCTCTGGTCTTGGTGTGTTTGTTCCAAGCAGAGGTGAAGAGGGTGAGTGTCAAGTCCCAGGGCTGAGAGCCTGTGAAAGTTAAAAGGAAAGTCGAAACTGCTGTGATGGTCCCCAGTGTTTAGAGAATTGTTACGAATATTAGTATTTTACCTCAGGGCAACAACTTTATTATAGTCCTCGTTGTTCTTAGTAGTAATTGTTCTTAAATGGGGAAGACTAGGGACTAACCATAATTTTTTCCCCCCCAAAACACACAGGACCACAACCCCTCTCCACACCCTGGCAAATATCAAGCTGTTGTCATTATCCTGTCCCATTTTATCCCTCGGTTGAAATAATAGTTAAGTCATGTCAGGCTGCATTTTTTTTCAGTATAGAGAAAAGGGTGAAAATATGAATTCTTTTTTCAGTGTTGACCAATAATCACATGAAACATAATGATTATACTTAAAGATGAAAAACATATAAGAAATGATGCTTCATTGCCATAGAATATATCTTATATTTATATAGATTTTGTCCTATATATTAGAATTTTTTAAAAAAATTGTATTTGGGATTAAGAAAACAAGACACTTATGTTTTATTATTTCAGAATAGGAATGCTAGATATGCAATAGCACTACTTAGAGCGTTTTTTTCTTTCTTTGCAGCTATGCTTTTTGCTTTTCTTCACTTTCCACTGCTAATAAGTTTTTCAGCTTTAAAAATTACAGAGATGTAGACAAAATTTGACATATTTTGCCCAATTATTTCTAATATTTCAGATTATAGTTACAAGATAAACAGTTACATGTTCACACAAAGAATAAATCCTCCGTTCAAATACTCCTTCTATGAGCTTTTCTGGCACAAGAAAACTAATTATTTGCTTCCATTCAAAAATGATCCCTTAAGATAATAAAGATGACCTTGTGGCCTTGTAGTAAAATTCCTCACATAAATTTGACTCCTTTCACCTTCCCTTTAAAAATATTTTTCGTATTTGCAAATTTATGACTCTAAGGTTATCAAACGTAGGCAAGCTGGAGAAACCTTAGCGGGACTTGGGGGCTATCATAGCACAGCTTCCCTATGGACGATTCTGTACAAAAATATAAAAATAGGGGCAATGAGATGGTAAAGAGTCTCTCAGTAATAACCAACTTCAAGTCCTTGCTGTCTCTAATGGCGACGTGTCCCCAGTTCTCTTAGTACTACTACAGTTCAGTGGAGACACACCTACCGACCCCTTGGATTCTTTCTTCATGGCCACAAACATGCATTTTGTTGGACATACTCTGGAATGGATCTCCAGAAATCTCAGCCTCTAGGGTCCATGCCTTCTGTACCCTTTCTCTTGAGTGTGAGTGGGACCAGTACCTTGCTTTTAGATGATAAAATAGAGCAAAGATGATGGAATGTCATTCATGGCAAAAGTAAAGGGACTTTACAGATATAGCCAAGATCCCAAATTAATAGATTTTTAATATTCTTAGTGAGCCTGACTTAATCAGTGAAGATCTTAATAGATTGAGTTCTGAGTTTAAAAGGCTCCAAGGAGCAGAGAATTGTATCGTCTCCATGGGGTACATGTCCCTGTGTGAAGGAACTGCAGGAAGCCCATACTTGTGAAGAAGAGCAATAAGCCACAGCCCTAGTTCCATAGCTTCAAGGCAATGAGTTCTGTCGTCAACTTAAGTGTGGAAGTAGACCTTCCCCACTTTAGCCTCCAGATGTGAATGCAGCCCGATCAAAACGTTGACTGTAACCTTGTGAGCCTTGCTATGTGTTACCTACACTCTCAGCCTATAGAGATTGTGAATAAGTGGCTGTTTTAAGCTGTTAAATATTCCTATGTTTTAGAAAAGAGATTGACTGCAAGAGATAGTATAAATCAATTCATATTAAAGTTACTGTTTATTATTAACCTCGGTTGATATTAGAGTTATTGTTTATTAACCTTGCTTTAGTTATCCTGTTTTGATAATTTTACTTTTGCACCATTTTTTCTGTAATTATTTTTAAGCTGTAAAGTCAATGTCACATCTGCTTATTAATGTTTCTTTAAAATGTATGTGCTTTTCTTGCTGGTAAAATATTTGTTGCATTTTAATGCATTGCTCACCTGCAACAACATTTGGTTAAGGTGTACCATATTCTGGCTTCCTCAGAAGAGCAACGGTGTTCAGGTCTGTTTTTCTGCTCCATCTGTCTATATCCCACCTTGAGGAAATACTCCATATTGTATTGGAAGTGGAAGGGTGGTCGAGAAGGACATATAAATACTAGTTGGTGGCTCTAGCCAGTAGATTTATAACAATGGAGTTCAGTTAAGACATTAGAACTGTTTCCTGGTCTCCATTTCCCCTTCTTTCTCAGGATCTTGTTTTCTGTAGTACCTATGAAGCCCCTTGAAAAGCATGACAGTCTAAATAGAGAGGATTATGAACCTATAGAATTATTTGTTTTTGATTCTGTATGTGATGCAAATAACAAACTGAAGGAACGAAGTGTAATGACATCGGTCTTGGGATCTGTGTGTACCAGGACCACTGATCAGTCAATGGAGACTGTAAAGCTGGTAATTTAGAGCCCTGGATCACTGCGTAGGAATCTTTCTGCTGTGGCATCCTTCTTGGCAGATGCAACTTTTTCTGCTTTGTCACTGACACGTTGTTTTGCATGTTTATGTCTAGTACCATCTGGGTTGTCTGGTATACCCCACATCCTCACATACTTGTTTCCTGTCTCACCTCCAATATGCCCCATTCCACACCACATGAATCTGCTTCCTTGCCACCCTTTCTCATGCAAGAGACTACAGGACACACACTAACTCCATCACAGTGAGGAGTTTCCCCCCATCGCAGCCACAGTTATTATTTTTTAATTTTTTTTGAATAGAACTTTCTGCATATCTATTTTACAAAGTCAAAACCAGGTTAGATACATAATTTTTATAAAATTGCATGAATATTCTTTTATTCTTCCATCAATTCATTTATCAACAACCCTCCAGACACTGTAGTAAGTACTGAAAACACAAGAAAGTTTATGTCCTTGCCTATAGGGATTTTACAGTATGTTGCAGGTGAGGTAGGTATGTCAAATATATCTCAGCTCCTAGATGCCCTGTTACTCACTATCTCATTAAGAGTGAAATCTGTTTCCCTGGCATCATTTTTAAGAGAAAGATTACCAGGGAAACTATTCTCTTTGCTTTTCCTGGGGTACCTCCCTCTTTCCTACAAACTTACTCCATGTAACCAGTGGGAACAAGCTCAGTCAAATATAGAAATGATGGGAAGAAGGCATTTGCAGTGACTCAGATTGAGTGATTTTCATGAAGATCTACCTGAGGATTGTTTGGACTAAGATTAATAGCACTGCATAAAGTCCAAGACAGAGATAAGAAATTAATCTTGCATGGGAGGGGAAACTCTCACATTCAAATAGGGGTAAAGAAACATAGATACAGCCATTACTTTAAATGCAAATGTACCAATAATCAAAAGAGACCTGGATTATGCTGAATTTGAGATGGTTGTGGCGGATCTTCTGTTAGACTGTACTCACTACTTGCCTTTTTTGTAGTTTCTACGTTGAAAGTTTTTTCAGATGTGTTAGTTTCTAATTCTACAATCCACGTGTCAGTTCTGACCCCTACCTATGTGCAGCTCTTGTCATCGGCTGATTGTATGTTCTCACGTGACTAAGAGCTTTGTCCATCTACCCCGTCCAGTTTCTGTGAGTATGGGAGTCTTACGTTATCATGCTGCTTTCTTCCTCTGGATAAATGACGTTCACGCGTGTTTTCTTGACATCTATTTCAAGGTCTTCAGAATGGTTCACTGACACAAAGACAAATGTAGACTTTGTGGAATGTATCAAAGAGAAGATGGACGAAAGTGAGTGGAGAGGGAGAGGAAAGCCCAACAAATATATTCAGAGTCCTGTCTTTTCTCCCAAATTTCCTTTTTGGCTGCGCCAGTGTGTCAGTCCTCTTCCTCTGGTCCTTTGCTGGCAATGAGTCCAGACACCGTGACCTCTCTTTCCTGAAATGGCTCTTCATATGTCTTGGCAGGATTAGCGCCCTCTCTCCTTTGAAGCCTGTGTGCTAGCTGGAAACCAGGGCTTTCAAGAACACATTTCACTGCATGTTCAAATTAAGAAATTATCTCAAAGACAGTGCTTTTCTCCAGAGTCTGACCCATGAACTCATGAACTCGCTGTTCTTTTCAAGATTATGGGACTGGTCTTTGAGTATATCATGTATGAAGTGTGTGGGTCAGACTTTGGAGAAAAACTAAGTAAATATTCAAAGCTGAAAAGACCTCTGAATTTGCCCTATTTATTAGAATTCGTTGCTTAAAAAAAAAAAAAAAAGAGAGAGAGAGGCCCAAAGCCTGTGTTCCATGGACATTGAAACAGTGACAAGTGTATTATGCTGGGGAAACAGCATAGGCATTACAAAGAATTGAATTTGCATTATTTAACAGTATTGTATTTACTTAAATCTTACAGATATTAAAGCACAAATTTAATGATCAAATCATTTAAAAGGATTATTGCCTTGTGACTGTTAATAGTCATGTTTAGTATGTAGCAGTTTATATATACTCCCTTAGAGTCTGAGCTCAAATTCTGGCTTCACAATTGGCCGATGTGTGTCCTTAGCAAAAATTTTTCCTCTCCTCGGTTTCCTTAAAATTCCAAAGCAGTTAAAATTGAGAATTCACTGTTTGTTTCACAGGACATTCTAGGTAGATTCATAATCTAATTTATCTCAAATTCTTGAGAAGGAATTAATATCAAAGAACACATGCATAGTGTTCAAGAAAGTATATAGCATGGTAATGCTTCACGATTTCTGTAAATGCTTTCCCACTCACAGTGTTTGCCCCACTTCCACTCTGCCCCCTCGCTAGTGTATCTCATCTATGAAGGAAGCTAGCAGTAGATTGGAAATGCATGCATATGTTTTGAACTAGTTTATCAGGCAGCACGTAAGCCCTTCACATGTAATTACCATGGCTTCATGATAGGCTTACTGGGCAGCTTCTAATGTACAGAATTACTTGTTTCATTAGGTGACCTTTTTTCCTCATCCTCTTTTTTTCTTCATCTTTAATAAATCCTATTAAGATGCACAGGAAAGGTTTTGTGGACTTCCCTGTTGATCCTGAGAGTGTCATAGGATTAAGTATAAAATAAAATTGCTATTTTTCCCTTTTCACACAAGAGCCATCCATTCAGCCAAGAGAGAGGCAGACATCTCTCCCAGAGCACCTCGGCGTGCAGTGAAATATTGGTATTCGAATTAGAGTCTAATCAGGAGAAGCAGACAAAGTGACGTGTTCCAGCCTTGTCTTTTTTGTAGCCAATTACCCCAGACTCCTAGTGTTCATGTCTTCCATGCACTTTCTTTAATTAGCACTTTAATAGCTCGGCTTCAGAGAGCTGGTTCTGGAGAGAACTTTCCCCAAGCTGCCAAATGGTCACAAGCAGGAGGTGATTAAATTTAGTCTCAAGCACGAGGCATCTGCACGCCTTCTTTGTATCACAGTGTGCTTTTCAAGATGTGTTCTCAGTAACTCGTGACCAGAGGGACAGGATCCTGTCAGTAAATGCATTTGAAAAAGCTGCCTGGCGTCATTAACCACTGTCTGTATACTATTGATTTAGATCAATTTTCATAATAAGGTTATTGACTCTCCATTAAGCACTGGTTTATGTTGGTTGGAAAAGAAAAAAAAATATTTGTGCAGAGATTATTGTTTTATTAGCCTTGAACCTGGAAGGGGAAAAAAACAAAACAACTCTAGGCTTCAACGTTTTATTAGCCCTTCATGTTTTAATTATGGATGGGGCTCTCTAAAATGTTCTTTGCTTTAGAGGTTTAACCCTTTTCATTATATACACTGATTCAATTCTATGCAAATTGTGTTGATAGCCAATAATTAAAACAAGGAAACCTCATTTTAATGCATCTCCTAGGATTTGATACAGTAATTTCCATAATACAGTGTTAAGAAATACAGCCTCTATGGAAATTTGATGATTCATTCTTCTAAAACTAAGTGGGATTTATTTTTTTCACATTTAACATCTCTGAAGTTAGGATGCATATTACAATAAGCATGACAAGAAATAACTTGTTTTGGAAGACAAAATAATGGTGCGCCTTGCTATCAATGCCATCTCATTCAAAGTATAGTATATAGTTTACTGCTTAATATTTGTCTTTCCATAAAACACAACTTGCATTAAAAAACATATTACTTTCTTGACTTAAAAAGTTACCACATCTAATTTCTTTGAATCAAGATGGTTTCCCTGCTAGTATGGACCAACACAGCACAAATTTAAACGGTCTTCAAGTATCAGTATACTAAAATCCTCATGCAAAGTCCAAATAGTAGAATGAAGATTTTTAAAGGTTAATTTAAAATTCAATGCCTGCGTAAAAAAAAAAAATCAATTATTTGGCCAGATTGAGGGAAGCCTGTGAGGGGGTATTGATGAATATTCTCATCAAGTGTTATATCCTCACCGAGTGCTCGTGGTCGTGGATATGAGCGCCCCCGCCCACCCCCAGGCCCGGTTTTCTGGGCCAGAAAAATAAAACGAGATCAACGTGAAGAGGAGGCATTAAGTATTGGGGATGGTAAATTTTTAATGTAAATAACACTTTTTTTCTCCAATTATGAAATTACATGTTCACTCAGGAAAACAGATCTAAAAAAATTAGGAATATTATGCATTAACATTCAGAATGTGGCCTAGAAAATATTTCTGTGGAGATACACAGAAAGAATTATACCCTAATGCTATTTGGAACTTACTTTTTTCTTTTTCGTAGATTAGTGTACACATAGTATGTGGGTAGACACCATGGAATTTAATAGTTGCAGAGCAATGCCTGGTGTGAGTACAAAGTCATGATAAAACAATGGCTACATTTTATTTTGCCTCCAATATGTGCCAGGCACTGTGCTGAATGGGTTAGGTACCCAAGTCCTATAAAGGCCTGTGAAGTGTTACCTGCTCGATCTCTTTTAACCTTCACAGTAATTCTATGATGAGAGGAGGCTTAAAGAGGAGTGAGTGACTGACCAGTGTTACCTGGTGGTTGAGTAGAAAAGCCGTGATCTGAATATAGGCTGCCTGACTGGAGTAGCAGGACTCCTAACGTGGGTACTCTGCAGCTTTGTCCAGCATTTAGGGACCATACCCCCAGACCAAGCCTACGGTGAAGGACAATTCAGTAGCTCTCAAGAGTTCTGCTCTATAAATATTAGAGTATTTACTTTTTAAAATACATTTGTATGCATGTAACAAATGTTTATGATACATGCCTTACTTTGTTATAGACTCCCCCCAGATAGGTTGTACCAGTTCATCTCCTTATGCCATTAGTCTGAGTGTACCTGTTTCCCTAAATCTTCACACCTACTGGGTGTTAACATGACGGCATTTCTAAGCAGGGTTTGATGATTTTAGGAGACCAACTTGGCCTAGGACAGGATAGGATGTCTGAGTCTTGATTGCTACACTCTTCTAGAACATTCTTAAAGAATATATAGAGATACATTATAGCATGGAAATAAATGATCATTTAGTTCTACACCTGAGCAAATACTGGCAAATCTACAATGCAGAGATTTCTGGCAACCATTGAGTGTGCATCTAGAGCTACTCATGAGATGTTTTAGAAATAATAGCTAAACAAATTTTTTTTAAATTGCCAAGCCCACGATATTATAATGCTCATTTGAAATCTCTAAGAGATTCCATGGAGTAGCTGGCATTACTTTCATTTAAATTTTTATTTGGATACAATATTTCAGGCTTAGACAAAGGTTACAAGAGGGGTACGTACAAAGAATTCTTAGATTCTCCTCAGTCTGATTTTCTAGATGGTAACCTTCTCTGTCCCTGTCTCTGTCTCTTACCCACCTACCCACACACACCTGTATTAGTATTTTTTCTTCTTTTGGGGTTGGTATAGAAATTATTGCAGAATTGTTGACATTAGAGACTTGAGTAGTCCTAAAAATGAGGATATTTTTGATGTAACCACAGCATACTTAACAAATAGGAAAATACCGTGGATACGCAATTAGCTAATCTTCCGGACCTTATACAAATTTCACTAAGTGTTCTGCGAGTGTTGTTTATAGAAGAATTTGTGATCATTCCTTGCATTCAGTTTTCATGTCCCTTTTGCCTTCATCAGAAACAGTTCCTCAGTCATTTTAAGAAGTACAAATAGTTCCAATCTATTTGTAGACATTCTTTAGATTGTGCTTTTGGCAAGAATATGCAGAAGGAACATTGTGTTCTTTTCACAGCATCATTTCATGAGGTATGAGGTCGATTTGTTTTGTTACTGGCGATGTCAACTTTGGTTAAGGTCATGTATGTCAGGTTTGTCCATTGAAAACTTAATGTTTTTTTTCTTTGTAAATAGTGGTCTGATTGAAAATATCCTTTTAATCCTCAAAATTCCTTCTATGATTTTTATCATGCATTGATGATTCTTTATTAAATTATTAGTAGTATGATTGCCGAATTGTAATTTTCTTATTATTTCTTCTATATAGTTGGTTTTCCACTGTAAGGAAGAGGCTTCCCTGGACTGAAAGTGACATCTCCCCACCTATGAACTAATTCATCAGTAATGTGTGAGATATGGGTCCTTATTCTAAGCATTAAGTTATAATCCTTTATTCTGTTTTTTTGATGCTCTGTTGCAAAGTTGGCAAAGCAGAGCAATGTAAGAGAGAGGAGAATAGGATCCTAAGTAGCTCATTGTTACTTAGACAATTGCTACTTAGCTCATGGTTAAAGTGGCCTTTAACTGTAGGATACTGTTAGAAAAATCAACATACCCGATATTAAAATGTTAAATGAGAGAACAGGACCACACAACACAAATGGCCTAAGTACAGTTATAACAACTAGAGAGAAATTAGAAACTTCTCTAAATACCCTTTTTTACAAATTATCACTAGGGTAATTGTTCTTATTTCTACTATTAGTTTCATTCATATTTGATCCCATTTCACTGCTGTATCTTCAGCTGCTCCATCTCCATCATCTCTAATCTTTAGCTATGTGACTCATTGCCTTGAGCATAATCCATGCTTAAAATTTTTTCATATTAAAAAAGTGGGGGAAATCTTGTTTGTGAATGCCCCAATTTTTTTCTCCTGAAAAGTCCCAGGAGATTTGCTTCGTACTTGTTAGGAAGTACCTGCAGGTGCAAAATGCGTTAAGGGGTCTTTGTGTGCCCATGGCGTTGGAGCATTTCAGGTGACAGTGCTGTAGTAGGTAGGACCTTAATTTCCTGAATTAGACCGTCTCACTGTCAGTTCTGACATCAGCCCTGCAGGGCGGTGGGTGTTAGGCAGTTGTGCTTTGTGCTTCTAAAAACAAAAACATGAAACTATCATAAAAGTAAAGCCTGTATTATCACTGCTGTGTTTATTATGCCATGTTCCACTGTCCTGTTCGAAGAATTTAATTTTTGTATGCACTTTTAGATTAAGCCCTTTGAAGAGCGTCTCTACATGTTCATCCTTGTCTTTTCATAAATGGACAAAGATAGTGGCACATAGAAGCTTGATAAATATTTCTTTTTTTTTTTAAAGATTTTATTTATTTATTTGACACAGAGAGAGGGATTACAAGTAGGCAGAGAGAGGAGAGAGGAGGAAGCAGGCTCCCCGCTGAGCAGAGAGCCTGACGCAGGGCTCGATCCCAGGATCCTGAGATCATGACCTGAGCCGAAGGCAGAGGCTTTAACCCACTGAGCCACCCAGGCGCCCGAAGCTTGATAAATATTTTTGGAATAAATTATTTTATGATTTGACTTGATCATTCATGGGTGAAATGATGTATACCATGTAGTATGAGAGATGACATATGTATATTGCTTTATACAGCTGCTAAAAATAGCACATTACCCTATCTCCATATAAGAAGATTTATGGGTAGAGGTGGATGGGAGCTCATGACAGTAGTTTTCAACCAGCTTGATAGAACATTAAAAATTATTCTGTATGATCATAATTAGTTACAGTATCCAACATCTTGAGTATTGATGCCTTTTAATTTGTATTATATGAAATATCCCTGAGCTATACTTTTAGTCAATATGTTATTGCTCAAAGTGTTTTGTTTTTCAGATTTTTTAAGATTTTTCATCCTGAATATGTTACAAAATTATATTGGAACTGAAGATAAGAATGTCCTACTTCTTGCTTTATTTTGAAAGATTATTAGTGTTTTAAAACTACATTCATAACTAAGTGCATTTTTATTTTAGATTTTCATGGACCGCGTGTATTTCCTACGTCGTGATTAGTGTTTTTGTGCACTCCCTCCCTCCCCTTCTGCACACAATAATTTCCTCATCAGTTTGTGCTTATTTGACCTTGAGAGAAACAGTTAACATCCATGTAATTTTTTCTTCAAATTCAATGGTTTCTAATTCAGCCACATAAAACAAATCTTATACATACTCAGACTTTTTATAAGAATCAGATTGCCTACAAAGATGTGACAAGTCTTGGATTTCATGGCAGGAATCTCTGTTATTAGAAAGGTTAGGATAGAAATATTTGACCTGTAAATCAGTATACACACCTGAGTTGAAATTCCTGGGTAAGAGAAAGGGAAAAACAATCTTCAGTTCTGGGATTCAGAATGTAGACAACGCATGGATATTTAATAAAAGCTGTTCCTTTAAACATAATAGGAAGAAAGAATTACAGTAAATTGTGAGATGGTCAATTAAAAATGTTAAATTTGTGAAGTGATGTACCATTTTTATAAAATAAAAATATAAGTATTATAAGGGAAAATAAAACACCATAAAATAAAATGAATTTCAAAAGATTTAAATGATGTGATCATTGCAATTTGCATAACAACATTTAGTTTTATCAAAAATCCATTTGTAAAGATGGACTCTGAGAGGACCTGATGAATTAAATGGAGCTGAGTTATTCTATAGGGTGGGAAGTAGCAGATAATGTTTATTCTTCCTGTTGATAATTTATATTCAAATACACTGTTTTAAAGCCTTAAAATTAGCCATCAGGCTGGGCGCCTGGGTGGCTCAGTGGGTTAAAGCCTCTGCTTTCGGCTCAGGTCATGATCCCAGGGTCCTGGGATCGAGGCCCGCATCGGGCTCTCTGCTCAGCGGGGAGCCTGCTTCCCCCCCTCTCTCTCTGCCTGCCTCTCTGCCTCCTTGTGATCTCTCTCCCGCTGTGAAATAAATAAAATCTTTAAAAAACAAAATTAGCCATCAGGGATTTGGATGTATATTCAGTCACTAGAGGAAAAAATAAGAACAAAAATAAAACCATAAAACAAAAGGGAGAACAAGACAAAAAGTATGGAAAGAAAATATCAAAACCTTTCTTACTGCTCTGTGGTTTGATTCCCTCTTCCAAGCGTCACTGAAGCTGTTTTACAAGTCGGGGAACCAGACACACACGAAGCAAGTAGCCACCCAGCTGTGGGAGCATCCAACGGTACAATGTATTAAAAATGTTATTCCTCTGAGGTGCCTGGCTAGCTCTGGTGGTAGAGCATGCAACTCTTGATCATGGAGTCATGAATTTGAGCCCCACTTTGGGGGTAGAGTGTACTTAAAAAAAAATGGTATTCCTGAAAAACTGAAATAACATACAGTTGGTCAAAGCATTAAACTTTTGCTGGATTTGTAAAATTCATTTTTTTTTGTCATAATGTTTTAAATGAACATACAGGAAGTGCACCCATAGAAACTAGCCTCTGTCTCAGGAGTGATATCTGCACCACTGAGATTGTCATGTGACCATTATGAGCCCACTGCTGGCCATGTGACCATTATGCCAACTTTTGCCACCATTAGCTGTGGCAATTTTATGTAAATTTTATGTAAATTATGTGCTCTTTCAGGTCTCTTTTCCCCCTCAGTATTAGGTTTGTGAGAGCCCTCCATGCTACCAGGTGTACCAATAATTTTTTTTAATTTTTGCTGATTTATAGTACTGTGTTGCATGAATATGTTGCAAATACCTAATATATTCTTTTTCCAGCTCTGGACAATAATAGTACCCCACTTTCTCTCTGTGTATAGCGTATACACATATAAATTTCTGTTGAATTTATACATCGGAGTAGAATGGCTGAGTCCTTGGACATTTAAATATTAAACATTACCAAATAGGTTTGCAAAAGTATTGGTTTAGGTGAAAACATATGAAACAAGTAATTCAACCATTTTGACCTATAAAAATATCATTTTATGACAGTCTCCATTTGTTCCACATCTTCTCCCTCACTTGATATTTTCATTCTTTTTAATGTTAGGTATTCTGATGATACGTAATAATATGTCACTGTGGGCTTAATTAACTTTTCCCCAATAACCGATAAGGTTGAGAATGTTCTTATGTTCACTGGCCACTTGAGGTTCCTCTGTCCAGTTTTTACAGTATTTTTCCTGTTATGTTTGGCAAGAGTATTGGTCAGCTCCAAGCTACTGTGTCCAAGTTAGAAGTGGAATTCAGCACTAGTTGGATTTTGGAGCAGTGCTCCAACTGACCCTTAAAGATATTTTCCTGCTAAAAATTTTTTTGCTAGTGTTGTGTGTTGTTTTTTCTAAAAATTCCCAGTTAAACCAGTCCTCCCCACACCCCACATAATAGTCATCCATGGAGTGTTAACAGCAGGTAGTGAACAGTCAATGTATGAGCTTCAGTTTATTCTTTTTTGTATCATTGCTTTTCTCTCCCTTAAAAACAGATGAGCAAACACTGCGAAATTTATTTTTAGTGATTTAAGGAACCGTTGTAATAACACTAATGGAGAGAATGAGAAAAAAGGAGATACTAAAATTATAAAATTGGTTAGCTTACCAACCTCTGACTGTAAACTCCTTAGAACTATCAGACCTTTGAAAATGAGCATAGGAGTAACTGAATTGCTTTGCGAATCAAGTATTTCTATCAAATGTTTCAGATTAGGCTTTTTAGGGTCTATTACATATTTTAGTGTTAGCACTTGAAACCTCTGAGGAATACTGTGGAATATTTGGCAGGAGGTTTATAATTATGTGAAAATGTCCTATGTTATTTGAGAGTGTATCTAATCTAGATCCTAAATCTGAGGTGGATTAGTTGTTACAACACCAAAAGTAATTCATTATACTGTGTGTTCTTTCATGTGGAGGTTTATAGTTTGTGATTCCAGTATAATGTTGGTAATGTTGCAGCATTTAAAGTATTTGCCAAAATGACAGATAATTTTTTTTAAAAGATTTTATTTATTTATTTGACACAGAGAGAGGGATTACAAGTAGGCAGAGAGGCAGGCAGAGAGAGAGGAGAGAGGAGGAAGCAGGCTCCCTGCCGAGCAGAGAGCCCGATGTGGGCCTCGATCCCAGGACCCTGGGATCATGACCTGAGCCGAAGGCAGGCTTTAACCCACTGAGCCACCCAGGCGCCCATCAGATAATTTTTATATGTTGATGGTAAAATGTATGTAAAAAATTCTGTTTTTCCTATGTATCTGGGATTTCTTACTTAACCTGTAGAAAAAAAAAGCAATATAATTTTTATCTTGTCACTGGCATGTAATTTATCTTTATTAAAAATATATTTACCTGTACAGTACTTTATTATTTTGCTGAACTTGACATCAGTTAAGAATTGATGACTTACTAACCTAATTTTCAGCTAGGGTATATTATGATTTAGTTATGAATCTTTGTTATTCAGAGGGGGAAATTGGCCACTGATGTTGAAACTAATGCCATGACTTAATTCTCAATACACATTAGTATTATGTAAATTTGGGGGCAGCAGTCACGCTGGCAAAGGGTAAGTGGAGATGAGGGAAAAAGAACCAAAGTTCCATACATCCTATATTTTCTGCCGAATTATTTTATATTCTTTATCTGCCTTATTTCATTTAATCCTTATAAGGGCGTTATATGAAAAATAATTGCTACACTATCCATACTACAAATTATGAATTTTATAAGGTTTAATTTTTACAGAAGTAGAAAGTTGTATAACCAGAAAAGAAACTTAAACCTGTTTGTCTTGATATTTAATTGCTTCATAGTAAAGTCTTAAAATATTGGTTCAGAGAAGGAAGAAATTTTTTTTCCCTGAAACTCTGAATCATCTTTGTGGTATGCGCCTCAGTAAATATAACATACAAAGTTATAAAGTAAAATACTCAAAATAATTTGAAGTTTGTCTAAGGGGTTGTCTTAGGCAACTCCTAAAATAAATGGGAAGCTAATGTTACATATTTAAGACACTTGCTTTCTGAGCTGATAAAAGGATTATAATTTTCGAATTCTTAAATATTTTGAGAAACCAAATATTTGGTCTGCGAACTTAAAACACATGAATTCTTAAGTCTGAATTCAGCCAGGAGTGTCCATCTCTTACTGTGTATGTGCTGATCACCATGATATGTCAGAGATTAAGTGGTGGATTTGAATAAAAAGTCAGCTAACAGCCGTCACTCTTAAGTAAAATAAAATGTAGAATGCTATTCTAGGTCTTCAGAAAATGAATTGTAAATACTTCTTTAGCTAGATGAATGATGTTGGATAATTTATTTTCTTATGCCTCAGCTTTCTCTTTGTAAAATATGCACGAAATGACTTTGTTTTGAAAATCAAACAAGTTAATAAATGTAAATTGATTAGAACTAAACACTTAGTAAGTGTTCAATATGTATTACCTATCAGGATGATGCTGGTAAACTGTTTTCAATATGCAACATTTTCTGTTTCATGATTGTTTCTCCAAGAAGTACTTCCCTAAAAGGCTTTTTTTTTTTTTTTTTAAGATGAATTAGTGTAACTCACATTATCGTACTATATTGCTTTGGATAGTTGTTTTCAGCCTTTTATCTTTGTGTGCTCAAAGAGAAGTAGAGTAGTTGTGGTGAAGGTGGGGAAAGAGGACCTGAGTAGAAATATACAAATGTCCAGTTTTCTGAGGGGCTGTCAGTAAATTCTCAGGTGGTTTGGAGAATAGTTTCAAAACAGTTATTAGAAGCAATTAAAGAAACCTTGAAATAAAAGTTTGCAACCTCATATAAATTTTCTTAAGATTAAGTACAAATGAAGCTTACTAAGACTAGACCATCAAATATTTTTTAAGATTTTATTTATTTGACAGAGAGAGCACAAGTAAGCAGAGGGGTAGGCAGAGGGAGAAGCAGACTCCCCGCTGAGCAGAGAGCCTGATGCAGGGCTCGATCCCAGGACCCACGATCATGACCTGAGCCAAAGACAGACACTTAACCAGTTGAGCCACCAAGGCACCCCTAGACCATCACATCTTAAGAAATTTAGAAATTAATCAGTTGGTGTTACTCAAGACATTTTGTGAGAAAATGCTTACAAATAGTTGTTACCCTCTCAATAGTAAGTTTCAGAGAAAGTAGAAAAATTTAACAACATAATCTTTTTAAAATACCTCAACTTATAGATGCTTTATTTCTTCAGTTATAAAATGTACAGCTAAAAACAATCCATTGCTGACCAAACAGAATTAAACTGGATTTAAAAATTAGGTATGTAAGGGGCGCCTGGAAGGCTCAGTCAGTTGAGCATCCAGAGTTGGATGCTCAACTCTTGATTTCCGCTCAGGTCAGGATCTCAGGGTTGTGAGACCCAGCCAGGTGTCCAGCTCGCACTCAGCCTGGAGTCTGTTTGTCCCTCTCCCTGTGCTCTACCACCCCCCCCTCACCCGGACCAAATGTGTAAGCACTCTCTCTCAAATAAATAAAATCTTTGGAATTTGGTATTTAAAATAGACACACTCCTTTATGAATTACAGTAGTTCAGGTCTTAGACTGTTAGAAGCCAAGAATTAAAGTAGTTTAGGAATGGAATTTGAAGTAGCAAATTGGAAGATCAAATTGAAGAACACCGCTAAAATGCACAACCTGGGGAAGATGTGTGTGTGTTTATCATTAATTTGTATGTTTATCATTAATTCTGGCAAATGACAACAAAATATCTTTTAATGACAAAGCCTCCATATTGTGACAGTTTTATGAAAGAAAAAAGTGTCTTGAGAAATGAATGCCATTTTAACATTTGCGCGAAAGTAGGGTGGACGTGCTCTGCTTAGGGATTGTGAAACCAGCTTGTTAATAAACCCATGAGCACTGCTTGCTGTACTCCTAGGTGAAGAACAGACTTACCTAATTAAAAATATGTTTCTTCTTAAGTGATCCCAAATCCTAGAACTCAATATGAAGATCTAATAGGAAAACTGTAATTAGGAACAAAGAAGATGTGGGCAAGGAGTGTATGTTGAATGAGTAGAGATGAAGACAAGAAGAATAGGGAAAGTAAATAGCAAATATGGATGTTTTAAAAATGAGACTGTGGCCAGGAGTTTAGTCAAATAAAATTTTAAAGGTGTGAATTATAAACAAAAAATATAAAATTTGAGGTGTGATCTTCTGTTTTCAGAGGAAACATTCAAAGTATTTTTTAACCGAAGCAATGTTTATCTCTTTCATAAAACCTTTTTTTGAAAACCTGTTCAGTGTTTTATTTTTAAGTATAACTTCCTCTGTCAAAACAAAACAGATGTGTTCTAACTAAAATCAGGAGGCAAGAGCCTTTTCAGGGAAATTGCACTGTTTGAGATGAACTCATGTTAATAAAAATATTAACACTATGCTGACTCTGAAAGTCACCATTTCAACCAGTTCCCTCAAACGTGACTGTGTACACAGAACTTTAGGGAGTCTATGTATGGGAAGAGTAAATGTTACATTCACAGCATTAATAAATGCAGTGTATATTTGTGTGGTTATAGTTCCTTTCTAATGTATTTTATGCAGTTTAGGATATGACATCCCTGTTTACAAAGACTTTTATTCCCATTCCACACCCAGACGCTGTGTGCTCCGGATCAGAAAAATGGTCAAGCAGTCCAAATTAAGTTTTATTCTTAAAACTTGCTTAGCTCGAGTCTTTAAAATATACTTGTCTTTATTTCAAGCTTCTTGGACGCTAATGGAGATGATGGTGTATTGGGTTGTTTGGTGAAACAGTTGACATACAATGATATAATACTTGTCAAATATGAGGAGTTTTATTAATGAAAGGTAACTAATACTTTGTTTGAATGTGATGAAGGGAATTCTAGGGAATCATTCAAGGGTGCAGGTATGTAACACAGATGTTGAGACTCGTGCTCAGAAAAGCACATTTGATCTAACTCACATATATTTTGTAGTCGCCATGATCTTCCATAAAGTTTAGCACCTTCTTATACATCTGATCAGACCAGTCTTGTACCCTAGGGGGACAGTTTTCCAAAATGTCACTAGTGTCCTAGACCTGCTTTTAATGGTCTAAATTTTTTTCTATGCTAAATAGACATTGACATATTTGTTCCGTCTATTTACTACCTACCAAATAGTTTCCAACCTCATTGCTGCTGGTGAAGAGACAAAAATACAATGTCCTGTCCTCCGGGGATCTGTGTGGACATGAAAAACAAAATATCCTTTCTTCCTTATTTCCTAAATAGCTAAGTCCTTTAAATTCGGCAGCAACGTTTCCCACGTGTATGAGCCAACCATCCTTTCAACAATGTTTACTGCCAAAATGAGAATCTATAGAAATTCTTGCCTTAGGCGGAATTTTCTTTGATGATAAAATATCAAAAGGCATGGTCTAGAATAGGAGGGCCTTCGTTTCACATTGCAATTGCTTCAATAACCTAATTTTTTTTCAATAGGTTGCCTTGAAAACACTGTAAACACTCTTCCTATCACTTAAAAACGTATAGGATGAATCCCTCACCACTTCTCATCCCCCCACACCATTGCTCCCAAACATAACAGGTGCATGTAACTGCCATGTCCAAATTAAAGCCATTGCGTAAGCTTCGATCATTAATGGAACTTGGCTATTTTTATATAAACTATTTTGTTGAAATATATAATAATAAGACAAGTGCTCTTTACCAGAACTTCCTTTATTTTGGTTCTTGTGCCCTAGCTTTTTATTATTCGAGTACGTTATTTTCTGATGCTACAAGATGCCTCAGGCTCATTTTGTCCCTTCCCTGTCCCGGTCCTGGAATTAGCTATTTCTTCAAGGAGCCCCGGATCCTTTTATTGGAGAATGGTATTTCCAACCACGATGTGGGTACTGGATTTGCTTGAGCTACCACTGCTTCTCCAGGCTCCTAAGGAAAAGGGGTAACATGTGTATGTTTACTATTTGTATCCCGAAATATCTGTAATTGTTTCTCTGTTTTTCCACCTGGATGTATTCTAAGTGAAACTTCAGTTTATATTAATATCTTGACTCTTGAGGCTGTGCTATAGGGCTCATCCTGTTTTTTTTTTTTTTTTTTTTTTTTTTACTGTAACTTCTGTCTTCCGCAGTGAGAATTTTTTTTTTTTTTTGTAGCTTCTTTGGGATGTTCTACATAGACCGTCATGACTTCACAAATAAAAAGCTTTTTTTTTTCTCTTTATTTTCCTGCTTTATTGCATTAGTTGGGAGATGTTCAGTGTGAGTGGTGAGAGCCTCTGCCTTGTTTCAGATCTTAAGAGGGAAGCATCAGTCTCACTATTAATTGTGTCAGCTCTAAGTGTTTAATAGGTTTCCCTCATTAAGAGATTCCCCCTCAGTTCCTAGTTGGCTCCTAGTTAGAGTTTTGTAAAGCATGGATATTGAATTTTGTCAATGTGTTTCTTGCGTATACTGATACAATCAGAAGTTTTTACAAGTATATTTGTATGTTGAATTACATTGACTTATTCTTGAATGTTGAAACATATTCACAGGATGAACCCTACTGTCATGTATTTTTTTTCTATCTTGCTGAATTGTATTGCAAAGTATTTTGCCCATGTTAAAGAGACATTGATTAGGAGTTCTATTTTAAAATTTTTTTTAATTTATTTGACACAGAGAGAGAGAGAGATCACAAGTAGGCAGAGAGGCAGGCAGAGGGAGAGGAGGAAGCAGGCTCCCTGCTGAGCAGAGAGCCCGATGCAGGACTCGATCCCAGGACCCTGAGATCATGACCTGAGCCGAAGGCAGAGGCTTTAACCCACTGAGCCACCCAGGTGCCCTAGGAGTTCTATTTTAAAGTTTTTGAATCTTTTGTTGATACTGGTATCGTAAAATGAGTTTGAAAGTATTTCTCCTTGTGTATCTTATTTTCTTTTATTTGAAAGAGAGCCAGAGCATGAGTGGGATCCTGAGATCAGACCTGAGCAGAAGTCAGATGCTTAACTGAGCTGCTCAGATGCCCTTCCTTCTTGTGTAATTTAGAAGAAATGGAGTAAAATTAGTATTACTTCTTTAAATAGTTGGTAGGATTCACCAGGGAAACCACTTGGGTCTGGAAATTGCTTTTTTTGGAGGTTTGTAATTGCAAATTTTACATTTTATTTATTTACTGATGGACTTATTTATTCATTATTTATTTATTATATTTTGAGAAAGCCCTTGGTTCTCCTTCATTTTTGAAGCATCACTTTGCTGCTGGAGATGAAGCCTTTGTTAAGGGAAAAGAGTCTGAGAGGGTTTGATACTGACTTTTCTTCCTGTTTCTGTGCCAGAGCCACAGGAGAACTTTCTTCAGTTTTTCCTGTAGAAGCGTAGAGGGTTCTAGAAGAGGAACCTGTTAAAATATGAGATCCTGGGCGCCTGGGTGGCTCAGTGGGTTAAAGCCGCTGCCTTCGGCTCAGGTCATGATCCCAGGGTCCTGGGATCGAGGCCCACATCGGGCTCTCTGCTCAGCAGGGAGCCTGCTTCCTCCTCTCTCCTCTCTCTCTGCCCGCCTCTCTGCCTACTTGTAATCTCTCTCTCTGTGTCAAATGAATAGATAAAAATTAAAAAAAAAAAAACTTAAAATATGAGATCCTCCATGTAAATCTCTTCCCCGTGAGCTGGTCACGCTCACCCTACCCACGCTGGACCTCCAACAGCTCATCAGAATTACTATTTATATGTTCCTACTAGCTTGAGGCACCTAGTATCTTCTCCCTGATTCACCTAAATTATTAAATTATTAGTTCCTAATAGTTCCTCATAGTTCCAAAATCTCTTCAGATTTTGTTTCATATTGGGCAAGTTGTGGTTCTTTATTTTTCTTGAGGAATTGGTCCTTTCATCTACATTGTCACATTTACAAGTGTAATGTTTGTGGTGTCCCTTCCTGTCTGCAGCATCTGTAATACTGTCCCTCCTGTGTATCACTTTTAATGTCACTCATTTGTATCTTCTGTTTTTCTTTGTCAGTCTTGCTAGAGATTTGCCGGTTCATCTGAAGAACCAGATTTTGGTTTCATTGATTTTTCCCCCCTCTATTATTGTTCTAGTTCCAATTTGTTGACTTCTGCTTTAATTTTTATTTATTTCATTTTGCTTGTTTTAGTTTGAATTTTTTATTTTTTAATTTCCTAAGGGAAAAATCTTAGATGATTAATTTAGATCTTTCTTTTCTCCTCATTTACTTGGTGCTATACATTTCCCTGTAAACACCAACTTATCTGTGTCCCACAAATTTTGATATGTCATATATTTATTTTTGTCTACGGCCATACCACCCTGAACACACCTGATCTTGTCTGAGCTCAGAAGCTAAGCAGGGTTGGGCCTGGTTAGTACTTGGATGGGAGATATGTCATATATTTATTTTCATTTAAAACCTTCTTTTGGTAATTTTTTATGACTTTCTTTGACCCATGCATTTAGAAGTGTTGCACTGACTACTGAGAGATGATCAGATATGTCTGTTATTGTTTTCTAGCCTAATTCATACATAGCATAAAAGTGTATATTGTCTGCTTTCAATTTAAAAATAAGATTCATGTCATGGAACAGAAAATGGTCTATCTGGTTAATGGTCCATGTGAACTTGGGAAGAACGCTTACTCTGTTTTGCTAAATGGAGTGGTGCATTTATTAGGGTCGTTTAGGTCAAGGTATTTGGTAGTGCTGTTCAGGTCATTTATTACCTTTGCTAATTTTGTCCTTACTTGTTGGACCAGTTATGGAGACAGGGGTGTTGAACTCTCAGAATAAAGTCATGCAAGTGTCCACTTCTCCACTTTAATCCATAAATTCTTGTGTATTTGAAGTTCTGTTTCGAAGTACATGTACGTGTGAAATTGTACATTTCTCAAAGAATTGACTCATTTTTATTATGTCCTTTATCCCTGATAATTTCCCTTGTTCTAGAATCTACTTTTTCTGAGATTTCTCTTCCAGTTTTCTTTTGGTTTGTTATGATGGTTTTCACCATCCATTTAGTTCTAACCATCTAAGTCATTATATATTTAATGTGGGTTTCTTGTACACAGACTCTAGATGGTCTTTTGTTTCAATTGGACTATCTTTTTAGTAGTTTAGAATCTTTGTCTAAAATGGTTATTGATAAAGTTGGTTTAAAATCTGCCATCTTAGCTATTTTCTATTCACTGCAGCACTTTCTCCTCTTATGTTAGTTTTTTAAATTACATTTAATCTATTTTATTGATTTATATCTCCGTTCAAAATGTTTAAAATGATTGTTAGATTGTTGCCATATTTATTTTTAATTAACCGCGGGACCCCTTCCTACACTCATAGACCACCTCCCCTGTAGTGAAATGACTTTATAAAGGTATATTCTAATCCTTCCCTTCTAACTCCCCTGCTGTGCTGATCCTGTATTTCAGTTTAGGTATACTCAGGTCGTGTGATGCTTCAGGGGCCTGTCACTCTCATGGCATAACCACCTCTCCACATCCTCAGTTCTATCAGGAAGCAGGAAAATTGACCGATTTTGTTTTCCCTTATTGTATGGTTGGAAGGAACATTTGCAGTGCTCTGTACCTTTAAGCTGAAGCTGGAATATAGATCTCATTTTATATAGGTATATATCAAATCTAATATGTCCTTCTACACGTTAGCTTTCTTACCAGTGGTCAGTGCGTCTCCCAAATCAGTCTTTTTCTTCTTTCTTTCTTTCTTTCTTTCTTTCTTTCTTTCTCTCTCTCTCTCTCTGTCTCTCTCTTTCTTTTTCTTTCTTTTTCCTTCCTTCCTTCCTTCCTTCCTTCCTTCCTTCCTTCCTTTCTCTATTTCTTTCTTTCTTTCCTTCCTTCCTCCCTTCCCTTCCCCCAAAAGAAATTGGCTATTTAAAATTGGCTATTCTTCCCCTTTTGGATATTCCAAGGAAAGACACCACAGGTCTACTAGGCTTTAAAATGGATCTCATTTTGTCCTCTATCTTTCTGCTTTAAAAACTTCCATCTCTCAGTTAATGGTCTTTCCAGATATGAACTTGAAATATTCCTAGACTCTTTGGTATATCTGCTACTCTGCATGTAATCATTCATCAAGTACCTCTAAGTACTTACCTTTGATCCCAAACTCATATTATTACTACTATAATTAAGGACATTTTTTTCTTTCTCCCTTTAACTCTTCCTCTAGCCTTAAAATATTAAGTATTTTTTTTCCTTCTGAGGCACAGATCTCCTTGTGCCTCTTGCCTTACACCACTGAGCTTTTGCTAATGCTACCTTCATTGCCTAAAATACCCGAACAGTTTTGAAAGTAGAAATTTACTTTCTAATAAGCTCCTAAGTTGCTCCCGATGAGTCGACAACTTCCTTCTGCTTCGGTTTCCTCGGCGAACGCTTGGCAAAGCCCCTTGGCCACAGTGTCTGCTGCTCCGGAGTTGTCAGAAAACCAGAGCCGCGCCTCTCTCTCCAAACGATGTTACACCGCTTCCGAAATCTGTATTTCGGTCCTTTTTCTGACAGTAAGTTCTGTCAGGCCAAGTAGTCTTTATGTCTCTAGCATTTGAGTTGATTAAAAAAAATAATAATAACATGCGGTTGGAGTGAACAGAGAGACCGTTGAAAACTCCCGAGTTCCAAGGTCACTGTTCCAGAGAATACAATAGGATTTCTCTCCGGAGTTCACGTACACGTGGTCACGGGATTTTGTGGGTTAAGCTTGGGGCTTTTTTTTTTTTTTTTAAAGATTTTATTTATTTATTTGACAGAGAGAGAGAGAGATTACAAATAGGCAGAGAGGCAGGCAGAGAGAGAGGAGGAAGCAGACTCTCTGCCGAGCAGAGAGCCTGATGCGGGCCTCGATCCCAGGACCCTGAGATCATGACCTGAGCCGAAGGCAGAGGCTTTAACCCACTGAGCCACCCAGGCGCCCTTGGGGCTTTTTTTAATGGGGATGTTTTTGGTGCTTGTATTTTCTAACCCAGACTGGTGCATCTGGGCGAAGGAAATTCATTTCCCCCTCACTTCCACGTCTCTGCAGCACCGCAGCGTGCTGCAGCCCTAAGTACCCAAGACAAGCGCAAGCCAGTGGCTGGGCGCCCTTGACCGCGGGGCTCCGTTCTCCATGCGCAGCCCCGCTTCGGTTCTGCGCGCGGATTCTGCTGAGCGCGGGGGGCGGCCCTGGCTCCTGACAGCGGTCTCCGGGGAGCCGCGGGTCCAGAGCTTCTCTCCACCAGCAGCTGCACAACAGCGGCATGCAGCAGGCTCTCCGGGAGCAGAGGGCTTCTTAAATGATTTATTCTTCAAAGATTTCATATTTAATTTTCCTCTCCGCTTCCCAAGTCGCCATTAAACTCGAACAACCTATTTAGACTTCAGGTTCAGAAACGATTTGGGATGCTTAAATAATTTCCTGACACGGCATGATGCCCTTCAAATTGTGTAAATAAGAGTCCACTGGAGGAATACAGGAAATCTCCCGCAGGCGTCAGGGTCGGGGGAGGCAGAGGCGACCCTTGTCAGGCGGCTTCCCCTGTGACATATCGTTTTTTCTGTTCCGTGCAGCTTTCCTGGGTACAAACTGCCACTCCCAGGGTTTGTCTTGAGAGCGTCGTATCACACGGAGAGGCTCAGATGTAGTCAATCCTTTGTCACAGTTAGTGCAAGTCAGTAGGATAGACATCAGTGTCAGTGTCAAAGTGGGAGAATATACTCTTCTGCCCACTCACGCATCTGCTGTTTCTCTCTTAATTAACGTTCGTAAGTCGATGTAAGAAACATCTCAGAGGGCACCGTCACTCCGAAGTGGCTGCCCTTTACCTGTGTATACGCAGAAATCTGATGTCTGGCAGGTGATAGGAAAAACACAATCAAGAAGGGCATGTGCCTAAAGATTACCTAGAAGATCTGACGTTCTGTTTTAACATCAGGTGTATACATAGTAGTCCTCCCTGGTCTTGGGTAGAAATAATAATCATCCCTGACTTATGAGTTCATTTGCTGGATGATACTCAGATTAATCCTTGAAGAAAAAGGCAATATGAAACTCATTTCTGATTCAGGCAACTGAGTCACTATTTTAAAATCTCTGGTGCAGTTCATCTCATACCTGGGCCGAGAACTTGCGATAGATTCGTTAGGTTCTAGGTTACCATGGCAACAAGTCATTATTTCCAAAAGTAGTTTGACACATCTCAAGATTTTGGCCCTTCTGTATTCCTGTACAGTGCTACAAAGAAAAAGTGTTATTTAACTTTAGAACTATTTCTAGTAGAGGCAGCAAGGGAAAACTACAATATTTTTCTTTAAAACTGCTAGCCCTAGAGGAAGCTTAATTGAGATTTTTAGGAAAAGTAGTCTATTGGGGCATAAATCATAGTGATGCAACATTAATTTTTTTAATCTTGCAGGCTCTGTGGAAAAATGATATATGATTAGCTGCCTCTTTTTCAGTTATACCTAAACACAGTAAAGTCTGTAACACAGTAAAAACCATAAGCCCAGTTAAAACTTTATCTTATATATGATGAAAAATCATAGTACTGGCCTTTTACTATGTCAGTTATGGAACTTTAATCACGTGGCATCCTCTCATAATCTACTTTTTGTCTTAAAGGTTTAGAGGAAGATAAAGATTAGGACAAATTTTATATAAGGAATTGTCTTAAAGATGCCCTGTTATGTGCACTTGGAAATTATCTTCTATTTATCAAGGCACCAAGTATATCCATCATTTCCTTGAGCTTCATGAAGTGAGGTCATTGGTAAAAATGGAATGTGATATCTAAAGAAATTAATTCACTAATCCATCATGGGAAAGGCATTGTCCTAGATACTTTTTCTGTAATATGAATATCATCTACAAAACTATGATGTCGGTGTTGGCATATCTGTGTATACATTGTATATTTAGACTCAGTAAATTACATAAACTTTTGATCATAAATAAATGGCAGAGTTAGACTTTTAACATAGTTCTTCATGATTCAAGTGTTTGTATCCTTGCCATGCTGACATGCTGACAGCTTGCATCTGTAGGCCTCTATTTACTCTAAGTCATTATGTTGTCATCTCATATGATTTTATGAGAGTGGAACCCCAGGCAGTTATATTTTACTGATTAGAGCAAGAAACAGGGAAAGATTAAAGAAAATAAGGAGAATTCTAGGTGCTCTTCTGTACAGTGCTCAAAGGGGTTTAGTACTGGTCACCAGCCATCGCAGCTAACTGGGCTCTTGAAAAGCAGGCTTTAGGGTGCCTGGCTGGGTCAGCGGGTTAAAGCCTCTGCCTTCGGCTCAGGTCATGGTCTCAGGGTCCTGGGATCGAGTCCCGCATCGGGCTCCCTGCTCAGTGAGGAGCCTGCTTCCCACCCCCCTCTCTCTGCCTGCCTCTCTGCCTCCTTGTGATCTCTCTCCCTCTGTCAAATAAATAAATAAAATCTTAAAAAAAAAAGCAGGCTTTATACAGGGACAAAGGAGAGGAGGGAAGATGAGTTCTGTCATGGAGGGGGCAGTAGTTCTGAAGCAATTTGGCCTGTTAATAATTTATCAAGAATAACCACAACTGACTGCATAGTGTCATAGGCACTTTTGAAAGGTATGACTTACGTAATGTGCATGTATGTATTTTCAACATAGGAATCCCTATGATAGTAACCCCAGTCGGTGCATTATTAGACATTATCTTTGCAGTGGAGACTGGGTTGTTTTCCTGTGAGAGTGTAAGTGTCACAGGGTCATGAAGTCAGCATCCACTTCGATAGTTGTGTGTACGCTTGGCACATAAGAGTTTCAGTGACCTCGTAAATTGCACGAATTGCCAAGTTTCTTTGGTCTCTTTGAAGAATTTATTTATTTTATTTTAGGGGGAGGAGGGGCAGCGGGAAAGAGAGAGAGAGAATGTTAAGCAGGCTCCATGCCCGGCCTGGGACCCAGTGCTGGGCTTGATCTCACGACCCTGAGATCATGATCTGAACTGAACCGAAAACAAGAGTTGGATGCTTGACTAACTGAGCCACCCAGGCACCCCACCTTTGGTCTTTTTTGTAGAAAATAAGATATATTGTAATAGCAAAAGAAAATGAACATAACCGTAATACTAGTGTGTGCTGGCATGTCCCATATCACGTATGAGTTATTCTTGGGCCCTCTCACCCACTCTGTTGGAAGCTACTTTAGGGAAGGGGTAATGTTGACTCTTCGTTGTATCTTCAAAGGCAGGCAAATGGCTTGTCATTGGAAGATTGTATTTGTCATATTGATTGATAAATAAGTCATTTGTTTCTGTTTTGTATGGTTTGAAAAAGATATATCTTAAATATGAGAAATTACCTCCTATCATAGTTTTCTATTACATTTACCCATCGAGTATTTCATAGAGTGGCAGAGAAAACAAAACAAACATGAATCACAATTTGACTAGTTAAGTTGGAAAAGATGCCAGTTAATACTTATTGAAGATTTCCTTATCAGTCTTTAAAGAGAACATGTCAAATACATAGTACTTCTTTCAATAAAAATAGAAAAGAAACACAAAGACATAAGTCTATCAAACAAATGTATAATCAATTCGTAAGTGAATACAACTTGTTTTAAATTATTGTGAATTAAACTATATTCTGTCTTCGACATCTGTGCATATATAAATCAAAGATATTCCTGATAGTATAGCTCATGACAGGACGTGCAATTTAATAGTTACAAAACTATAATAGATGAAGCTTAGGTGATAATAGGGAAAAAATGAATATTTTCTACCTTCCCATATAATTGAAACACTTGTATAATGATTTTTATTTACTCTCTTAATTTTGACTTAATTAATGTCCATCTGTCTTTGAGATTGTGGTGACTAGTAATAAATACCAGATAGTAGTAATGAGCAAATAAGTAGGAAGTTAATAAAATGTTCTTACACGTTGGTGATATTACAATACATAAACTATTCCTATATTCCTATGAATAACATAGATTTAATTTCCTTCCTTCCCTTCCTCCTTCCTTCCTACCTCTCTCTCTATATATATTATATGTACTTCGGTTTTAATTTAAATTCTAATTAACCTACAGTGTACTATTAGTTTCAGGTGTACAATGTAGTGATTCAACACTTAGATAAAATACCCAGTGCTCATCACAACAAATGCACTCCTTAATCCCCATGACCTATTTAACCCATCCCCCACCCACCTCCCTTCTTGTAACTGTCAGTTTGATCTCTATAGTTGAAAGTCTGTTTCTTGGTTTGTTTCTCTTTCTTTGCTTCTTTGTTTCTTGAATTAGGCATATGAGTGACTTTTAAATCATGCGGTGTTTCTTTCTCTGACTGTCTTATTTGGCTTAGCATAATATACTCTAGCTCCATCCATGTCTTCGTTAATGGCAAGATTTCATTCTTTTTATGGCTGAGTAATACTCCATTGTGTGTGTATGTGTGTGAATACCACATCTTCTTTATCCATTCATCAGTCAGTGGACACTTGGGCTTCCTCCATAATTTCGCTATTGTAGATAGTGGTGCTATAAACATCCGGGTGCACGTATCTCTCCGAATCAGTATTTTTGTATTCTTGGGTAAATACCTAGTATGCAATTGCTAGATCATGGGGTAGTTCTACTTTTTACTTTTTGAGGAACCTCCATACTGTTTTTCACAGCTTGCATTCCCACCAACAGCGCATCAGGGTTTCCTTTTCTCCGCATCCTCACCAACACCTGTTGTTTCTTGTATTGTTGATTTTGGCTATTCTGACAGGTGTGAAGTGATATCTCATTGTAGTTTTGATTTGTATTTCCCTGATGATGAGTGACATTGAACATCTTTTCATGTGTCTGCGAGCCATCTGGATGTCTTCTTTGGAAAAATGTCTATACATGACTCTGTCCATTTTTTATTTGAATTATTTGTTTATTGGGTGTTGAGTTTTAAAAGTTCTTTATATATTTTGGATACTAACTCTTTATCAAAATAAAGTGAAGGAAGCAATAAACAAAACTAAAAGGCAACCAACAGAATGGGAGAAGATATTTGAAAATAAAGGGCTAGTATCCCAAACATAACTATCTTTATTACTAAGGAAAAATTGTATGGAGAACTGCTCATGAAGCACCCTTCATCAAGATGGTGTAAGTAGCGTAATAGCAATTTAATGGAAAATAAAAGATGTGATCTGTGAACCCCCCCAAAATGGGGGCAATAAAATGAAGAGGTACAGTAGCCTTCCTGGCTAGTTAATACCCATTTAAAAATACACTAATAGGCAGAACAGATGAAAGGAATGATTGTTTGTGAAGAATAAAGTTATTCAGAATAGCAGTCCCCTCTCTACAGTGGCATCTCATGAATAAACAGCAAGAATCCATTGTCTTTACACAGTTCTTTATGTAAAACTCAAATCTGGTAGGTAAGTGTCTCCCTCTAAAAACGGAGACGAGGCAATGGGGACAGTTAGAGGAGTATGGCACTGCGGAAATAGGGACAGCTTCTCTGCTAATTTTAGGAGTAAACTATAATTTACTGAAGTTAGTAATTGTCATATTCTTTTAAAAACAGAGTAACTAAATAGAACGTCTATAAAAGCTGACCAAATGCTCTTCTAGTATGACTCTCTTCATAATTTTTGAAAAGTACCGTACTATATTAAATATACTTCATTAAAATGATGCAACTTTTAAAAGGGCTTTGTTTTTCCATCTGTGCATGCTGGAAGCACTCCTTTGAATATTGAATAACAGATGCCATATGCAAGCTTAGTAGATAAAATCAACTCTTTATTCCTATTGCTGTGAAGGCATATTTCTATGTCCAAAAGCTCTACAATTAAGATTTTCCATATGTGAGACCAACTGAGCAAATACATTTATGCCATAATCAATTTTCTGTTAAGGTGTCAACAGAATTTATATTGCAACGCTTCAATTAATATCCAGAAATAGTACAGGCAAGCTCGAGCCTTGTGCAGTGCAGCGTCTGACACTGAACTTTTGTTTGCCATGAATTGACCAGCAACGTGAAACAGGAATAATTTGATATATATGAGGGGATGTTCCCCAAACCTGCACTGTAATTTCAAGAAGTATTTTAATCCAATTTTTCTTGATATAAATGTAATTGAATAACAGCTTCCCAAAGTCTTTCGAAGAGACTTACTGAACAGAATTTTTAAAATTTTTCCTGCCTCTGACATTATCATTACATGCATTAATCTTTGTGCGGCAGAGAAGGAATTGAGGTTATGGAGCACAGGAGGCTGTTTTTCCTTCCACAAGAGATGCTGGAATGTCGTGCTTCTGGAACTGGGTGTTTTAGTCTTGTCCTTCTGCTTGGCTTTGTCACTTTTTTTTTTCCTGAAGATGTGAATGCTTCCGATGTTCAAACTTGCTTCAGACACGATTGTCTAAGAGAAACCTTGAGGGCACCTTGTCCTCCTGTGGAGGAAAATTCACATCATTTATGAAAGGATTTCACCGCCAAGACGTCCTTGCTCTACAGTTGCAGAAGGCAGGGTGGGCAATGTTCTGTAGATCTGAGATCCCAAGAACTGTCATCTCCAGAGGGAAGAAGAGGGCTCTGCCGAGCAACCACGAGTTCCTTATTTACTCTGAGTAGGTGATGATGGTAATACAAGCCAACATTTATTGAGGCTAACTCTTCACTCATTCAGCAATTCCTTATGAGTACCAAATACTTGCCATACACGGTGCAGGCTGTGTAAATTCAAGGGCAAACAAGACAGGTGACATCTCTGTCTTGGAGTTTACATTCTCTGGTGAGGTGGACAGACAGTGAATGCAGCGTGAGGACTTGCATGGAGAAATGAACTCCTTGGAGTCAGGGACATCTCCATTTAAATTTTGATTCTGTCTGTGTTTTCATCTTGAACAAAGTAGTGAGGCTTGGAGCTCTGTCTCTTCAATGGCAAGATTTTATGGTCTTGAGTGAGAGTTTTATTGACTTGTCTCAAATCATGTGGGTTTATAATAAAGATTCTGATAGAAATATGGGAGACAGAAATACAAGACAGTTGGTAGACCTCAGGCAGACTACACAGTACTTTCAGCACTGGAGCAGATTCCAATACATCAAATAAATTAATTTTTGCCTCTGTCAGCGATATATAGATCCTCCATTGTGGCAGAAACAAACAGCTCATTTAACCAGTTTTTAACTCTTCATTATGGCTTGTAAGAAGCTAAGAGTTACTGTGTGTGTGTGTGTGTTTTAATTGGGTTAACAATTAAGAGAAGAGAGAAGAGAGAGATGACATACGTAAAGGTATTTTCTTTTTGAATATTTTATTGTCATAAGAACACTTAATATGAGATTTACCCTCTTAAAATATTAAGTTTACATTATTTTTGATTTCAGGTCCAAAGTTACACATGAAATCTCCAGAGCTTGTTCTTCTGAACGGATATTTATGCCATTGATTAATAGCCCTTTTCCCCTTTAGTCCTGGCAATCACTCTTCTACTCTTTGATTCTATGAATTGTCTATTTTAGTTTCCTCATTAAAGTAGAATCCCTGCAATATTTGTCTTTCTGTGTTTGGCTTATTTGGGTTAGTGTAATATCCTCAGGTTCATTCATATTGTTGATTATTAAAGAATTTCCATTTTTTTAATTCTGCAAAGTAACCTAGTGTATGTATATACCACACTGTCTTTACCTGTTCATTTGTTGAAGGAATCTTGAGTATTTATGTTGTTTCCACATCTTGAGTATTGTGAATAGTGCTGCAATGATCATAGGCATGCTAATATTTGAGATTCCGATTTCAGTTCTTTTAGACAGGTGGGATTGCTGGATAGTTTCTGTATAGTCTGAGCTGGTAACATGTGGTTGAGTTGCATCCTAAATCTGTATACTTCCACTTCTTCTACTTGATGTTATTGTTGTCCCAATTTACATCTAATTGTTTATCCTTGAACATGTTTTATAGTTATTTTGAATACTTTTGTCTTTTAACTTTTATACTATTATAAATGATTTACCTACCCTGTTATATGAATGCAGTATTCTGTATTTATATATTTACCTTTACAAACGACTTTCTTATGTGACTACATTGCTGTTTATCATACTCTTTTTTCAACTTGAAGAAGTCCTATTAGTAATTCTTTTTTTTTTTAAGATTCTATTTATTTATTTGACAGAGACAGAGATCACAAGTAGGCAGAGAGGCAGGCAGAGAGAGGAGGAAGCAGGCTCCCCACCGAGCTGGGAGCCTGATGTGGAGCTCGATCCCAGGACCCTGAGGTCATGACCTGAGCTGAAGGGAGAGGCTTTAACCCACTGAGCCACCCAGGCACCCCACCATTAGTAATTCTTGTAGGACAGTCCTAGTGTTGACAAATTCACTCAGTTTTTTCTGCAAAAATCTTTGTCTCCTTTATTCTTGGAGGACACTTGAAGGACACAAGTATAGTATTCTTAGTTGGCAAGATCCCCCCAACCCCCAGGTACTTTGAAAACATTATCTCACTCCTTCTGGACTGTATTGTTTCTTCTGAGAAATCCAACTCACTGCCTTATGGGGCTTCCTTGTAAGTGACAAATTGCTTTGCTGTTGGTGCTTGCAGAATTTTCTCTTCACAGTAGAATTTTGACAAGTTGTTTACTATATGTCAAAGTGTGGATTTCTTTAGACTTTTCTTTTTTAGTGTCCTTTGGGCTTCATGGATCTGGATGTGTATTTCCTTCCCCAGATTTGGGAAGTCATTTGCCATTCTTTCTTATTTATTTATGACACAGAGAGAGAGATTACAAGTAGGCAGAGAGGCAGGCAGAGAGAGAGGAGGAAGCAGGCTCCCTGCTGAGCAGAGAGCCTGATGTGGGGCTCGATCCCAGGACCCTGAGATCATGACCTGAGCCGAAGGCAGAGGCTTTAACCCACTGAGCCACCCAGGCGCCCCTGCCATTATTTCTTTGTATAAGATTTCTGATGCCCTCTCTCTTCCCTTCTGGGACTCCTATATATATATATCAGTTCTTTGGATGGTATCCCATAGTCCCTTAAGCTCTTTCATTTTCTTTCTTTTTGTTTTTCTGACTGAATTAGTTCTAATGATCTGTCTTTGAGTTCATTAATCCTTTCTTCTGCTTGATCTAATTTGAAGTTGAGCCCCTATCATGAATATATCAGTTCAGTTCTTACATATTTTAGATCTGTGATGTTTATTATTTGCTTTATATTTCCTATTTCTTTGTTGCAGTTACTACATTTGTTCTTGCATTGTTCTCTTAACCTCAGTGAACATCTTTATGACAGTTACTCTGAATTCCCTGTGAGGTAAATTAAGTAGCTCCATGAAAGTCAGTTTCTGGAGACTGATCCTTTCTCCTTGTTTGGGGATTTTTACCTGATTCTTCATTTTCGTTGATTCACTCCTTTGGTGCCTGCACATTAGAGAAAGCAGATATTTCTCTGTCCTCACAAACTAGTCTTGTACAGAAGGCCTTTTCCAGTCAGTCTGGCCAGAGATTCTGGGGGTCTTTACAAACTCTTACCCTTACCAGGGAGAAGCAGGAAACTAGGGTCTTTGGCTACTTGCTCTGTGCTGAGCTGGGGAGTGGGGATCTGTGTTGTGTGTTAGTCCAAATTGCTATCTGTGTTCTCCCTGAGGTGGCCAGATGGCGCTAGACTCACCAGAGCACCAAGACAAGTCAAACACTGATTCTTTGCATAGCCCTGGAGAATCTGTGGCTTTGGATGTGTGGGGTCAACCCTTCCTTCCCAGAGGGGAGCTAAGATGGCTATTTTTCATCTACCTTCCCTGGACGATACATGGGAAAAGATCTCTGACTTTTACTAGTTTGAATATTATCTCTGTTCTCCCCCAGGGGGGCTAGCCAGTGACATACCTGTCAGATCTTCAGGAGACACGTACTCAACTTCGGTAGAAGTTGGAACACTGGATGCACAGGTTAAGCCCTTCCCTCTCCTGGGCGAAGCTGAGACCTACAGAATTACTTTCTGGCCCTATGGCACTGTGTCATGGGACAACGACTTTAGCAAGGTGGCATCCCAAGTCTCCCTACCAAACTTTAATGAATCTGGATTCATGTTCTGTGATGCAGAAGCTTTTTGTCTCATTTCTGGATTTCTGACAAAGAGAATTTGCCTATGAATTTTTGCTGCATTAGTGTCCTTTGGGGGATAAGGAGGGTCCAGAGTTTCCTACTTTGCCATCTTTCTAATGTCACTCTTTTGTGAAAGTATTTTCCAGTTCAACTTTAAAATCTATCCAGTGAAAATTTGATGACCTTGGGAAATGGGACTTTCTTATTGCAACACATTTTCTAATAGGACAGGGCTTCTAACTCTGATCTTCTGACAAGTGATCCTATGCTTTTCCTTCACACCATGACTTCATTGCAAGATTTCTCTAACAGTACCTTACTATTTCTGTGACTTCAGTGAATCTGATCTCTAATTTATTTTCTCTTAACTATTTTTAATGTGTGAATTGATATTCCCTTCCTGTCTTTAAAAGATAATTATATACCACATGGGTTTAATTCTGGGACTTCAAATGTCATTTATAAGTATTTGTAGGTATTTAGAAAAATTTTACCCAATAAAACATTTATATATATTAATGCATTTAACCAAGTGATAGGTGCAAGTTTACAAAAACTCCACATATAAATGACCAGACACTGACAGCTTGAAATCTCATAAGGCATAGCATTATCTCTGCTAATTGCTGCCATTGCAAACTAATGGAAGCCTTTTAAATCTCTTGACAGTGGTTATGCAACTTTCTACAGATAGGAAACTCTAGGCAGAACGTAACAGATGCAGTCATTAATATGCAGCTGCATATGCTTCAAAGCTCTGAGCTTTGTGAGTCTTTCCCTGCCTCATTATGTCTCATTGCCAAAATAGATCAATGAGTCTTCCATCTAAGAAACTGTGGAATGGTCCAGTTTAACGGGGTCTTACTTCTTTATGGTAAAACTTCAAAATGTAAAGATTAAACTGTATGCTCTTAAAAAAGACATTCTTGTTTTCACAAAACATGTGGTTTATTATTGTAAATTTCATACTAAAATTATTTGGTCTCATTCCAGTTGCAAGGGTATTTAAAATTCTCTGAATTCATATGGAAGAATTGATCTAGTCATGCAAATCGTCACTGTTTACAGTGTTTTCAGAAAGAGAGCAGGTACGTTACAGACTTTGTTTTAAACAAAAACAATGAAATTTTCTAAAACTCTTGCATTTTGTAGCCATTTAAATATGTGTATGTATATGTGGGTATGTTTGTGTATATATACGTATATATGCACAAGTATATGCATACACTGTGCATGAAATAAAGACACCAAGGACTAAGCAAATGAGTAATATTAAATTTGTATTTTCGACTGTTCCATATTTAGCTGGGACCTGGATTTCAGGTACTCACAAATCTAAACTGCGATGTCAGACCATCAGTGGAAGACTTTCAGAAAGACTTTCTGAAAGAGGGATGCCGTAGTGTGTTTCCATGTGGTAGGGTATTTTTGTTTCCGGACTACTCCCCCCTGCCCCCACCACAAAAAAGCAAAACAAAACAAAACAAATCCCTGAATTCTTTATAGGGCTCGTAAGGTAGCAACACCCGAAGGGACCAGCAGTTCCCGTGAGAGAGAAAGACCTAACCGGAATCACTGCTGACTTCCTCTCTCTCTCTTCCACATGACAGATTTTCCCATCTGACCAGCCCTCCTTTTGGCTCTGGATTCAAACTGTCAAGACCTCACCACTTCTGATCAGCATCCTGTGATCTCTCTCTGGTCTGATAGCCACTGTTGTCCTCTTCACTCTTATCCCGGCTCTCGGGCTCCCCACCCAGCCTCGATTCCAGATTGTTTCTGCAGAACAGAGTGATCCTTTCAAAAGTGAGCCAGTCGTACCTCTTCCCCTTTTGAAACCCTGTAGTGGCTTTTCATTCTCTCAGATGGCGTTTGTGATTGATCTAATGACCCTACCTAATCTGGCTTAATGTTATCTTCCTGCTTTTGTAATTATTATATCTTCCTATTCAACTTCCATTTCAGTCTCACTACTTCATGAGTCTTACTAATTTTTCTTAATTTTTCCCCAACTTCTCTCTCCTAGGTATACTTCTCAGGGCTTCTGAATCATTTTTCCTTTCTCTAGAATGCTCTTCCCTAAGTTGACATATGGTTCACTCCTCCTCCTCCTTCAAGCTTTGGGCAATGTTCATTATGTTTCTTCCCTTAACATTACTGATACTCCTTATTTTGGTCTATTTTTATATCAGTTTAACACATGATATATTCTTTTTTTAAAAAGGATTTATTTATTTATTTATTTGATAGAGAGAGTGAGAGAGAGAGAGAGAGTGAGAGAGGGAACACAAGCAGGGGGAGTGGGTGCACTGATGGAGCAAGTGGTGGCTGCAGAGGACAGTAAGGTGAGTGACCTGAAAACACTAAGAACACAAGGACAGTGCTGTGGGTCCGTCCACTAAAGCCTGAGAAATGTTTATGGATTTATCAACAAGGAGGTTTGGGGAATATATGTGTTTTAATAAACAAGGCTCTTTTACTGCTGAAAAGTGATCATAAGTGCAATCATAGCAAATACTTATGTAACATTAAGCCATGTACCAGGTTTTTCTCTAAGCACTTTATATATGAATTCAATTGATCTTGCCAACAACTACAAGATAGTCTCATTATTCCCATATTATATTTGAAACAAAGGCATGGAGATACTTAGTTACTTGTCTGATGGTAAGTTGATAAATGGTGGAGCTAATACGCAAAACAAAAATGCAGGTTACACAGTCTCTATATATGTATTTCACACAGTATAGTTTTGTCTAATGTGTATGTATTATATATACACATATGTTTATTTTATATATGTATACATATATACATTTATATTTACAGTTGCAAATCTACATGTAGCATAGAAAACTCTGATAGGAAATATGCCAAACTATTTAATGATTTTCTGTTTTTTTATATTTAAAAAATTCTTTTGGTTTGGTTTTGGGAAATATTAATGAGAACTATGTTAATGGAGATTAGCGAATTGAAATTAAAATGTATTGGTAGGTTCTTAAATTTTAATTTAAGGGAGGCTCAACCATCTTTAAATGTTGATGGAAAGAGTACTGAGGGAAGTTGTGGGGGAGAGCAAGTGAGAGAGAATAAAAATTTAAGATGCAAGAAAGTGCTAATTGATGATAATGAAAGAAAGATGAGGTCTCTGAGATCCTGGTAGGTGAGATCAGGAGCACGCATGGAAGATAAATTGTTGAACGCCTCTTTCATTGTAGCGATGAGGAGGAAGGACTAAATGAATGCAAATGCTAGAAAGCTATGAGGGAATCTGAGAGATTATTTCTGTTTTTTTCCTATATAGTATAAGGAAGGATAATATTTTCAGTATTAGAGGTGAGTTCATGGAGTTAGATGCTTTAGAACAGGAAGAGTTTAAATAGACGAAGCAAGGAACACCTGGGTAGCTCATTTGGCTAAGTGTCTGCCTTTGGCTCAGGTCATGATCCCAGGGTCCTGAGATGGAGTACCATATCAGGCTCTCTGCTCAGTGGGGAGTTAGTCTGCTTTTCCCTCTCCCTCTGCCCCTCCCCCCATTCTATCTTGCTCTCTCTCTCACTCTCTCTCTAAATAAAATCCTTAAAAAATTAGACAATGAGAGAAAAACATAGTTGCAGTGTATGGACTATATACTCTGTCGACTTTGATCTAACAATGTGCATAATACAAATGGGTTCTGTCACAACATGACGAACAAATACTATTATTCTATTTCTATATGAAATTTAGGATCAGTAATTTACCCAATGTCACATAGTTAATCAGCAGTTTCACCAGGATTTATGCACAAGTAGTCACATTTCAGAGTGCATGTTTTTAACCACTACAGTGAGAGCCTCCATAATGGCAGAAATGACTAATTGGGGAAACAGAGAAGAAAATAGGGGGATGTGTTTGAAGGAACAATTAAAATTGGAGTTCTGTTTCTTACCGTGTCTGTTCAGTTGTGTGATTTTTTTTTAATGGTATTCAGATTCCCGGTTGCAAGGCTATAGGCAGACATTTGAATTGTTTCATTGTTGCAGTCGAATTTTGTGTTGGGGTGGGGAGCAGGGTGGAGAGAAAACTCTTCAAAAAATGATAAATAGATGATGATGAAATAATAGCAATGACTTACTGGGGAATAAAACCCAAGCAGAATCTCAGTCTCTTTCCGCCCTAGCATTTGCCTTCCTTCTGAACACTTTGGTTGATGTGTCGCTGTGCATGCCAGGCCCCCTCAGGCTCCAGGGGACCTCTGTTCTCCTGGCCAGTTATGCAGGTGCCATCTTGGTAGGAAGGAATTATTGGCGTGCTCATTCTTGAGTCCAGTAACCATATGTGATTAAAGTGCCTGAAACTCTTGATTGCCCTCCTAATTATTAGTGGCATAATTTACTCTGCTTATATAGATAATTTTAAGAAATCAAAATTCTACTAATGGAATACCCTTACCATTTAAGTTTCCTAAGTCACGCTGGTATATATTTTAAGCAATTTCATAGAGGGAACAATATAAAAATATGAATATGAGGTCATATACAGCTGTTTAGAAACCATTACCAAAGTCCATCATAAATTTTTGGAAGCCTGAATTGTATTCTTACTGAGATTGTGGGGGATCTCACTGGGGCAGGGAAAGAGCTGTAGTCTCTTTGATGGGCAAAGTAAAAATGAGCTTTGAACCTCAGCCCTTAAAGGAACACTTATGTAAAGAGAAAGCTGCAACAAATAACATGGACAGTATTATTTTGGCCTGAATGGATTTGGAAGCATAATCTAGCCCCGTGTGAATCTTCAGTATAAGAGGGAACCTTAGCATGGTCTTGAAGGCTCTCCAGCTGAGTCTGCTTCATAATGAATAGATTCCCAAGTGAGGAATGAGGAGGTGGCTATTTACTTCATTATTGTGAAACCAATGCTAGAAAAAATTTTTGAAGTGATTTTAAAATCATGGCACAGACATTCTGAACTAAATGTCAGAGCTTATTTTCTGATGAGTCCAAATGTGCTTTCAATAACAACAGGGCAGAATCTTTGAAATTGGGACTCTACTAGTTTTTCTAATACCCTTAGTAATCCTAGGGATAATTGGAGGTGAACTTTACTTCCTGACAAGAACTGGTTTTGTGTTAGAGATGTACTGTTGCCACAGACAGCTCCTATTATATTGCCCTTGGTACCATGAGATAGGAGCATGGTACCAGCTCCTGATGAATTGTGTTCTTCAAAGAGATCAAGTTCTAGCCCTGTTATCTATTAATGTGACCTTATTTGTAAATAGAGCTTTTGGAGATGTAATTAAGTGAAAATGAGAACTTACTGCCTTAGAATGTGTTTTAACCGACTGACTGGTGTCATTATAAGAACTTGTGAAGACCCAGAGAAGAGCTATCAATAGGAAGGGGCCTGTGACAGCGGAAGCTGAGACAGGAATGATGCCAGCAGCCACCGGAAGCTAGAAGGTTCCCTGAGAGTCTCTGGGGGGTGATGTTCTGGTCCCAGGACCTTGACAGAGCCAGTCTCTGTTGTTTGAAACCACCCAGCTTATGGTAATTTGTTCCAGCAACTCTAGGAAACTAATACAGTCCCCTTGGCTTTCATGGCAGAAACTGAACTCCAGTTTAGTTTGGGTGTTGCTCTGTTATAATAGTAAGTGAATCCATTCATTCTAATCATAGGCTTGTGTATGAAATTTTAGAGAGAAAATTGCATAACAGCATCTGTCTAGAAATTCTTTTGTGTGAATCTTGGCTTATTTGTCACTGAGTACAACATTTAGGAACAAGTATTTTTTTTTTTTTCCTGGATGTTTGGAAGAGGTGGGTAACCAAATCACATAAGGTCTAAAGTCAGATTAGCTTCCACTTGAATAGGGAGAGATGGGTAGTAGACAAGGAAACAAATGCAGGTGACAAGTGCACATAGGCAGATGGAAAGAAATAATGGGATGTACGTAAAAGACTAAAAGACCCACTGGAAAGGGGGGCAAAGTAGGGTTTTCAGGAAGTCCTTGTGAGCAGGTGACCCTGGAGCTGAGGTCTTAAAGCAAGGGAGCTTCGAGAGCACCAGAGAAATGATGAATCCTAAAATTCCAAGGCAGGCTCAAACTTTACAAGTTAATATAATAAGGAAAAGACAGCTACTGTGTCTTGACCGAGGTATGTATTGCGAGAAGAATGCTAGTAACGAAGTGGGAGAGATGGAGTTGGGGCAGGTCATGGAGGGCATTACATAGTTCATGTGATAAGTTAGATTTTATTTAAAATGTCATGGCACTGGAAGGTTTTAAGGGAGAATGTGGGGCTTGACCTGACTCACATTTCTGGAAGATTATTTTGGAAGTTTTTGGAAAGTGCATCCTGTGTATGTGCGAGAAGCAACCAGTATTTGAACTAGGTTATGTCTGTTGTCCACATGGCTTGGAATAAGTTGGTATTTCTGGATGCAAAGATTAGAAGGTTTCTGGGGATTGTTTTGGAGGTTGCAACTTTAGGTTTTGATAGTAGAATTGGGTTGGGATGGGTACTTGCAGGAACTAACAGCTGAGAAAGTCTCCAGATTCTTTTAGTTTAAGCAACAGGATGACTTTTTACCAGTACATAGAAGTGTTTCTAAAAACTGCAGCTTGAAAAGATGTGTGGTTGGGGCACCTGGTGGCTCAGCCAGTTAAGCATCCAACTCTTTGTTTAGGCTCAGGTCATGATCTCAGGGTCATGAGATCAATCCCCGAGTCGTGTGCCACGCTCAGTAGAGAGTCTGCTTGAGAGTCTCTCGCTCGGTGCCTCTCCTCGCTTGTGTGCGTGTGAGCTCACACTCTCTCTCAAATAAATCTTTAAAAAATAATAACAAGGTATGTGTTTATGCACATTCCTTATAGATATTTATGCCAAGAAAAGCCTCTGAGCTAAAACATGAGATCGAGTTGGAAAAGATAGATTCATATTTTCAGAGCATACCACATCAAAACAAAATTATTGATGCCTGTTTATATTTTGGACGACTAGTGAAATACTCCTTTGTGTATGTTAAAATTAAGAAGAAATAATATGAGTGTAAAAGAAGGAAGCCATAAAATACTAACACCAGTGAAAAAATAAACTATCTCACCGAAGGCCTAATAAGAGTTCTTGGCTAAACTAGCCGACTAAAAGCTGCTGGCAGGTGCCCTAAGGCAATTCAGGAGATAAAACAAAAATTCTTCACTGGGAAAAATCTTCCTAAGAGGAGGGCGATAGGCCAGATACCCTGGTCAGAGCTTAAAGGTCATTTACTTGACAAATTCAGCAAATGGTTATGGAGGTCAGCGAGACAAAAGGCGGGGTCCCTTGGGCTCCAGCCCCCGGGCAAAGCCTTGCTCATTTCACACCTGAGGGGAGAAGGACAAGCCATGCACCTTCTGAGTTCACCTGCCGGGCCCTGCACATCTTCTTAGCTGTTAACCTCTCTTCCCGTTTCTAGAAAATGCCTGCAGCAAGAAGCTTGTTGTTTGGGCGCCTGGGTGGCTCAGTGGGTTAAAGCTGCTGCCTTCGGCTCAGGTCATGATCCCAGGGTCCCGGGATCGAGGCCTGCATCGGGCTCTCTGCTCAGCGGGGAGCCTGCTTCCTCCTCTCTCTCTCTGCCTGCCTCTCTGCCTACTTGTGATCTCTCTGTGTGTCAAATGAATAAATAAAATCTTTAAAAAAAAAAAAGAAGAAGCTTGTTGTTTTGTACCATATAAAAAGGCCTGATGCTCTCGTTGAGAAAGGCATCTCTGCTGGGCTGGTACAGAATCCTCAATCATTACTCCTTTACTTGCGATTTGATGATGATGAAGCCTTACCTTTCTAGCCTTAATCATGAAATGCTTTTATTCTAAGTTCTCACATCTTATTAAACCTTCAAGTGGGAGTGGATCTTTCTCCTCTAGTGAACGTAATGAGCTGACAAAGTAACAGCGATCAGAGGAGGCCAGGAAGGAGGAGCGCCTTCCTCGTGTCGTCCCTAAAAGTTCTAAAAAAGAGTCACCATAGTTGCAGCAAATGCATCCATCATTTCAATAACCACTCAAGGCATCCCTTGTGCTTGGCTGGCATTGGGTGAACCAACATGAGTGAGGCATTGGCTTACTGATCAGCTGGACACAGATGGTTAAGAAAGAAAAGAAGACTGATGCATCAGGGTCTTTGCGGTGTGATTGATGCTGAATATGGAAAAAGAATGGCTGCACCAGTGTTCAGTTAATGGTGTCGCCCAAGTTGAAGGTGGAATGATAACGAAAATTGACTTGATGAACAGAGAGATAGCACACTCTTAGGAAAAGAATGGGAAAGTAGGGGAAGACATTGAGATATGAGAGAACATAAAACTGTTAAGAGAAGACAAACAAAAATTTGACTTTGTCAAAATTTTAAGCAGTGAATCTCAGTATATGAGAGGACACATTCTGGGTTTAAAACATGCTTCAGAATATCATCTTTCTTCATTTATACTTAACTACTTAATATTAAGTGAAGCTAAATCTCAAAGTTTTAGTTTGACACACAAAAGTATGTATATATTGTTTTTCTGATGCTTTAGTGGGAGGAATACATTTAAATTATGGTGTTTGGTATAATAAAAATGAAAAATGAATATATGATTTAATACATTAAAATAGGTTAATCATTTTGGAAGAATCATTCTTTAGCAACATTCAAAATAAAATTAATTTTATATGTATTCATATTTTATTAAAAATTAACTGAGAGGGGGAACACCTGGGTGGCTCAGTTAGTTAAACGTCTGCCTTTGGCTTGGATCATGATCCCACAGTCCTGGGATCGAGTCCCACATGGAGCTCCCTGCTCATCAGGGAGCCTGCTTCTCCTTCTGCCTGCTGCTCCCCCTGCTTATCAAGAGATAAAAGTTAACATAGTGGTGGTATACTGCATTTTATCTATAAGTACGGTACAGACTGATAATGACCCATTAACAAGGGTTATAGCTATTTCTACATGTAATTGACTGTGTTATAAAGTGTAATTACCTTAAGAAGTACTTCCCTTTTGATCCAGCAGTCTGATTTCTAGGAATTTATCCAAAATAAATAACCCACAAATATTATGGCCTTGAGCACAAAGCCATGAGCACAAAAATAGCCATCCTGACATTCTTGCCTTCTGATTATGGAAGTTTTCAAACATGCACAGAATTAAAGTTCTGTAATGAACCCTCATGTACCCATCACAGAGCTGCATCGAATATCAATTTTGCTAAGTTTTATCTGTGTGTATCCATCTTTGTTACTCTGTAATATTTTGAAAGAAATCCCAGACAACACATCAATAGACATTTCCATGTGCATCTCTAACTTGTAAGGTCTTTAAAAACTAAACACCATGTCATTGTCATAACCTAATACTCTAAAATTACTCGTAGTGTCTTTAATGACTTTTAATAACCAGTTTATAGTCAAATTTAACCTATTTCCAAGTGCTCCCTCTTCTCAGAATCCAAGTGAAGTCTTCATTTTACAGCATTCCTTTTTTTTTTAATTTTTTAATTTTTTTTTTTACTGCCAGTGATTTATTGGGGAAATCTGGTTATTTAATCTGTTGAGTGTCTCTTGTCCTGAATTTGGCTGAAAGCTTCTGTGTAATAGCATTTTTTAAAAAGATTTTATTTATTTGAGAGAGAGAGAAAGAGAGAGAGAGCATAAGCAGGGGGCAGGCAGAGGTGGAGGGAGAAGCAGGCTCCCGGCTGAATAGGGAACCTGATGTGGGGCTTGATCACAGGACCCTGGGATCATGACCTGAGCTGAAGGCACCCTTGGGTGATGGAATTTAAATTATCCCTTTATCTTGGATATTTCCTGTAAATTCTAAAAGATCTAGAGGCTTGATGATATGTGTTGCTCAACTTTTAGAATACTTTGTACGTGGTACTGTGAAATTTCTTTTGCTTTTCTTTTGCACGAAGTATAGAATGTCTGCGTGTATCACTTTTAATGATGCTAACATTGATTAGTATTACAAGGTGGCATTAGCCATCTGTTCCTCAACAGTATGTCACATAATGATTTAGCATTCTTTGGTAATTATTGTCTTGATCCATGTTTATTCAAGAATAATATTTAAGAGTTTAAATAGAAAACAATGTATATTTGATTATATATGAATATATCATATATGATATATGAATATATATGTGAATATATATTCAATATGAATAAATTAATTGGTGTCCTATAGTGGAGCACTATAAAACTGCTCTGGAAAAAAATATAAAATTATATGGAACTGTTTAACATTTTTCTTTGTATTTTTTTAAAAGTCACATGAGCTTTTAATATAATCCAATTTCCTGGAAAATAAGATTTTATATAAGTATATGTTAATCTCTAATATTATTTTGGAGGCTTTATGAAAAATAATGGTTATTTCTACAATGATTATATGTATTTCTTATTTAGTATACGATCAAGTATCACTTATAATGAAGGGCAAATAAAGGCAAAATGCTGACTTCTTTGAATTTACATGGTCTGATAAATCTACTAAAATATGTTGCTTTTTATACCATCATAAGATACAGTACATCCTCTTTCCTTTGAGTGCTTCCAAAGTGAGGATAATTTGCCTGAATTTATATCTATTCTAAATAATACAATGATAAGAAAGTAAGTACATAAAATTATATTTTCTTAATGTCTAGCTGTTAAAACTGTTGGGTATTTTTCAGATGTTAGATTTCCTTCATCATAATCAGGTCTGGCTACTCTGATTAGGCATCAGTTTTGATTTCTGTGAATCACTAGGTAAGGGATATACCCCGTGAAAATACCTTCCTTAAATCTGACTGAAGCGTCTTCTCTAAATGTACATCTGACTCCTGAGTTTGATGTTGTAACTCAGATCACCCAGGATCTCCAGACCGTCCCCATTACAGTCTCTCTGGACCCCAAATTAAGGGTCAGGTCGAACCCTTAGCTTCTAGAGTGGGAGCCTCAAGGTACACTGGCCATATACTGACCATCACAGTTCCAATAACCATTGCACCAAATTGTTTTATTAATACTCCACTTCCAGTTCTGGCAGTGGAAATATTGAAGAAGGGGCATCAAATACAAGGCTCTTTTATTAAGCTAGTGAGTGTCTAGGATGGGGTGGCAGAGAGGGGCAAGTTACTACTAAAAATGGTCATTGTTACTAATAAATAACATCCCAACCTGGAGTTCTGAGGTGCTCCCAGTCCTCCAGATTATTTATTTATATTGAAGTACTCGCACTTGAGAAAAAGCTCTTAATATTCCATGTTGGTCAAATGTCAAATGCCACAGTAGCTAGACATCTATTCACTAAATGACGTTGGAAAGGAAATGTCATTTACACGGCGAAATGAAATGGGTGTCAAATAAATAGTGCCACACATTGTTATGATACCTGAGTCTTGCAAGTGTTTACTTTGCAGTTCACTATCACCTACCAGAAGTTAATTATTTCAACATAGAGTTTACAGAATGCATAATACTGCATGAATTCCTTTAGTAGTAGGTAGAAATAACAATTGTCTGACTAATAATTGTCGTAATTGCTCTTTATAAGAAACTGCTGAATATTGTATGAAACATAATTGTGAATGTGTAAGTATAATGTCATTTGATGAGGGTATCTGTCTCATTTAAATGTTTTAATGATTCAAGAAATAAAATTGAATGTAATTCTTGAGAAATAGATCTCCTTTAGAATATGAATGTGCAACAGATAAGTTAAGTACAGTATTTGGTAGGTAATTCCCATCTAGGAATGTTGAATAAAGAAAACTCTTGCTGTGTATGTGTAGTGGAAAAATCTGCAAGTGTTAGCATAGATTAAGGAAATCTTAAGTCATTGTTACCTATTTTTTTAATCTCAACCCAATTAATGTTGTTTTAAACCTGGTATTTTTAAGGACATAGAGTCGAGGACTTGATGTGCTGAAGCGATCAACAAAATAACTGCCTTTTTAGGTTCAAATTAAGACAAACCTCGTTGTCTTCTGAGGAGAAATGGGAACTTTGGAGGTCCTGAAATCTCTTCCCTGTTTAAAAGCATAATAACGGGGCGCCTGAGTGGCTCAGTGGGTTAATGCCTCTGCTTTCGGCTCAGGTCATGATCTCAGGGTCCTGGGATCGAGGCCCGCGTCGGGCTCCCTGCTCAGCGGGGAGCCTGCTTCCCCCTCTCTCTCTCTGCCTGCCTCTCTGCCTCCTTGTGATCTCTCTCCCTCTGTGAAATAAATAAATAAAATCTTTAAAAAAAAAAAAAAGCATAATAACGTGCTCTCAACTATTTGGAAGTATAAGAATTGTCAAAGTACAGTTCTCACTCTTGGGTAGATTAATTTAATCTGAAAGAATCTCTTTAGCACTGGCAGCAAAGAACATGGTTCCTAACAGACATAAACTTACTGTTCTGACTGTGACCGTCATGCTGTCAAAGTAAATGCTTTTAACCATTGCATTTTTCAGATAATTCCACATGCCCTGATTTTGTGCTATGGATTGATTATAACTTGTTTCCATTCTAAATTCTCTCAGGACAGAGGCTACACCCATCAGAGGCATGCTTGCATAATCTGTTCAGTAGTTCTATATATACAAGTTAATAAACCGATTGGTATGCTGATTTTTTTTTTTCCAAATAGTGAGTTTAGTCCCTGCATCTGCGTCTGCAAGCTGGCCCTTAATCTTGGATGGTTTACAAAGCAAACATCACGTCTGCGCGTGTGGTAAGCCAGCTATCGGAATCCAGGAATTGCTAGGCTGTCCAGTTTCCTAGATCAAAGATTCCAAGGGGGTGGTCGTGGGTGGGTTACAATTTGTGCTGAGCTCTTGATCCCTGAGCGCAGAGAAGCAACTGGGGCAGCTTGAATTTTAGATGGTGAACTGCTTCTTCTGTGTCCTCCAGGGTGTGGTGTATATTATCCCTTTTTAAGTTTATTTATTTTTTAATTCCAGTATAACTAACATACAGGGTTATTATGTTAGTTTCAGGGGTACAGTGTTGTCATTCAACAGTTCTGTACATTACTCAGTGCTCATTATGTAGGCAAACTCTTGATCACCTACCCCTATTTCATCATCCCCCCACCCCCTCCCCTAGACCATCACCAGTTTCTTCTCTATATTAAATATATCTTTTTCTTTGCTGTGTTTCATAAATTCTACATGAGTGAAATCATCCTGTGTTCTTCTTTCTCCTACTAACATTTCTCTCTAGCATTATACCCTCTAGCTCCATCCACGTCGTTGCAAAAATAGCAAGATTTCATTTTTTGTTTGTTTGAGACATTGTGTATGTATCCTGCTTCTTCTTTACCCATCCATCTATGGATGGATACCTGGGTTGGTTCCAAAATTTCATTATCGTAAATAATGCTTCTAGGAACATAGGAGTCCATGTATCCCTTTGAATTGGTGTTTTTGTGTTCTTTGGGTAAATACACAGGAGTACAATTGATCGATGGTGGAATAGTTTTATTTTTAACTTTTTGAGGAACTTCCATACTGTTTTCCACAATGGCTGCTCCAGCTTGCATTCCCACCAACAGAGGGGTCCTTTTACTCCACCTTCTTGGCAACACATTATTTCTTGTGGTGTTGATTTTAGCCATTCTTACAGGTGTGAGGTTGACCTCTCCTTGTAGTTTTGATTTGCATTTCCCTGACGATGAGTGATGTTGAACATCTTTTCACGCGTCTGTTAGCCATGTATATGTCTTCTTTGGGGAAATGTCTATTGAGTTCCTGTGCCCATTTTTAATTGGATTATTTGTCTTATGGGTATTGAGTTTTATAAGTTCTTATACACTTTTGATACTATTCCTGGATCAGATATGTCTTTGGCAGATATCTTCTCCTATTCCATAAGTTGCCTTTTAGTTTTGTTGCTTCTTCCGTTGTTGTACAGAAGCTTTTTATTTTGATGTAGTCTTAATAGTTAATTTTTGCTTTTGTTCCTTTTCCTCAGGGACCTACCTAGAAAAGAGTTGGTATGGCTGATGTTGAGTGAGTTACATCATGTGTTCTCTTTTAGGATTTTTATGACTTCAGGTCTCACATTTAAGTGCTTAATGTATTTTCAAATTATTTTTGTATATGGTATATGAAAATGGTCCAGTTTCTTTCCTTTTCATGTTGGTGTCTAATATTCCCAACACCATTTGTTGAAGAGACTTTTTCCCATTACATATTCTTTTTTTTTTTTTTAAGATTTTATTTATTTATTTGATGGAGAGAGACAGCGAGAGAGGGAACTTGAGCAGGAGGAGTGGGAGAAGGAGAAGCCAGCTTTCCACCGAGCAGGGAGCCCAGTGCGGAGCTCCATCCCAGGACCCTGGGATCATGACTTGAGCGGAAGGCAGTGGCTTAATGACTGAACCACCCAGGCGTCCTCCCCCACATCACATAGTCTTATCTGCTTCCTCAAAGATTGATTGATTGGCTGACCATATAGTTTATGGGTTTATCTCTGGGTTTTCTATTCTGTTCCATTGATCTATAGGTCTTTGTGCCAGTACCATACTGTTTTGTTTACAGCTTTGTAATATAACATGAAGTTCAGATTTGTGATGTCCCCAGCTTTGCTTTTCTTTTTGAAGATTGCTTTGGCTGTTCATGATTTTGAAGATCAATACATATTTTAGGATTGTTTATTTTAGTTCTGTGAAAAATGCTGTTGGTATTTTGGTAGGAATTGCATTAAATGTGTAGATTGCTTTGGGTAGCATAGACATTTTATCGATATTTGTTCTCCCAATCCATGAGCACAGAATGTCTTTCCATTTCTCTGTTTGTCTTCAATTTCTTTCATCAGTGTTTTACAGTTTTCAGAGTACATATCTTTCACCTCTTTGTTTAGGTTTATTCCGAGATATCTCCTTATTTTTGGTGCAACTATAAATGGGATTGTATCCTTAATTTCTCTTTCTGCTGCTGCTTATTAGTGAATAAAAATTAACAGATTTCTGAACACTGATTTTATACCCTGCTACTTTACTGAATTTGTTTATCAGTTCTAGCAATTCTTTTGGTGGAATCTTTCGGGTTTTCTATATATAGTATATCATCTGCAAATAATGAGAGGTTTACTTCTCACTTACCAATTTGGATTCCTTTTATTTCTTTATGTTATGTAATTGCTCTGGCTAGAGCTTCTGGTACTGTGTTGGATAGTGGTGAGAGTGGACATCCTTGTCTTTTTCCTGGCCTTTGGGGAAACCATCTCAGTTTTTCCTCATTAAGGATGATGTTAGCTGTGTTTTTTTCATATAAGGCCTTTATTATGTTGAAATAGCTCCCTCTAGGCCTCCTTGGCAGAGAAATTTTAGCACAGGTAGTTGTTGTACTTTGTCAGATGCTTTTCTTCCATCTGTTGAAATGATCATATGGTTTTTATCCTTTCTCTTATTGATGTGATATATCATGTTGATTGTTATGTGAATATTAACCACCTTTGTTTGCATCCTGGGAATAAATCCCACTTGATCATAGTAAAATATTTTTTTAATGTATTGTTGGATTTTGCTAGCATTTTGTTGAGAATTTTTACATCTGTGTTCATCAGGGTTATTGGCCTGTAGTTCTCTTTTTTAGTGGTGTCTTTATCTGGTTTTGATATCAGGTTAATGCTGGCCTCAGAATGAATTTGGAAGTTTTCCTTCTTTTGTTGTTGTTTTTGTTGTTGTTTTGTTTTGTCTTATTTTGTTTTTTGGAATAGGATGAGAAGAATAGGTATTAACTCTTCTTTAAATGTTTGGTAGAATTCGCCTGTGAAGCCATCTGGTACTGGACTTTGGTTTGTTGGGAGTTCTTTGATTACTGATTCAGTGTCTTTGCTGGTTATCAGTCTGTTCAAATTTATTATTTCTTTCTGTATCAGTTTTGATAGTTTGAATGTTTTTTGGACTTTATCCATTTCTTCAAGGTTGTCCAGTTTCTTGGTGTATAACTTTTCATAATATTCCTATATCATCCTTTGTATTTCTATGAAGTCAGACATTATTTTTTCTCTTTTTTTCTGATATTAATTGAATTCCATCTCTCTTTTTCGACTAGTGTTTCTAAGGATTTATCAGTTTTGTTGATCATTTCAAAGAACCACCTCCTGGTTTCATTTTGGTTTCTACAGTGTGTATTTCTGCTCTAGTCTTTATTATTTCCTTCCTTCTGCTCCTTTTAGGTTTTGGTTTTAATTCTTGTAGCTCCTTTAAGGTGTCAGATTAGGTTGTTTGAGAGGTAGGTCTGCATTGCTCTATACTTCCCTCCTAGAGCAACTTTTGCTGTATCTCAAAGGTCTTATACCATTGTGTTTTCAGTTTCATCTGTTTCCATGTACTTTTTAATAACTTTTACTTCCAGGTTGACCCATTCATTGTTTAGTAGCATGATGTTTAACCTCCATTTTTTTTTTTTTTTGTGGTCTTCCAGATTTTTCTTGTAGCTGACTTTTAGTGTCATAACATTGTGGTCAGAAAAGATGCATAATATGACTTCAATCTTCTTGAATTTGTTGAGGTTTGTTTTGTGGACTAATAGGTGATGTATTCTGGTGAATGTTGCATGTGTTCTTGAAAAGAATGAATATACCTGTTAAATCCGTATGTCCCAATGTGTCATTCAAAACCACTTTTCCTGCTTATATGATCTATTGATGTAAGTTAGGTATTAAAGTCCCTTACTATTATTGTATTATTATCTTTAGTAGTTCTGTCTTATGAGCTGTTTTATGTATTTGGGTGCTTCCATGTTGGGTGCATATATATTTACAATTGTTGTATTTCTTGGTAGGGTTCCTCTTTATGATTATACAGTGTCTTTATCTCTTGTTGTAGTACTTGTTTTAAAGTCTCTTATTTTTTTCTGATATAAGTATTGCTACTCTGACTCTCTTTTGATGTTTATTTGCATGATGTTTCTACATCCCCTCACTTTCAATCTGCAGTGTCTTTAGGTCGAAAATGAACTGCTTATAGGCAGCATATAGATGGATCTTTGTTTTCTTTTAATCCATTCTGTCACCCTTTGTCTTTTTATTGTAGAGTTTAGTCCATTTCTGTTTAAAGTAATTATTGATATGTATTTTTTGTCATTATTTATTTTGTGGTTTCTGAAGATTTTTTCTGGTATTTTTTTCATGGCTTGCTAATTTTCTTTACTATTTGGATCTCCTTCTCTATATTCTTTGCATACTCATTAGTGATTTTGATGTGTGGTTACCATTAGGTTTGCATATACCGTCTTCTGCATATAGCAATTTATAGTAAGTTAATGATCATTTAAGTTTGAACCTGTTCTTTATTTCTTTCCTCCCCTCATTTTAGGTAAATGTTGTCATATTTTACATCCTTTCATTTTGTGAGTTCTTTGATTTTTTACAGAAATAATCACTTTTGCTGCTTTTGTTTTTTCTACCTTCATACTGTCAATTTTGGCCATTCCTTTCCACTCAAAGAGTTCTCTTTAATATTTTGTCCAGGTCTGGTTTAGTGGTCATGAACTTATTCAGTTTTTATTTGTCTGGAAAACTCTGTAGCTCTCCTTTTCTGAATGATAGCCTTGCTGGATAGAGTATTCTTGGATGCAGTTTTTTTTTTTTTAAGATTTTATTTATTTGTCAGAGACACAGAGAGAGCACAAGCAGGCAGACAGGCAGGCAGAGGCAGAGAGGGAAGCAGGCTCCCTGCTGAGCAGGGAGCCCGATGCGGGACTCGACCCCAGGACCCTGGGATCATGACCTGAGCCAAAGGCAGCTGCTTAACCAACCGAGCCACCCAGGCATCCCTTGGATGCAGATTTTTACTGTTCAGCTCTGTATATCTATCATCTCACTCCCTTCTGGCTTGGAAAGTTTCTGCTGAAAAATGCCCTTCTGGCCTTATGGGGTTTCCCTTATATAGTTCTGTCTTCTTTTGTCTTGGTGCTTGTAAATTTTTTTCTTAATCATTATATTTTTCCAGTTTAATTACTATATGTATTGGTGTAGATGTGCTTTTATTGATTTTGTTGGGAGGTTTCTTTGTGCATCCTGGATCTGGTATTTGTTTCCTTACACAGATTAGGATTTTTTAGCTATTATTTCTTCAAAGAAATTTTCTGCCCCCTTTATTCTCTCTTCTTCCTTAACTCCTGAATTGTGGATGTTACAAAGTGTGGTGGTGTCAGTGAGTTCCCTATGTCTATTCTCATTTTTATTTTAATTTTTTCTTAAAGATTTTATTTATTTATTTGACACAGAGAGAGAGAGAGAGAGAGATCAGATTACAAGCAGGCAGAGAGGCAGGCAGAGAGAGAGGAGGAAGCAGGCTCCCGGTGGAGTAGGGAGCCCAATGTGGGGGTCGATCCCAGGACCCTGAGATCATGACCTGAGCCAAAGGCAGAGGCTTTAACCCACTGAGTCACCCAGGTGCCCAGTCTATTCTCATTTTGAATATTCCCTTTTCTGTCTTGTTCAGCTTGATTATTTTCCATTACCCTGTTCTCTCAGTCATTAATTTGTTCTTCTGATTCTTTCATCCTGCTCTTCATGCTCTTCATTCCATCAAATGTTTCTCATTTCATTTATTGAGGTCTTTATCTCTGCTATGTTATTCCTTAACTCTCTGTTAAGGGCCGCACTCATGTCTTCCCCTCTTTTCTCAAGTCCAGTGAGTATCCTTATGATCATTGCTTTAAATACTCCCATCAGGCATTTTACTTATACCTGTTTCATTTACATCTCTGGATGTGGCCTTGTTTTGTTCTTTCATTTGTGATAAATTTCTTTGTCTTCTCATTTTGTATGAGTTTCTGTGCCTGTATCTCTGTAAGGCAACTGTTCTGCCTCCTGTTGTTGAGGGTAATGGCCTAATGAAGAAGAGGTCCTGTAGTGCTCTGCTATTTAATATTCATTGTTTCCTGGGCATTGGCACTTCCAGGATTGTCTTTGATGTATGCGGGTATGCTCTGCTGTTTTGTCCTGGTTTCTTTATCCTTCAAGCCAGTCATCTGCAGAAGTGTTCTTTGCCTTTTGTGGGAAGTGTTTGGTCCCTGCCTGAATGTGGTGCATTTTAACTAGGTGTGCTTTGGTTTCTTGTGAAATGACTCCTGTCACCACCACTGTCACTGCCAAGGCCCTATGAAACTCTCTGATTGGGAGACATGGTGTTGGCAGGGGTGTGTCTGGTCTTCTATGGAAGGGGACCCACTGTGCTGGGATTGAGGCAAGCATGACTGGGAAGAGCATGGGGGGTAGTTGGGGAGCTTGGTGTAAGCAAGTTAGATCGTAAGGATTGGTGCTACACTGATTCCCAAAGGTGGTCTTGTGCTTATGTTGAGGGGTAGGGAGGAAATTGGCACCAACCAGTTCCTTTGTACCTGGAGAAGTCATTCCTTAAGTGCTGCTTCTCTGGGATGCTGAGATGAGCAAATAACCTCTCCACTGTGTCCCCCAGGCCCTCTTCCAATCACTCTTTCTGTACTGTATCTCCATGTGTTGTTGGCTCACTTTCTTTCTGTGAGCAGCTTAATGCCCTCCAGGCTCTAACCCCGCCAAGGCCACTGACCTTTAAAACTCCAGTCTTTAAGCCCTGCTGGTTATAAGGTCATGAAATTGCACCTCTCGTGGTTTACAAGCCAATTGCTATGGGGATTTGTTTTCCCTATGTGCTCTCCTGTGTGTTAGTCTTTCCCCTTCTCCATGACCCCAGCTCCCTCCCCACCACAGTGACCATGATCTGTTTCTCTCCCAAGCTCTGTCTCCAAGCTTCTTCCCTTCTTTAGAGTGGCCTCTTTTCTACCTTTAGTTACAGAGTTTGTTCTGCCAGTCTTCAGATCAGTTTATGAAGTATTTAAGACGATTCGATAGTTAAGTTGTATTTCTGGGATGAGGCAAGCCTAGGGTTCTTCTACTCTGCCACCGTCCTCCAATGGCTTAATCTTTTCTTCATTTCTGATTTTGAGTCTTATCCCTTTTCTTTCTTTCTCTGTCTGTCTTGCTTGCTTGCTAAAGTTTGTCAATTTTATAGATTTTCTCAAAGAACAGTTTCTGGTTTTATTGGTTTCTTCTATTTTTTATTTTTTAAAGTATTTCATTTATTTCTGCTCTGATCTTTATTATTTCCTACCTTTTACTGGTTTTGGGTTTTGTTTGTTCTTCACTTCCTAGCTTCCTTAGATGTAAGGTTAGTTCTTTCATTTGAGATTTTTCTTGCTTCTTGAGGTAGTAGTCTATAGTGTTTTCATTTTCATTTGTCTCCATGTATTTTTTATTTCCTCTTGGATTTTTTGATTGACCCATTCATTGTTTAGCAGCATGTTATTTAACCTCCATTTATTTATGTTCTTTCCAGATTTTTGTTCTAGTGATTTCTTTTTTTCTTTAAAGATTTTATTTATTTATTTGACACAGAGAGAGAGAGATCACAAGTAGGCAGAGAGGCAGGCAGAGAGACAAGGAGAGGAGGAAGCAGGCTGCCTGCTGAGCAGAGAGCCTGATGCGGGCCTCGATCCCAGGACCCTGAGATCATGACCTGAGCCGAAAGCAGAGGCTTTAACCCACTGAGCCACCCAGGCGCCCGTGTTCTAGTGATTTCTAATTTTATATCACTGTGGTCAGAAAAGATGTATTATTTAAGTCATTTTGAATTTGTTGAGACTTGTTTTGTGGTCTAATGTGTGATATATTCTAAAGAATATTCCATGTGGACTTGAAAGGAATGTGTATTCTGCTATTTAAGGCAGACTGTTCTGCATATGTTAAATCTGCCTGGTCCAGTGTGTCATACGTAGCCACCCCTTGCTTATTGTTGTTCTGTCTGGATTATCTATCTATCTATTGATGTGAGTGGGGGTGTTCAAGTCCCCTATTATTATATTACTATTTCTTTCTTTTTTTATATATATATCCCTTAATAGTTGCTTTATGTGTTTGGGTTCTTCTCTATTGGATTTATAAATATTTACAATTGTAATATTTTGTTGGATTTTTCTTTAACATTCATTAGTGTCCTCCTCTGTCTCGTTATATTTTATTATAAAATCTATTTTGTCTAATATAACTATTGCTATCTCAGCGTCTTTTTGCATCCTCTTGCATGATAAATGCTTTTCCATCCCATCTCCTCAGTTTGGATGTCTTTAGGTCTGAAGTATGTCTTGTAGGTAGCGTATAGATGGGTTTTGCTTTTTTATCCCTTTGGTCACTCTGTGTCCTTTTTTATTTGGAGCATTAAGTCTGTTTACATTCAAAGTAATTATTAAGAGGTATGTACTTACTGCCATTTTGTTACTTGTTTTACAGTTTTTGTAGTTCTGGGTTCTTTTCTTATTCATTTGTCTTGTGGTTTGATGGCTTTCTTTAGTGATATGCTTGGATTCTTTTTCTTTTTGCCTATTTATTACAGGTTTTTGATTTGTGGTTGCCATTAGGTTGGCATATAACATTCTATGCATATAGCAGTCAAAGTTGAGTTGATGTTTGCTTAAGTAAACCCCTTCTAAAACTTCTAATTTTTTACTCCCTCCCCCCCCCCATGGTTTATGTATATGGTGTCATACTTCTCATTGTTCTATTTTGGGAATCCCTTCACTGATTTTTATAGAGAAACTTGATTTTAAAGCTTTTGTGCTTTAATCTCTGTACTAGTTTTATAAATGATTAATTTACTTTTATTTTTATATATACCTGTGAAATTCTTTCTTTGTGTACTTTTCTTTTTTTTTTTTATAAAGATTTTTATTTATTTATTTATTTCACGGAGGGAGAGAGATCACAAGGAGGCAGAGAGGCAGGCAGAGAGAGAGAGAGGGGGAAGCAGGCTCCCTGCCGAGCAGGGAGCCCGATGCGGGCCTTGATCCCAGGACCCTGAGATCATGACCTGAGCCGAAAGCAGAGGCATTAACCCACTGAGCCACCCAGGCGCCCATCTTTGTGTACTTTTCTTAATCCTGCTGAACATGTCTTGAAAGGCTGGTTTATTGGTGATGAGTTCCTTTAACTTTGATTTGTGGGAAAATCTTTATCACTCCTTCTATTTTGAATGCTAACTCTGCAGGACAGGGTATTCTTGGTTTTAGGTATTTTTCTGTCAGGTTGACCACAGTGAACCACTTTGTCTGTTGTGAGTAGGGTCTGGTCCCTGTGCTGTTAGGGGGCCAGTCTTGGACTGTCTTGGGCTTGTAGGTGGGTCAGATGATGTCCCCACCCTCAGCCCATTTGCCGGTGTGGTCACACCTACTATAGGGCACTGTCCTTGCATTGTTCCTTGAAAGGCTTTCACTAGTGGTTGGGACCTGCTGTCAGACCAGGTATCTGTCCCCCATCTACTGCTGGGCCTGCTGTGGGTCTAGTATGTGGTTATCTTCCTTTCTCCCCAAGGCAGTAGTCACTTTGGAGTGGCACTAGTTGCTGTCGTGGTTACTTGCAGAGTGAGGTGAGTTGGGAGCTGTTTTGGAGAGGCTCCTGCCTTGTCGGGCAGGTTGGATGGGTTGGTCTGCAGGAGAAGGCAAGGCAAGGCGTGTGGTGTTATCAAGGTAGGAGGAAAGTGTGGTCCCAGTCCCTACCAGGCATTCTTAATTTATATTTTACTTTTTGAGAAACACAAACACAAATGGACAGTACTTGTAATCATGACTAATGTGACTTAATCCAACCTCAGAAATGAAACTTTAAAGTTACCATTGAAGCCCTTTTCCCACCCCTCTTTCCTCTCATCCCCTCCTAAATATATCCTTATAAGTAAACACTATCATGTCTTCATTGTTTTTCATTCCTGTGTGTGAATTTAGAGTGTTGTAACAGGTATATACACTTATGACCATCTAATAATGTTTTGTATGTTTTAACACTTTCTATATATGTCATTAAATGATTTAGAAACTAGCTTTTATTTTGTTCAACACTAGGACTTTGATATTTATTCATGTTGACAGTTATAACTTTAGTTGATTTATTTCCCTTGTAGAGCACTGCGTGACATGCATCTTAAGAATATTCATTTTATCTCCTGTGGTCATTTTCCTGATCATCAATGTTTTGTTATTTTAAACTATGTTGCAACAAACACTTTTGTATACTTGTACATATTCTTATTGTATCTTCACATCTATGGAAAATAGGGCCTTCGGACATATTCACCTCCAGATTTACTAGTTACAGCCAAATGACACTCTATAGTGATTACAGCAATCACTTCTTCCATCAATAGTATTTGAGTGTCCCCATTTCCTTATATCTTGTCAGTACTAGTTATAGTCAGGTCTTTAAATATTTGCTAATCAAGTGGGTGGAAAATGTAATCTTGTTTTAATTTGTTTTCCCTGATTACTAGTGAGTTGGAACACATATCCACATTGCTAATGGGCATTAAGGTTTCCTCTTCTGGGCTTGCATAATAGTTTTTTATTTTTATTTTTAAATATTTTGGGGAGAAGATCTTGCATAGATCTGTGGACATTATTAAAAAAAAAAAAAGTGTTCCTGGGGCACCTGGGTGGCTTAGTTGGTTGAGCATCTGACTCTTGGTTTTGGCTCAGGTCTTGATCCTGGGGTCATGGGATGGAGCCCTGTGTCAGGCTCCACACTTAGTGGGGAATCTACTTGAGGTTTTCTCTCTTTCTTTCTCTCTGTCCCTAGCCACTCCGCCCACCTACTACTCTCTTGCTCTCTTCCTCTGAAATGAATAAATAAATCTTAAAAAAAAAAAAAGTGTTCCTACCATGAGCTCTTCATCAGTCAAACATGCTATAAGTGTCTTGAAATCTGGCATTTGTTTTTTTCTGTTTTTAGTCCCTTTTTTGCTAAATGGAAGATAAGATTGTATACTTTGTGTGTGTATGTGTGTGTATTTTGCTTCTTTACACTGATATTTCTCTAAAAGAGTAAGCATTTTGCTTTTCCTCTTATGAGCTATGACAAACTGTTCTGTCCCATTGTTGCCTTTTTCTTCTGTGAGCTCTCCTACGCCTTTTCTATGACATATCAGTAGACGCTATCTTACCTTTCCTGGATGTCCAGGTCATTAAGTCCCTTCTCCACACTTGATTGTTCCTCATATTCTGACCTTCATCTTCCCAAATTATGATACAAATAAAACCCTTCATTTCCTTGTCTCCCTTGTAGCTATCATGTAGATGTATTGTCTAGGTCACTCCAATCACATACAATAGTGGGAAACTTTGGTTCAGACACAAGGCCGGTATGGAAATGGATTCAGCTTGAATTCAGTTTGTGCTCAGCTAGTGGGAGTGTTGAAGGAGGCTGAGTCAACCTGTGTCTGTGTCAGTGACATTGGAACAGCCTGGTGACTTGCTCCTGTGAGCAGAGGTGGCAACCCACTCCCCCTCACAGACAATGGCAACAGTAGCTCTTTGTAGTTCCGGCTGACTTTGGAGTTAGCAGATGGTTCTTGGACACTTAGCCCTGATCCTCTTTCTCTCAAGATATCAGTGATTCTGGGAGCTTTTCAATACCCACAAATAAATCTCTTCTTCCTTAAACTAATGTAAATTATGTTTTGTGTAACCAAGAATGCTAACCAGTAAGTAGCTTGCTAATAAGATTCTGTGGCTATTTGAAGGAATGCTATAGACCTTGTTCTTTGGAATAGTCTTGATTCTTCCTGACCCCTTTCTCCCTCATAGACAGCTTAGAATCTGCTTCCCAAGTTACCATAAAAAGTCTACTGGAATATTTACTGGATGATCATTGAACTAATGACTAAAGAAGGAAAAATGAACTTGTATTTGATATTGAGTCTTCACATCCCAAAATGATGAAATTATCAATTTATTTAGGGCTTTGTTAATATTTTTCAATAATACCTTAGACTTTCTTCCTGATAGATTTTTATGAGTGTTTTGTTAAATTCATTTTTATATGATTTTGATCGCATTAAAGATATGTGATTATTTTAAATTCTTGCTTTTCTAAGATATTTCATTTTTATCATAATTGGGTATTATATTTTATTCAACACATGTTACAAATGCATTGATATATCATATAGTTTAGGTATTAAAAATATTGTAACTTAGCATGAACCATAACAGAAACATTTTTATAAATTGTTGGATCAGGTTGCTAATTATTTCTTTAGATATTTTGTTTCCAAGTTAAGTAAAATTGATTTTCAATTTTTTTTTCTTATTTTTCTTATTTTGACATTGGGGTTGTATTTGCCTCATACAAAAGTAGAGTTCCATTTTTCAATTCCTTGGTGTAATTTTTGAAAGCCTTTGGTGACTTATTTTGTTATTTTTCATATTTCCCCCCAAATTTTAGGCAGTATATGGATATGTATACCTATAAATTATGTATAGTTAATGTAAGTATTATATATTAGACATCTATAAATATATTGATTTATAGAAAAATATAGATAAATTTTAGACAAAGCTGCCTACTCTTCTTGACTTTTACCTGATAATGTATTACTTGGACAATACTTAGACTGACCAAATAGGAAAAATTAATATGTATAAGCTCAAACGATAGCTGAAATGCTCACTTTTGGTTCATTGGAGTATTCATTTTGGTTGATAAGACTATTTAGATCCACTTGGTTAGTTGTAACAGAAAAGTAATCTTCAAATACATCAAGCATGGTCTTTAAATAAGGTAAGATAAAAAAAGACCTATAAATAGATTGGAAAGTAATATTAATGCTGAGCATAGCACTATGAATAAGAAATGTTAAGTGTCAGCTCAACCTTTACAAATGCTTTGCTACAGTGCTTCTAGTATATACCTATAATAATGATAATACAGTAGAGTTTCCAATTAAATTATGTTAGTTTTATTAGGAAATGAATTGATTCTGCATTCATTAATTTATAAACATTGAAATGTAGTTAAGAATGAGGTCTCCACTAAATTGCAGCCAGGAATAATAACCGATAGACATTTTGCATTTAAACAACTAAGTGATGCTTTTTAAATGGTGAGAAGTGGGCTCAGTGGAGCAATTACTTAGAGACTAACCTTTTTTATAACAAAGTAGTATGGGAAAATGGCAATAATTCAGTGTTCGAATACATTTTAAAAGTTTTCTAACTACAGACACTTTTAAGATTGCAGCTATCCTGCAGCATAATATGTAATTTTACACAGTTGCTAAAGATAAATGATCTTTCCTGATCAAATTATATGAGGATGAATAATTTTATACTATATAATTGGTGAGCTGGATAATTCAATAAGTCCATTTGCTATGGTTGACTTCTTTTAGCAAGTAGGATTTCTGTAATGAGGAAGGCAGTTTTGTCAAAACAGCTGCCAAATAGCAATAGCATTAGAAAATTAATCAGTAAATTAATTAAACATTCTCTGGATGTAAAACAGGTTACGTACTGGAAAATGTAAGTAGCTTGACAACATTTGTAATGTTTTCATCAGACTTTGTGTCATCAAATATACCTTTTTTTAACATATAATAAGCTACTTTGTAATGAAAATACCCTATTGAAAAGTTTTTTTATTGAAAGTATCCAAATGCTAACATCATTTTTAAAAAATTACTGTAAATTTTTTAGAATATTTTGTCTTAACTACCTAGTCTCCATTTCCTATTATCTCCCTTGATACATACTCCAGTAATCTACATATCTGAAAAATTCACTTATCGTGGAAACTACTTTAATCTACTTGAAGAGTAGCTATTTATGTACATATATATTTATACTTATTAGATAATTACAGATATCAGTTCATACTTGCATATCATATATACTGCCCATGTGTTCTCTTAAGTAAAATGTACTATACCCTACATTTTATGCCTTAATTTTTAATAGATATACCTTAAAGCTATCCTTCATAATTAAGTGAACTTCATGTTTTGTAAATATTTTAGGGTATTATTAGCTTTTAGGATTTTTTAAAAGTTTTAAATCTATTGATCATATTACATTTTAAATTTGGAGATGAGGGGGCAATGACTATCTCTTTAAATTCAATTCACTGGAGCCTTCCCACCGCCAAACTCTCTCTAGGCCCACACCTTGCTAGACATGTGTGAAAAATTCTAGTCCATAAAGATAACTGTAAATACTGTAAGTCTAATTACCCTGTTTGGCAGATTAAAATATATCTAGCCAATTTTCACCCTTGCCTGTTTTACATGGGAGAGGTATTACATCCTCCTCCCTTGATGTTGGATTTGGCCATGAGACTTGCTTTGGCCAATAGGATGTTAGTAGGTAGAATATGAGCAGAGGTTTGAAATGTATTTGCGTGATGGGGTTGGCCATTTTGTGGTTGTGCTATGCAATGAGAAAAGCTTCTGTGAGGTATCCTGGACTCTAGAATAAACCTGCAGGAGGGGAATTGAGTGTGCCTTGCAGCGAGGGACCAGGTCTAGCTGGACATTCAACTTGAAGCAGAGCTGCCCAGCATGGTCCAGCCTAGGTGTGATGGTCTCCAGCCCACCCGCAGAGGCATGAGCCAGGTTAGAGAGTTGTTTGGCTCCATTTCCCTGAGTATTGTGGGGCTTTGTTACCAAGCAGTTGCACAGAAATAGTTGACCGATCCATTCCTGCTCTGGCCCCGTCTGATTAATTACAAAGTAAATTCAGCCTTCCTATCTCCTAGCATAGGTGCTCTGAGTATTTCTGAGAATCTTCTGAGAATGTTTCAAAAGGGTTCTATGCTTTCCTGCCAGGTGCTAATCTCTGACAGCCTGCGTAATATTTAGAGGGCTCTCCTGTCCAGAGAATTGAGTCCCAAGAACCCAACAGTACCCCTATACCAAAGGAGGGAAGCCCAGTATTTTGGGGTCCCTGTGAATACTCCTGACCAAAGGATCTTAGGAACAGTGAAACATGACTCTTAGTCTCCAATTTTCTTATAAATCCCAGACCTGTTGAAAATGCTGGGGTAGTTGTAGTTGAGCTGTGGAAACCGAAACGAAGATTGGTGTATGAGATTGGACTCAGAATTTCAGGTAGAGGATGGCAAAGTAATTTAAAGTTGTGCGCAGCGAACACTGTAATGGGGTGGTGGGGATCAGGATGGAGATTCTTTGAAGAAAAGCTACGGAGGGTCCAGGATTTAAAAGAAAAGGGGAACTGGGAAGCTGGAAAATTGCTGTCAAAATCACCAGTCATAATCCAGATTGGAAACTCAGAATTGAAACTCAGAATTGAAAACTTCAGGACGGGGGGAACCATTTCCTCTGCTCCCTCACATACTGCCAAGCAGTGCTGAGTTCAGAGCCCTGGAACCTGCTTTTCTTTTTCTTTTTGCATTGGGTCCCCACAGTGTCGCATCAGGCATGAGTGAAAGTCAGCCATGCTGAGAGGACTCGAGGTGAACATCAGGACAGGAGCATTACCTGAGGTGAGGCCTCGTCCGTTATGTGCAATCATAGTTAATGTAATGTGCTCAGCCCAAGACTGGATTGCAAGCCTTCATGACTCCAGAGGCCTTAACCCTGTTTCACATTGCTCCCATGAGCACGTGCCTCCTATTTTAGAGGACAGCGAGGCCATTCTCTGGTCTCCTGGTTTTGCTCTCCAAGTCCCCTTTTTCTTTTCATGGGAGGTGACCTATACTTGCACCTGAGTGGTTCATCAGCCTGCTTCCTGCCCGTAGAGTTTTGGGATTGCAATAGCCTTTTATTTTGTGCTTATGTAATGGAACCGAAGTGAGTTCACTCCTTGGTGAGTTACAGATAGAGTGGATACCAGGTGGAGTTGTCCCATGAAAGAAACCTTATTTGCAGCAAATAAGGTGATAATTGGGAATAATTCCCAAAGCTGTGACTCCAGAACAGGGGTGAATGGGTTGCCTCTGTTTAGGGTTAGGACGAACGTTCAGAAAGAGGAGTTTTACCCTCTTGTAAAGGTGGGTCTGAGATCACACGTGTGCACTGTGTGTACTTAGGAAACACGTGGATATATGTGTCCTGTGTTATGTTAATGAAGCTTGTGCTCCTAGGGCGGAGACTTCAACATTATGAGGAAGCAGAGGTTGACTGTCCCAGAAGGGGCTAGGGGCTTGCTCTGCCAGGTGGTGTATGCTGATCGGGGTCTTGGGCTCATTATATCCCATAAGGAATCTAGGGCCTTGCTCACTTCTGGAACAGCACTGATTTATTGTCTCTGAGAGCTATTTCCTGGCCTGGTGGAGACTCCTAATTTTTGCATTCTTTTTGTCTCCTTAACTACTGAGCTTTTTTGCATTTCTTTGTAATTCTCTTTTTTTTTTTTTTTTAAAGATTTTATTTATTTATTTCACAGCGGGAGAGAGATCACAAGGAGGCAGAGAGGCAGGCAGAGAGAGAGAGGGGAAGCAGGCTCCCTGCGGAGCAGAGAGCCCGATGCGGGCCTCGATCCCAGGACCCTGAGATCATGACCTGGGCCGAAAGCAGAGGCTTTAACCCACTGAGCCACCCAGGCGCCCCATTTCTTTGTAATTCTGACAGCTCCTAGGAAGTATGCCTGGCAGGTCCAGCAGAGATCCTGTTGGGAGGGCTGATGGATAGCCTGACCTAAATGCCTTATGTAACTGAAGTTATACCTTGTCTTTCTTTTTCTGGGGAGGATAAGTCTTTGTGCTTATACCGGCCCTGTCCTTTTCAGTCTAGAATGGAGTGCCTTTGCCAAAATTGTTTTCTCAAGAACACTGGATTTTATTCTGTTAGATATAAGCTACACCCACAAATCTCTTTGAGATGATCTCTCCTCTGTTTTTGCCTCTTGTATCGATGGCCAAGGGACAATGCCCTTAGGCATCCCAGAGGGCCTCTGGTTTGGTGGAAAAGGTCTTAGCATCTAGCACTTTGGCCACATGCATTCTCAATAAATACTTGGTAAATCAATTAAGAAGTATAGCTTTGGAATGTGCTTTCAGTGTTCTTAGAGTTTTAGGTAATAGTTTAGTTTTTAATTCCTAAAAGTTGTATGCGAACTTAAACATTACTTTTGATTAAAAATGACCAATGAAAATCAATGTTAAAGGTGCCTTATGCATTTTGAATGCATTTTGAACTTTGAATAAATTTAAATTTAAAACACCCCGTGTTTTATGCAGTACAAGCTTAGAAAGTATTAATTTCTTCAATACACAGTGCAATAAATCAGATGGAGGAATGGGCCACTCCAGGGGTGCATCTGGAATGAGATAAAATGTTTTAAAACCTTATCTTGGGCCCTGGAACCAGATGTCCCAGGTTCAAATGCAGAATGGCTAGCTTAGGACCAGACTGTTCACCGTGTGCCTCCGTATTTGTCTTCTTTAGGATGGGAGTGATAATAGTTTCACTTCCAGTTGTTTGGGTGGGAGGTCAAATGAATTATTACACGGAAACTACTTAGACTTGTTCTCAGCACAGAGTAAGTGCCGTGTAAGTGGTAGTAATTACTGTGGGGCCTGCCAATTCCAAGTAAAGAGGGAAACACTGCCTACCTAACATTTGGCTGCGACACATAGATTTTCTCATGGAGGTAAATTCCCTACAGCTGCTCCTCCGGGTCCTGATTCTCTCCTGCTCAGAGGCGAGGAAAGCCATACATCATTAAAGAAAACTGACAGTAAATCTAAGTTGTTTTTTTCCCTTTCTTTTTAATCTTTGACTGAAGGATTTCGAGGGACCATAGAATCTTTTAGAGCAACAGTCTTCAAACTGACAACCCAGGAAGTATTTAGGAGAATTAATTTCCAGATCTTCAGCTTTCAGGTTCCCTCCAATCTGCCAAGGGTATGCTTGGGGTCTTTGATTTCCCCTTTCATCTCTTCCCCCATCAACCGGATTTGTCCTACCTCATAAAAGAAAAGCCTTTGTTCCTTGATCACTGGGCCTTGTGGAATTGTCCGGGAAGAGCACTGCAAGGCCAGGAGAGAGGGGAGCACGCCTTCCCGGGCGCCATCATCTCTTCGAAGGAGGGCAGTGAAGGCGTCTGCAGGCAATCGGTGGCCGAGGCGCTAGCGTCAGGAGACTAGACCGCACTGGGAATGGGAACTAGGACGTTCAGGGCAGTCCCAAAAGATTCAGAGACCAGCATCCTCCTGAAAATGCCCGTGGGTGCGTTCAGTGAGCAAGAGCAGTGGCAAGGATGTAAATCAAAAAATCTCCAAGTGGAGGGATCTATGGGAAAACCACCTAGAGGAGGGAAGAGTAAATGAATAGCATCTCCCAGGGCTGCCCCCAAGCCCCTACTTTGTCCTCTCCACTTACGTCCCCTTCAGCAAGGGTAAGCACCTGTGAACTCAAACCCCACCCTTGGTTTTGCCTGTTTCTTAACTGTATAGAGAATGCCACCATTCACTGTTTTCCTTTTAGTTTTTTCTTTTGCTCAATGTTAAGTTCGTGAGGTCTATCCGTGATGTTGCCGAAATCTCTCCACAAATGTAAAATCCCAATTGTGAAATGTATACAAAAGAGATTTGTCTTTTAATATTATATGGTAATATTGATAATATTTTTGTAGTAAGGTGATTTGCAAATATCAGGGAGGCAGTGGGAACTGCAAAGCACACTGAAGCCGGGACAAGAGGGGTAGGTTTCCTTTCTGAATTCTGCACCTTCATCGGTACGTGATCATGGACAATTATATTCTTGAGTCTCCGTTGTTAATATTGTTTTCAGTTAGCTTTTTTGTATCCTAATTCAGTCAGCACAATTGAATTAAGTCTCTAGTTCACTAAGCTATACGTATTTTATGATTATATATTTTGTGGTTTTAGTGACTTCAGACAAGTTCATCTTGCTCCGTTGCGTTTTTATCTTATATCCTATATGACTTATCAGTTAGCCAGCTAGAGCAAATTTAGAGGCTTAGCTTATGATAACTTATACTTCTAATAAGAACTGGTTAAGTTACAAGTTTCTGACAATCACTTCAAAGGGAAGAACAGATATTTCCAGTAAATGCTGAAGTGCCAGTTATGAGCTCCATGAGGGAAGAGATGCTCTTGACACATAAGCAGCTTTCTTTGCATTGTCTTTGCTTTGCTTTGATCACATTCTCTCTTTTTTCCCTAACTTATCTTCCTTTATTCTTTATTCAACGAGCATTTAGTGTTCACTTTCCAGATGTCAAGCCCACTACTAAAGGGTGCGGATACTAATGAGGCAAGACATCATGGGATCATGGTGGAGTGAAGGAGACAAATTAAGCAAAGAACTCACAGACAATGTGATATGAAACTCTGAATTAATGACTGACCTGTATTTGACCCTGCTTGTAACCTGTTTGCTTTTCAGGATTTTCGAAATGGTAAACAGTTGACATCTTTTGTTGAGAACAATTAAGTGCCCTAAAATGTATCAAACACCTGCTATCCAGAGACTGTCCCCCACGTTGCTTGCGAGAGATAAGTTGTAATCATGTGTATATAGGCCCCTCCGCATCTGCTGAAGGGATACGTGTCTCTCCGTGGATCATGAGCTTGGCCACGTGACTGCCATTGGACAGGGAAATCTCAGCAGAAAGGAGATGGTGCCATTTTCAATACTAACCAGGCCCCTGCGTTTTCACTTAGGCCTTTGTAGGTTTCTGGCCTCTGCCACGAATAGTGTCCAATCCAGGTAGACATCCTCCCTCAGACTGAGGTAGGTGGAACAGAGCTGCTCCAGCCTTTTGCTCATTCACAGCCTGGAAGAGAGATGCACAGTCTAACAGCAGATGAGCCTCATGAGGACAATGCCATCGAGACTTGATGGGTCCTAGGGGGTGCTAACACAGACATCCACACTGCCCCTGTTCTTATGGAAGGAACGTTCTGATACATAATTTGCAAACAGTGTGTTACGTCTGTGGGAGAGGTTTGCTCTGGAGACACACAGGAGGTGGGATCTGAGGTGAGTCTAAGGGTCTAAAAGTAGCCAGTCAGGGAAGAGCACGTTAGAGTGAATCGAATTCCGTGGCATTACAAAACATTTCCTAATGGAGGGACCAGAATCTACAGTGAAGTATGACAAATAATCCACATCCAGGGAAGCTCAAGGTGTTAGGGGGTGCTAGTGTGGACAACCCCGGGGCAGGGGAGGGCAGAGAGCAGAGTGGAGAGATCTTCTAGCCTTCCCTTCACCGGAGATTCAGTAAAGATCAACGTCTGGCAGTCCCCCATGTTTCTCTTCAGTGTTTAAGGAAAATCACAGGCAGAGTGTCATTTTGTCTTTCATACTAAGTTGTGGCTTTAATCGTGGAAATCTCGAGGTCCAATGACACTTACGGGAACTGCGTTCGCGAGAGTATGAATGCAGCTGTGGGAAGGTTTATTTATGTCCTACCTAAAAAGAAACACTAAAATGTATTTTTGGGTAAGTGTATCTGTGCCTAATTCATTTGATTTGATCAAGTTTTTAATACGAACAATTGGTTACTTTAATTAAATATATAGTTTGACTCCAGATTTCATTTACTGTGATCGATGTGTAGTTTAATATAAATAGTCACATAGAAAGATCCTATAATTTAACTGATACAGATTTGGTATTGTCTCAGTGTTCTGCGTAGAAGTGCTGCTGTTTTCAACACTAAAATTACGTAGCTTACTCTAAACCCAGTGACCTCCAAATATTATGTATGAGTGGAGAGGGGTGATTTTCTGGGCAGGGTATCCAAAGTTTTCATCAAATGATGCTTTAAAAAAAATTCTTTTCCTCACGGTGCCTTTTGTTGCTACTTAACCTCTTACCCTCTTCTACGTAGGAATGCTTGTATTAGCATGTTTTGGGAAACAAAGCACAACATAAATTATTTTTAAAATACCATGTTATTTCTAGCCAACATGCACCCATTCTGATAAGCTTTTCTAGATAATAATTCCATGTGTTTAGACACTTTGAATTGTTCAGAAATGTGTCCGTGACAATGACAAACACATGCATGAGAGGAAGCTTTCTTTAGCCATGACTTTGTTACTGATTATGCTTATGAATAAAATGCAAAAGCTATTTCACTATTTATGATGGTAAAATCTTCATCCCACTGTACTATGTGATATATATTTTTAATTATTCAGCTGCTGAAATGATGCTGCAGTTTTATGTTGTTAGGCTGGAAATGGGGTTGTCGTCGGTGATAGTCATAATTCAGGAAGTAGAGGCCAGAAGGACTTTCCCTCTGTGGGAACTTTCAAACCGTGTATGTTTAGCAGCTACAGGAGAGTAAAAAGCAAAGGGCTGGCATGAATGCACATGTTTATATATACATATAATGTTATGGTTTTTGAAGATTTTATTTATTGAGAGAGAATGCGTGAGTGAGGGGTGGGGAGGGGCAGAGGGAGAGAGAGAGAGAATCTCAAGCAGGCTCTATGCTCAGCGCACAGCCTGACACAGGGCTCGGTCCTAGGGCTCTAAGACCATGACCTGAGCCAAAACCAAGAGTCGGATGCTTCACCGACTGAGCCACCCAGGTGCCCCCACACATAGAATTTTAAAACCTTTTTATTTCAAATTAACTTCAGACTTCATAGGAAAGTTGCAGAAACAGTATGTAAAGTTGTCTCATATCCCTCATCTTCCTCCCCTAATGACATTATTTTACATAGCCAGAGTGTAATTATGAAGAAAATGACCTTAACATTGGGATATTTCAATTTAATTTAATTTTGTTTTCTTGAGAAAGGGAGGAAGGGTGCACAAGAGTTGGCAGGACGGGTTGGAGGGGTGGAGGAAGAGGGAGAGACAGACTCTGAAGCAGGCTCCACCCCAGCACAGAGCCCAGTGTGGGGCTCAGTCTCACAACCCTGAGATCATGGCCTGAATCAAAATCAAGTGTCGGACCTTTAACTGACTGAGCCACCAACGTTGGTATATTTTTGCCCCAATGTTGGTATACTTTTATTAACTATAGCATAGAACTTATTCAAATTTTGCCAGTGTTTTCTAGTTACGTTCTTTATATCCAAGTATTCCACTGAAGATGCCCTATTGTGTGTAATTATTTCCCCTGTCTTCTCCAGATTGTGACCTCAGTCTTCCCTTGTATTCCATGACCTTGATCCTCAAAAATCATCTTGTAGACTCTCTTAATTTGGATTTGTCTGCTGTCTTCACAGGATCTGAGTAGGTTTATGCACTTTTTACAAGAATACCATAGAAATTATGTTGTATTCCAGTCTATCATATCAAGGGATTAAGGATGCTCATATATCTTATTACTAGTGATTTAGTCCATGGGTATTTACTGAGTTTGTTCACCCTAAAGTTACTATGTTTCTCTTCATAGTTAAGTATCTTGGAGGAGATTCCTTGAGACTATGAAAATCCTATTTCTATATAAACTTGCTCATTGATTTTAGCATCCATCAATGTGCATTATCCAGAACATACATTTCTCGGGTGTTTTTTACTTGTTGGTTATTGTCTGTTTTCTACTTTTTATTAATTGGAATTCTGTGAGGAAGAGTTCTTTTCTCTTACATATTTAATTACCCAAAGATTTGATTATATCAGTAGGGACTCATGGGCATTTAGTTAATTTGTTTCTAAAATTATTTTAAGTCTGGCCCTTAGGAGCACCTTCAGGTTGGCTCTTCTATTCTTTAAATATGCATCTTCCACACTTTTTTTTTAAGTGTTTTCTTATTTTCTGGCATCACAGAATGGTGGTCCTGGCTCATCTTATATTTTCCTTACTCTAGTGCTGGAATTAATCACTTCTCCAAAGAACTCTGGTTCCTTTTAATGGGAACAGTGTTCAGACACCAACATCTGGGCGGTAGGTATCCTTCCTTACTAAGCTAATATTGCTTCTGGCCCTCTCTGCAGCCAGGCTACATTTGTACATATTAACTCACTAATGTACAGAACTGTAGTTCTCATCTATATATATTTATATAGATTTAGAAAACAGGAGCTCCTTAATAATTTTTAGAGTGTGTGTTTATATATATATACTTATAAATACTTATATGTATATACTTATAAATATGTATAATTATAACTTATATACTTATATATACTTATATATGCTTATAAATATGTATACTTCTTTAAAGTTCAAATTCAACACTTTTTTCTTATAATTTATAACTTTTTTAAAAAAAGATTTACTTATTTTAGAGAGAAAGAGAGTGCGAGGAGGGGGAAAGCCCTGCATGGTGCTTGATCCCATGATCCTAAGATTGTGACCTGAGCCAAAACCGAGTCAGATGCTCAACCAACTGAGCCACCCAGGTGTCCCAAACTCTGTTTTCATTAAACACTTTCCTGAATATGTCATGCGATGTTTTCCCCATTCCTTTCCTTGTGTTATGACTTGTCCCTAAAATAGATCTTATCTCTCACATCTGCATATTGAAATTCTATCTACTCTTCAAGATTTAACTGAAATTTCAGTTCACACATGACAATATTTGTTACTTCTCCATCTTTTGCATCCATTCTGCTTTCCTCATATTTCTCATGTGGTTTATTTTACCACTTTTAAAAAACTACTTTACATGCCATTTGATTGAAAGAGAGATTTGAGTTTTAACTTCATTAGTGCTTAATACTTACACTACCTGATCGTTGTAAAGTTTTTGAGGGGACATGTTATTTCCCCCTTTCTCCTTATCTAACATGCTTAGGGCAGTACTTGGGATATTGCAGGGGACATCTCTTCTACTCACTATCCCTTCAAATATAAGCTGTTCTTCAGGTCCAATAGATACCCATCTCTGGGGGCCTACCAATCCTAATGCTTGTATTTGGGTTCTGCAGAGAAACAGAACTGATAATAATAATATATGTAATAGAAATTCTGCAATATGCATAGATCTCTCTATCTAGAGAGATTGACAGAGGAAAACGAAGATTTTAAGAAATTGGTTCACCTGATTGTGGAGACCAGGAAGTCCAAAATCTACAGGGTGGGCAGACTGGAGACCTAGAGAGGAGCCGGTGTTGCACCTCGAGTCTGAGGCCATCTGCTGGCTGAATTTCCTTTTCCTCCACAAACCCTGGTCTTTTTTTCTCTCAAGGTCTTCAACTGATTGGGGGAGGCCCACCCACACGACAGAGGGTAATATGCTTTATCCACAGTCTGCTGAGACACCTTTGACCAAATATCTGCACACTGTGGCCTAGTCAGGTTGATATATAAAATAAACCATCATAACACCCATCACCCACAGGTCCCTGCTCTTTCTTAAGAGGACATGCGATCTGGTCCTATTTGAACACCGTATTTCATTCCTTTGGCTCAATGAATGGCTCAAGTAATAGTCACGTTACTCAAATAGCATCAGTCAGACTCTTCACTTGGAGTCCTGTTTGAGCAGTGAGAGGAAGAGCCAAGCTTAATTATTCGCTGTGGAAGTGTCAGGCTGGATGTGGTCCTTCTTGGTCCATCCCGCAGAGAGATGTGCAGAACTGTGAAAGTCCTGATTACATGATTGAATGATCTCTGAAGACACAGGTACCCCAGACCCCCCAAGCAGGTATGCCTGTAAATTTAAACTTTCTGCTTATGTTTATTTAAACTGGGTATCCATTACTTGAAATATTGAAATAGAAACTGGTATCGTTTATAGTGTATTGCCAGATATCGGCAACAAAATCTTGACTTCCCTGAGGTGTAAGGTAAAGCTCCTTCGTTCCCAGCAAGGATGCTGTCAATCCTTGTTATGGGCAGTAAAGCAGCTAATTAAGCCATCCCTTGCTGTGTTTTGGAACTCAGATGGTTAGTGGACCAGAGGCAGGAGATTTTTAGGAGCAGAAATAGAAAAATAGCATAATGTTGTAGTGTGTTAACTAAAGCTTGAGTCACTCCTTATGCTCTGCAAGGAAGCAAAACTTCAGTTCAAGCTTGACTTTTCAAGAGAACCAAGTGTTGGTGTACAATTTTCTTAAGAGAGGATAAATCTCCCCATACCAGCAATCCATGAGCAATGAGATTCTGATTATTGTGTATCTTGTCAATCACCAGAGCCAAATTTGCTGTCCCACTTGGAAGCTGAATTTAGCAAATAACAGGAAGTACAAAACAAAAGATGAAATACTGTCAATGGAGAAGAGTCCCAAGGTGGCCAGAACATTACACCCTCAGCCTCCTCCCGAACCTGACCTCTTCTACTCTGTGTTCCCGACCTGCTGTGATAATGAGCAGGCTCACCTTAAAGCATTATCCCCAGCAAGTAAGCCCAGGTGCAGAAAGCAGTTCAGTGTTGCCTAGTGTACCTTAGCCAAGTCTTTCATGTGACCCTGAAAGGGGTGAGGAACAAGGATGAGCATTTAGGTTGAAGTACAGAGCCCTATGCCTGCTGCTAAGAGACAAAATGTTAGAATCAGAGCATGGGCTGGACATAGTGGCAAGCTATCTAGTATTACTTCTGAGTAATAGAATCCCCGAGAGGCCCTATCATCCAATAATTATAGCTTTATTTATACTGTTTCACATATTTCTATATTGCCTTATATCTTCTTAACTTGTGATTTCAACTTCATTATCCTTTCTATTTGAGTTTTAAAAGAAAAGTGCCTTTTACTGCCATATTCCTTTTGGATATACTGTCCACAAATCTCTATTGTTAAAATACAAAACCTATTTCATTTCCTGTGCTGGGATTATTGTATGTGCTATTATTTAAGAACTGAAGAAATTTATTTTTCTCCTTTATTATTCCTCCGGAAAATTATTGGGAACTTACTTTCTTATGAACCATTGCTCCAAGTACAATCCTATATCTTCCATAGTATGTGTCTGTAATATTTATGTACATTTTATATATGTATGTATTTCCTTTTTAAAACCACCACACTGCTGGAAATTCAGCAACTTGAATTACTAGTTTTGTGTTTGTGTCAATTCGATAGGCTGTCATATTCTAGAGTATAATTTGCCAGAAATGACATTTTTCAGGACTGAATAAATCAAAGAAGTATATAATAGTTTCATGTTCCGATACTCACTATGAATATTGAAATGATTGTCAAAATGCTAATCAAAATGGAGCTAATTTTCAGAACTTTATATTTTTTCTGGGATGGTCCACGAATTGTTCTCTTCTGATAATTCGAAGAAAACCTTCATGTTTACGTTTTTTCCTTTTTTAAATATGGTGGAACATGGAAATAATTTTAAGTTAAAAGGCACAAAACAGAGTAAATTACTACTATTAAATGTTAAGATTTTTAATCAACCCCATGCCTCTGTAATTATTGCTGAGCAATAATGTTATAAATAATTCGTATATTTCTTATAACTTAATTTCAATGCCACAATTATCTGAAGATCTCAAATTCCCAGATTTAGTACTTTCTTGAATTATTGAAAGCGAATGATGAGTATAATTGGAAATTCTGATCAGATCAGTGCTGAAGTAGTTCTAGTATTTAAAGTGTAGGTACAGTTTGAGTCACATTTCTTTCTTTTTTTTTTTTTAAGATTTTGTTAATTTATTTGAGAGAAAGAGATCACAAGTAGGCAGAGAGGCAGGCAGAGAGAGAGGAGGAAGCAGGCTCCCTGCTGAGCAGAGAGCCATATGCGGGCCCTGATGCCAGGACCCTGAGATCGTGACCTGAGACGAAGGCAGAGGCTTTAACCCACTGAGCTGCCAGGCGCCCCTTGAGTCACACTTCTGTATGTGTGAATTCCTACTTTGAATCTTTGAGTGTTTTTTCTTTTTCAATAGATGCAGAGAGAGATTTCCATAGAATTTTACATACATGCAAGTTAAATTCTAATCAGTGTTGATAAACATGATTTTTTTCAGGATTTTGCAACTATGGAGAGCAGTATTTTTAAGGGAAAAATATGTATTTCCTACATGCATAGTACACCACATACTTTCATATAGATTTTAATCTCTTTAAATATTTTGATATTAAATTACAATGTGCATGTCAGTGTACAAATTATTTCAGTTTTTGATGTCTGCAGTCATATTCATTTCCTTCTAGGTCAGGTAAAATATAGATTCATCAAAGTTTTCTTTTTTAATTTGGAACTAATTTAGAACACTAGTTTTATAGGATAATAACAGGTGTTACTCAAAAAGAGATTCTCTTGTCCAGGAAGTTTAGGGAATTCAGGTGTGTGTAGTTTATTTTACCACAGAATCTTTTCTAACAGCGTCTTAGCAGAACCTGGTGGATCCAGTATCCTGAAAAATAAAACACACTGCATTACATCAATATTTACATTTCAAAGGCAGTTAACATGGATCTTTAATAATAGGGCCGGTGCTAAAATTACTTCATTTAGATCTAATACATTATTTTATTTAAACATTTGAAGCAGATTTTAAAGTGCAACCTAAAATAAGCTATAATTGTTAACATCAACAAATATTAAGAATAAAAGAGAAGCACAGAATTATGTTTGATAGGTAATTTAAAAAGTATTTACCATTCCTTACAATAGATTACATTCCAAAAATGTTTTTTTAAGATGTGTTATCATATTTGAAATAAATGACCTAATGTTTTCATAATTACCTTATAGTAAAAGGAATATGGAGAAAGAGTGGTCATTTCTGGATGGGATATTTAGAAGATTAGTGCATAGAATAGAATTCCATGAGCTTTAAAAAGAGGACTTTTGAAAATAATGTTTTTCCCTAGATTATGACAATAATGGATTTTACTTACAAATAATTTTAAAATAAAAACATTACCTGTATTTTTATCTTGTAGGCAAAATGACTTTTAATATTTTAATACATTTTATTTTTTTTTATAAGATTTATTTGAGAAGAGAACACGAGTAAGGTGAGAGGCAGGAGGAGAGAATCTTCAAGCAGAATCCTCGGAGAGTGGGGAGCCCGAAGCAAGTTTCAGTCTCATGACCCATGAGATCGTGACCTGAGCTGAAACCAAAAGTCAGATTCTTAAGTGACTTAGCCACTGAGGCACCCCCCAAATTTTATTTTTAATATAGCTTAGTTCAAAATAAAATGATATAATTTGTTAATTCTATAATAATAGGCGGCCATTATTATAAGTGTTTACCAATACATTAATTCTCTCATGTGATTTTCAGAGTCAAATAGCAATTATGATGAGGTATACATTATATATATATATATATATATTTTTTTTTTTTTAAATTTAACCAAATATTTACAAAGCTATAACTCTGAGCTAATTCCTCTGGTAGGTAAGATTACACTCCAAGTGGTGGTTGTTGTTGTTTTTTAGTATTCTCCCATACTTTTCATGATAGGAAATGAATTGATTGAAATTTCCAACTGTGTTCTACGTGTTGATGGGCACAAAATCACAGAGGTTAGAAATGTAACATTTATTTTTGGAACAGTGAGTAGATGAATTGTTGTGAAATTGCTCATGTGATGAATCTTAAAATGTAAAGATAGGATTTTTAGATTTTATTCTGAAAGAGTATAAGAATCACTGAACATTAGTAGGAGAAGGTAGAGGCAAGGCTTTATTTTAGGTAGTCAAGCAATAATGAGAATGATGAGTGTGATAAGGAAGCTGGGAGCAGGTAATACATTTAAAAAATAACTCAAAAGTCTCATAAAAGGCAAAGAAATTTCCTTTTTTAGGGGTAAAAAAGAGACTGGGGCACGTAGTATAAGAGGATGATGAATAAGTGGACATTGCTAAGTTAGTGTATTGGGGAAACAAAACCAGTTCTGGATTATGGGCATGTGTTATTTGAATGAGCAATATTGAGGAGAGCAAAAGGAGATTCTAGAGAAATTATGCACAGTATCTGCAAAGGACTACGTAGTTTCAGAACCATTTTCCTTTATAGTATTTCAGAAATCAGAGCTGTCTCTGTTGACAAGTATGATTCAAAACCCTATGTATTTTCAGATCAGATCAAGATAATGATATAAAGTGTTTTAACTTTGTAGAAAAATGATCACTTGTTTAATCTGTAATATATTAAGGCAGAGGCATTGGCATAAATAGTCTAATACATTTACACATTTGTTAGCTTACTCTTTTCCCTCTAATGCCCAGGGTCTTACATCTAAGTCAGTATTGAATTTTTGTAAGCTAGTTAAAATTTTGATATTCTAATTGCAAATTACATATTTAAATAATTTTAGCTCTTAATTGGCTTTCAGAATACATTTTCTGAATGGAGCTTTTTTTTGAGAATTACATTGTGCCCCACAATGATACTAATTCTTACTTACTCCTATTCCCTGCCACACTATCTCCTGTAATCTTTGTTCTCTCCTGCCACTTTGACTCCTGTGTGTAACCCAGTGGAGTTATTTTTAGGAAACAGTCCTGCGAGTCTCTTTCTCATCACAGGCCCCAAACCCCATCTTTTAGCACATTTTTTCTTAGACAAGTCCTCGCTTCCATTACCATCTTTATCCTGATGGTTTGATATTGGCATTTGAAGAAGAGCTGTGTTAGTAAGACATGATCTCCTGAATTATAGAGATCTTCTTATGTAACACCCCCGCTCTAAGACTTATGAATTACTTGACCATGAACATATTTTTAAAAATCACGGAAGATCAGCTTTATTCTTTCTAGAATGGGACAATGTAAATCCAGTGGAGTTGGGAAGACCAATTTTTCTCAAATTTTATAAATATTCGGTGAACGTATTAATTCTCTAGGGTTTTTGTTACAAAGTTCCACCAACTAAGTGGCTTGAAAAACAGAAATTTATAGTTTCACAGAGGCTTCAAGTTTAAGATCATGGTGTCAGCAGGGTTGGTTCCTACAGGGACTGGGAGGGAGAATTCCTTCCAAACCTTTCTACTGGCTTGTGGTTTGCTGGTGATTTTGGGCATTCGTTGGCTTATAGAAGTATCGCTTTGATCTCTGCCCTCATGTTCAGATGATGTTTCTTTTCTGCTTGTGTTCTGTGTCTAAATTTTCTCCATTTAGAAGGACACCAGTCATTTTGGGTTAGGGTCCATCATAACAACCTCATTTTAACTTTCTTACCTCTGTAAAGACTTGATTTCCAAATAAGGATACATTCTGAGGTGCTGTGGGACACAAACATATATTTTTGGGGGGACACATCTCAACCCATAACAGTGAGTGCTTAACAGCACTGAGGAGGCAGCAGTAGAAAGGGTTTGTCTTCACAGATAAGTGCCAACAGGAGGCTGAAGGGTAATGAGGTTAGTTTGGGAATAGTGAGTAGGCTTCCCAGAGGCACTCAAGTTTGAAATACTGTCATGTGGTCTACAAAAGACATTCAGCACATCACTTGCCTCATAAATAAATTTGCTCTCTATATTTTTTTATACATTAGTTTTTCCTTCCCTTTCTTTCCCGTATTTTTTATATATATGGGAAAAAATACATTCATTCATTCATTCATCCATTCATTCATTCATTCCACTGTTAGAGTGTGAAATCAAATCTGGAAAATAAGGGCGCCTGGGTGGCTCAGTGGGTTAAAGCCTCTGCCTTCGGCTCAGGTCATGATCTCAGGGTCCTGGGATCGAGCCCCGCATCGGTCTCCCTGCTCAGCGGGGAGCCTGCTTCCTCCTCTCTCTCTCTGCCTGCCTCTCTGCCTGCTTGTGATCTCTCTCTGTCAAATAAATAAATAATATCCTTAAAAAAAAAACAAATCTGGAAAATAAGGTAATTTCCCTATAGACTTCTGAAGCCACTTATCTCTTACTGGTCCTGCAGTATGTTCCTGTAGTCTAAATGTCCTTAGGGCTCAAAATGATAATCTCATTTGCTCGGAGTCTAGAACACTAGTCTGTATTTACCCTTTGTTACAAATAATTTAGTTTAAAAAGCAAAACAAACTTCCTTTATATTATGGGAAGGGAAAGAGTTCAAAGCCGTGAAATTATATCTGATCCTAGATCTGTCTTTTTGCCTCCTCCTTAGTTCTACCTCAATGTTAAACCTAAACTGTCCCTTGATTTTTTTTTTTAATCCTTGATCACCGGTTTGCTTTTTTTAGGTCCTTTGTTCATCTTAATGGCATAATGAATAACAAAGCATTTTAAGATTTCAGCATACTTCTGATACTTTGAATTATTTTGGTATGCTCTGAATTATGTTGTAATTTTTTTTATTTTAGAATATGACAAACTGTAAAATTCTAAGTTTTGATGCATTAAATTCCTACTTGGTGTAAGGAACATAAATCCACTGGCTTTCTTTTTTTTTCCCAGTAGCTTTCTAACTTGGAAATGTTTTCTCACTTTTAGTACAACATGTATTTTTTTAATGTGGAAACATTTCAGTCCTACTTTGCCACTAAACCTGTATTGTACACTAGCAATGTGATTGTCTAAAGATATAATTCAGCTTTATTACACTGCCATCCTTTATTCCATTTGTTCTTAATCATCTGAAAGAAATAGGTTTTATGAAGGCATATGAGGAAGAAAGTTTTTTTATGAAAATTAGGAAAGTCTTAAATGCTGTTCATTATTTCAGAAGATATTTGTGTAAATATAATTCATCCATCTCATCCATGTTTGAGGGAAATTTTGAAATAGTGTATTAAAATAATTTGTACTTAGGAAATTAAAAAATGTTCAAAACCTTGATAACTTCAAGTAACTTTGTGAAAGTGAAGTTATAAAAACGTAATCGCATATTAATTTTTCCTAGTGATATTAAAGAAGAGAAAGTTACTCTCCCCTATACCCTCTAGCCAGTGTGCTTCTGTAAGAATTATGTTGAAATATCATTGAGAATTCCCACTCTGCTATGTTCAAGCTATGGATGTAATGTAGACTATTGAAAATTCTAGTTGAAAAAGGTTTAATCCAACAATAACCTTCTGCTGCTAGTGGTTGTCTTTCAATGAATATAAATAAGTTGTATTTTCAAAAAAACAGGGATTGCTTGTGATACAGCTATAATGGTATCCAATAGAAGCAGTAGCCACATGAATATGGAACACGGGAAATATAGAATTTGGTGCCATTTTGCTAATAACGTCACAACTGCCCACATTGATGGCTCTTTCATTCTTCTGTTGAATGACCAAGCATGGTAGCCACAGGTGAGTGGAAAGACTGTTGGGGAAGGGGTGTACCTGTTAGTCCTCAGGTGGTTGTGGTTTTCATCTGTGCCCCTTTGGAATGGATGAAGATGTGAGGGGGGCAGTGAGTGGAGTGTGGATACACGGAGAACAATTCGTGCGTGACTCTCACCTTTGGAAAATAGAACAGTCACGCGAAAATGAAGTTGACATAGGCTGCGTGATGAACATAAATGAGCTCTTCCAAATGATAAGCCTCTGATGCCAAACATGTACCTGTCTTAATACAAGGAGTCCTTCATGCTAGAATACTTCATTTAGCTATGTAAATATTTGGAGGACAGAAGGCTATAAACCGTAGCCTACTTTTACAGCTGCCATATATAAACTTTAGTGATGAGCAAAATCTGAGTCGTTCAGGAAACAAAAGACCAATAGCATAAGGAATGACTGCTGAGTTGAACTGTTCCGGTAGTAGATTAAACATGGTCAGGATAGGATCGCTATGCATGACCTGGTAGATAATCCTGTATCCTGGAGAGAAGGGAATGTTCCCTGGCCCTGGGGACTGCTTCATAAAGGAATTTGCCAAATTCTCTGCATGTAGTCCAGCTCGGATGGATCAAAATGCAGGGATGCTGGAGGAGATTAAGAAAAGAGGTGTAGGAGCAGGATGCCGAATTGATTCCACCTGTCAAGGTGGTGCGACTTTCAAAGTGTAGAGCGTAGTGCGATTGATGACACATGGTAATGCTTAATTCATTCTTGTTGATTGTGCCAGAAAATTCTGCATTTACAAGGCAAACTTGTTGCATGGTAGAATTCATCATTAAAGCAGGACAGATCGATTGATTTTTTTAAGAAATTTCTTATGGAAATGCAAATAAGCTAAACCACTCTCTCATTTATATGCCCTAATTTACTCTAAAATAGCCAACATACTTCTGTGCTGATCATTAATTGTCATTGTGTAAAGTGCTTTCTATTTTATCATCAGTGCATGAATATAGTAATAAACACTGGCTGTGTATAGTATTTAAAAATTATGCTGTATCTAAATCTGGCTATCCAGGTACAGCAAATGGCTCAAATTTAGAATTTTGCCGGCTTCAGGTAATATACTTAAAAATCTAATTAACCTATTACTCATACGTACTAGCTTATAAAATATTCATTTTAATTCTCATCTTGTAATATCTACTTTTAATATCAGTTTAAAACAAAGATGTAAAAGGTAATTTTTAAGATGCAGAATATCCTTATTGCTCTATAGGTTTTCATTTAAAATGATAATGATTTGTTTAACCGGTGTTAATCTTTAGAATTTGCCTGATATCTTGCAATTCTTTTTGATAGCTTGCTATTAAAAAAAAATTCTATCAATGCACGCTCCATTTCTAAACTCCAAATACAGGAAGAAAGGTAAAAAATACATAATTTTATTTTAGCGTGCTTCTATTTTATTGAAGTACGACCACATTTTAATTATTAGTTTAATTACATTAATCCATGCTCCTCTACAAGTAATATAGTCAAGGTTTTCCTGGACATTAAGGAGGAAATGGCCACATTAATAATATTTATTTTTAATAGTTTGCTTTTATGTAATACAGTGAAAAATTTGTCATTAACATGAGCATTCTAAAAGCACCTATGAGAGTTAGATAAAAATATTTCTTTTTTTTTTTTGAAGATTTTATTTATTTATTTGACACAGAGAGAGAGATTACAAGCAGGCAGAGAGACAGGGAGAGGAGGAAGCAGGCTCCTTGCTGAGCAGAGAGCCGAAACGGGCCTCGATCCCAGGACCCTGAGATCATGACCTGAGCCGAAAGCAGAGGCTTTAACCCACTGAGCCACCCAGGCGCCCTAGATAAAAATATTTCTTAAGTATATGACTTACTGTTGTGTTCATAAATATTCACATGCTCAATTGTTAAAATGTCAGTTACTGACATTGCTAAAGACCACATACCTTACCCCAGCAAGGAGGGTAAGAGCATCAGGTGGGCAGCTAGCTCCTCAAAAAGGAGACAAAGAAAGAAAAGACAAAAACAAAAACAAAACAAAACCCAAAAAACCAAGGACTGACGTGAGCACATTGAGTTACTTCACTTGAACTCCTCACACTCCTCAACCAAAAAGGGCATGTCTTGCATGCTGTGAAGGAGGGAAACAGAAGCCAGAAGTGTTCCTCTAGTAGAAGTTTCTTCCACGTGAGAGGGAACATCAGGAATACAGAATACACATTCTTCTTCTGTGGTTTCAGGTTTAAAATAATTAATAAACAGAAATTTACTGTGTTCCCCCTTGTTTCTTCAAGAATCAATATCATTAATGGGGATGAAGTCTGTTTTTTCCATTTTAGTCCATTTCATAGGATCTTCTTTATAGAGGGGGTTTGGAACATGTAAAAATGTTGATATCTTAGTTATACCCAGATCTTCTTTTTGGCAGAACATAAGTGACATTTTCCAGTGCATCTCGATTTTAGGAACATAAAAGAAAAACATTTTGTCTTTTGTAAATCATCAGGTTCTAAAACACGTCATTATTTTTGATGGATGTTCTTAAGGTATCATCTTTCTAAAAAAATTAAATGCATCATGAAGAATTCATGGTTATGGCAGTAAAAGGGTAATGACATTTGATTTAACCTTTTCCAAGTTCCTGGTAAAAAGCTGTTGAAAGTAAGTAAATTAAAATAATGCAAACCTTCCCCAGGCCTGGAAACTTAAATGTTTCTGGGCTAGTGTCACATGATAATAGTTCATAAAATGTGTCTGAAGCAAATTATCAGGTACTAGATGTATTGCTACTAATTTCGTTCTTTACTCAGCATGGAAAGATATGGGAACCTAAGGAATTTGAGAGGACGTGGTTGGGGGCGGGTCGTGTGTGGAATGGGTGAAATAGATGAAGGGGATTAAGAATACACTTATCATGAGCACTGAGTAATGGGTAGAATTGTCGAATCCACTATATTGTACACCAGAAACTAATATAATACTGTATGTTAACTGCATTGGAATTAGCATAAGAAGCTTAATAAAAAGAAGTTGAGATCTTTAACTATATGAACCTATTTCCTGACCTCTTGCGGACTAAAGAGACTCACGTACTCTGAGATTACAATGGTTAAAAATAAAGCGTTTTAAAAAAATACATGTTTCTGGTTTTAAGTAAGTATAGTTAATATTCAATTATTTGATTCTTCATGGTATGTTAAGATGCCAGATGTATTATTACTATATTCATCTTTGAAATTTCATGTGTACAATTTTACTGGTTAAAAAAAAATGTGGTACTAGTTAGTTAAGCCCACAATGATCTAAAACATCTACCATTAGTGGTGCCCTGATTGCAGTTTTTAATCAAAGATTCTCTACCAGTATCATCAAGAGACAAAGATGCTGGATATAATCTTGCCACTCTTTTCTTTATGGTGTGCATTAAAAACCAGTGAGACAGCAACTAACAAAATAATTTGAAACACTTCTCTGAATTGTCCTAGAAATATCATAACACTCATTCTCATTGGCTTCTTCTTTAATATGCATATTATTCATAAATTCTATGTGGGGGTGATATGCAGCCTTATTTTTGCAAGTTAGCCATTAATGATTAGCCCTCATTCTGCTTATTTTTTCTTCCTCTGTATGCTTAATGATTGCGGTCTGTTTCATCATATCGTAGCCTGGCATTTTACTGCCTTATGTTGCCATTTTTGAAAAGTGTAACTTTTCACATTTATTTTACTTCTTTTTTTAAATAATTCAAGCAATATGGTTAGAAATCTATTAAATATTTATGGGAAATATTAATTATTGATTCATATTAAGCAAAACCAATTTAATATTTCCTCTCTCCTCTTGCCTGAAATGTTGGTTTTCCTCTGGACAGCTCCTCCCACCCGGCGCTTTTTCAACTGGGCATGTTGTTCACTGTGACGGTTCTGGCTGGTTACTGTGCACTGTGAGCTCTGTGTTTACATATCAGGAACTCCAGAACCATATTTAAAACTGCCTAACATGCACCCTCTTGTATATCTTGGAGGGGTTTCACCCTCAGCATATCCACAAATAAACTCAACATTTCCCTCTCTCTCAGACTTGCACCTCCTGCTTTCTTCTCGGTCTGTGTCTCTAATATCCACATGTAAACAAATCCAGAATCTCAGAATCATTTTTAATAACTACCTCTCAACCTGCAACCAGAATTGGTCACTAAGCCCTTTTAATTCTCTCCTGTAATTCTAAGTTGTCTTTGTATTGTCATTACTATGGTTATGTTTCAGAAATTCTTCTTTCTCACTTTGATGGCAAACATAGCCTCCTATGTCAGCAGCTTCTCTATGTCTCCAGAATGGCACTTTGTTTGCCTCACTGTGATGACATCTTTACAGGTGAAAAGAGGTTTGTTTCTGAATAGAAGATAGACATGTATCTACTATGGATGAGATTGTTGAGATCTGAGGACATTTCTGAAGATTGTGGTTCTGGGGCAGATAGGAAGGTGCTAGCCCAGGTACCATGGCTAGTCCTGCTCAGACGGACCAATTCTTTCATTTTCCCTAGGGCTTATCTCCACCAGGGGCAGATCTCAAAGAAAAGACACGCTGATATTAGTCCCTTCAGTTCACCCTCACAAAGCAGCAGCATTTCCTGCTTGTTTCAGAAAGAGATGATTTTTAAGGAAAATAAAACTTAAAAAAATCTTCAATGTTTAATGTAATTTTGTTATGTTTTAGCCTTCTGATATTTTGCCATCTAGTATTTTCTGGAGAGATTGCAATAGGCAACTGGTTTCAGTGAAGCCCAAATTGTTAAGTAGGCTTTGCCAGATGGAGGAGTTTAAGAGAGGGCCTACAAAAAGAGGAGTCTCCAGGCAGACAGAGCTCCAGACAAGTATTTGTGAAATACTACTACTTTATCCATTTCTCCCATGGACACCCCCATCCCTGATGGAAAAGGCAGAGATAGTAATCCTTCTTTCCTCTGAAGCAAAGTCTCACATCATTATTTGACTGTCACATGGAAGCTGTGAGTACAAGGGAATGAACCTTTGGGCGTTGAGAGATTACTTGGGGAGTAAGACAGGCAAATGATATTCTCCTCAGTTACTCTTAGGCAGGCTAGCAGCCACTTATAGACTGGACTCCAGGAAAAGAAACGCAGGATGCTTACTCCAGGATCTCTCTCATCTGACCAAAATGCCAGCATTGGTTACATCGATTAGGGGTATGGGGGACAGAGTTATACTCAGAAAGAGCTTTGAAAATGTGCCACCAGAATGCCTGATGTCTTCATCTGATGTGGCCATGTGAGAGCAGCACCCCGGGGTCTTCACAGTTCAGTGAACTCAACAACCATCTGTTGGTATAAAGGATAATGGCAACAGGAGATACAAGCTTGACGCTGATGTACGCCACTGAAACAAATGGTGGGCGTATGTAAAAGGAAGGAGAAGGGTGAGATGGGAAAGTGAGAGAAGCATACCACGCTTCCCCGAAAACACTACAAATACTTTTGAAGAGAAGGTGAGGATGTCACTCATTAACCCTAACTTGATTTAAGACTTAGGATGGTTCTTGAATACTTGGGCTCCAAAACAAAGGCAATGAATTTTATAAATCATGCATTCTAAGAGCATGAAAGAATATCTCATAGAGGTTACTTTACAGGAGTGATTGTTCCAGGTAAATCATCAGATCTCACTCTGTGGATGAAATTTTATTGTATAAAAATGAATTTTCTGGACGTGCGGTAGGTGAGGGAACAAGAGAGGTATTGTAGCTGTATTTCACCAAATATTTTTCCCTAATTTTAATTCTAGTGTGTTAATGTACAGTGTTATATTAGTTCCAGGTGTACAAGATAGTGATTCAGCAATTCCGTATATCACTCAGTGCTCATCAACATAAGTGTACTCTTTAATGCCCTTTATCCATTTCAACCCCCCCACCCCACAGCCATCTTCCTTCTGATAACCATTAGTTTGTTCTCTGTAGTTAAGTATCTTTTGGTTTATCTCCTTTTTTTCTTTGTTCATTTGATTCTCCAGTTCCACATGAATAATATCATATGGCATTTGTCTTTCTCTGACCATTATATTCTCTAGATCCATGCATGTTATGGCAAATGGCAAAATTTCACTCTTTTTTATGACTGATACTCCACTGTGTGTGTGTGTTACCACATTTTTATTCATTTCGTAATGGACTCTTGAGTTGCTTTCATAGTTTAACTATTGTAAATAATGCTGCAATGAACATTGGGGTGTACATATCTCTTCAAGTTAGTGTTTTCATATTCTTTGGGTAAGTACCTAGTAGTGGAATGACTGGATCATATGGTGATTATATTTTATTTATTTATTTATTTATTTATTTATTTATTTTTAAGGCATCACCATACTGTTTTCCACACTGGGTCTATCAGTTTGCATTCCCACAAACAGTGCAAGGGGGACTTTTTTTCTCCACATCCTTGCTGAAATTTATATCTTGTGTTTTTGATTTTAGCCATTCTAACAGGTGTTAGGGGTATCATAGTTTTGGTTTGCATTTCCCTGATGATGAGTGATATTGGGTACCTTTTCATGTGTCTGTTGGCCATCTGTATGTTGTATTCTGACTTCTGCCTATTTTTTTTGTTTTTTGGTATTGAGTTGTATGTGTTCTTTATATATTTTAGATATTAATCCTTTATTAGATATGTTATTTGCATATATATTCTTCCATTCAGTAGGTCATCTTTTGTATTTTGTTGTTTCCTTTGTTGTGCAGAAACTTTTGGGACTACATCAAAATAAATAGTTTATTTTTGCTTTTGTTTCCCTTGCCTTAGGAAACATAGCTAGAAAAATGTTGCCACGGATGATATCAGAGAAAGCATAGCTAGTGCGGTCTGCCAGGACTTTTATAATTTCAGGTCTCACATTTAGGTTCTTAATCCATTGTGCAGGTAAGCAGTCCCAATTCATTCTTTTGCATGTAGCTGTCTATTTCTCCCAACACCATTTGTTGAAGAGACTGTCTTTTTTCCATTGCATTTTTTTGCCTCCTTTGTCAAAGATTGAGATAGAAATGTGGATTAATTTCTGGGCTCTCTCCAAGTCTCTTCCATTGATCTATGTGTCTGTTTTTGTGCCAGTACCATACTGTGCTGATTACTACAGCTTTGTAGTATATCCTAAAATCTGGGTTTGTGATACCTCCAGTTTTGTTCTAGTTCTAGGTTGTTTTGGTTATTCATGGTCTTTTGTGGTTCTGTACAAATTCTAGGATTATTTGTTCTAGCTCTGTGAAAAAAATGCTGTTGGCATTTTGATAAAGATTGCATTTACATCTGTCGATTGCTTTGGGTAGTATGGATATTTTAACAATATTTTTTCTTCCCATCCATGAGCATGGAATATCTTGCCATTTGTTTGTGTTGTCTTCAGTTTCTTTCATCAGTGTTTTATAGTTTGCAGAGTGCACCTCTTTCAGCTCTTTGGCTAAGTTTATTTCTAGGTATTTTATTATTTTCAGTATACTTGTAACTGTGAGTGCTTTCTTAATTTTGTCTTTCTGCTACTTCATTATTATTATTGTATAGAATGCAACACATTTCTGTGTAGTGATTTTGTATCCTGCAACCTTACTGAATTTATTAGTTCTTGTGGTTTTTTGGCGGAGTCTTTAGGGTTTTCTGTATATAGTTGTGTGCCATCTACAGGTTGCAAAACTTTTATTTCTTCCTTATCAATTTGGATGTCTTTCATTTCTTTTTGTTGTCTGCTGTGGCTAGGACTTCCATTATTATGTGAATAAACGAGGTGAGAGTGAACATCCTTGTCTTGTTCCTGACCTTAGGGGAAAAGCTCTCAGTTAATGTACAGTGTTATATTAGTATGCCAAGGCTGGATGGACATCCTGGCCAGGCTTTTGGTGCATCTGCAATATTTTGGACCTTTGTGCTTTCATTTTCATTTGTCTCATGTGTTCTTGATTTCCTCTTTGATTTCTAGGTTGATCCATTTGTTGTTACCATGTTGTTTAACCTCTTTGTATTTGTGTTTATTTCAGATTTTTTCTTGTGACTGACTTCAGTTTCATACCATTGTGATCACGAAAGATGCATGATATGATTTCAGTCTTTTTGATTTTGTTGACTTGTGTTGTGGCCTAATATGTGATCTATTCTGGAAAATGTTCCATGTGCACTTGAAAAAAATTATATTCTGCTTTGTTAGGATGGAATCTGATCTGTTAGATCCATCTGGTCCAGTGTGTCATTCAAAGTCACTATTTCCTTGTTGATTTTCTGTCTGAATGATCTATCTATTGATATATGTGAAGCATTAAACTTCTCTACTATTACTGTATTACCTTTTTTATGTCAAGATTTTATTTGAATTCTAATTAGTTAACATATAGGGCAATATTCGTTTCAGGTGTAGAATTTAGTGATTCATCACTTGCATATAATATCTAGTGCTCATCACAACAAGTGATTAATCCCCATCATCCATTTCATCCATCCCTTGTGCACCTCCCTCCATCAACCCTCAGTTTGTTCTCTACAGTTAAGAGTCTCTTAAAAAAAAAAAGTCCTTTATGGTTTGCTTTCTTCTTTTTATTCCCTTCCCCCTATGTTCTCTGTTTTGTTTCTTATGTTCCACATAGAAATGAAATCATATGGTATTTGTCTTTCTCTTACTGACTTATTTCATTTACCATAATACACTCTAGCTACCTCCACATCGTTGCAAATGGCAAGATTTCATTCTTTTCAGTGACTGATTAATATTTCATTGTATATCCATACATTGGTATGGACATTTGGGCTCATTCCATAATTTGGCCATCATTGATAATGGTACTGTAAACATTGGGGTGCATGTGCCCCTTTGATTCAGCATTCTTGTATCCTTTGAGTAAATACCTAGTAGTGTGATTGCTGAGGTATAGGGTAGTTCTATTTTCAAATTTTTGAGGAAACTCCACACTGTATTTCAGAGTGGCTGCACCTGTTTGCCTTCCCACCAACAGTTTAAGAACATTCCCCTTTCTGCAGATACTCACCAAGATGTCTTGTTTATTGTGTTAATTTTAGCTATTCTGACAGGTGGGAATTGGTATACTATTGTTTGATTTTGGTTTGGTTTGGTTTTGATTTGAAATTCCCTGATGTTGAGTGATGTTGAGCATCTTTTCATGTGTTTGTTAGCCACCTGCATGTCTTCTTTGTAGGAATGTCTGTTCATGTCTTCCACCAATTTCTTAACTGGCTTATTTATTATTGGGGTGTTGAGTTTGATAAGTTCTTTATTGATTTTGGATACTAATCCTTTATCAGATACATCATTTGCAAGTATCTTCTCCATTTCATAGTTTGTCTTTTAGTTTTGGTTTTTTTTTTCTTCGCTGTGTAGAAGCTTTTTATCTTGATGAAGTCCCAATAGTTCATTTTTGCTTTCGTTTCCCTTGTTTCTGGAGATGTGTCTTGTAAGAAGTTGCTAGGGTCAAGGTCATAGAGGTTGCTGCCTGTGTTCTCTAGGATTTTGATGGTTTCCTATCTCACATTTAGGTCTTTAATCCATTCTGAATTTATTTTTGTGTGTGGTGGAAGTGGTCCACTCTATCCTTCTGCATGTTGCTGTCCTGTTTTCCCAGCACCATTTGTTGAAGACTTTTCCCATTGGATATTCTTTCCTGTTTCGTCAAAGATTAGTTGACCACATAGTTGTGGGTCCTTTTCTGGGTTTTCTATTCTGTTCCATTGATCTGTGTGTCTGTTTTTGTGCCAACACCATACTTTCTTAATGACTACAGCATTGTAGTATAGCTTGAAGTCTGGAATTGTGATGCCTCTAGCTTTGCTTTTCTTTTTCAAGATTGCTTCAACTACGTGAGGTCTTTTGTGGTTCCTTACAAATTTGGGGATTGTTTGTTACAGCTCTGTGAAAAGTGCTTTTGGGGTATTGATAATGATTGCTTTAAGTGTGTAGATTGCTTTGAGTAGAATTGACATTTTAATAACATTTGTTTTTCCAACCTATGAGCATGGGATGTTTTTCCATTTGTGTCATCTTCAATTTCTTGCCTAACTGTTCTGTAGTTTGCTTAGTACAGATTCTTTATCTCTTTGGTTAGGTTTATTCCTATGTTTTTTTCTCCTTTTATGTTTATTACTAGCTGCTTCATGTATTTGGGTGCACCCATGCTGGGCACATAAATATTTATAGTTGTTATCTCTTCTTGTTGGATCATTCCCTATATTATTATTTAAGGTCCTTGCCTTGTTACCATCTTTGTTTTGAAGTCTATTTTGTTTGATATAAATATTACTATCCTGCTTTCTTTTCACTGCCATTTGCATGATAATTTTTTTCCATCCCTTTATTTTCAATCTTCATGTGTCCTTAGGACTGAAATAATAAGTCTTTCATAGGAAGTGTAGAGATGGGTTTTTTATCCATTACATCACTCTGCATCTTTTGATTCAAGTGTTTAGTCCATTTACACTCAAAGTAATTATTGCTAGGTAGTACTTACTGTTGTGTTGTTACTTGTGTTATGGTTGTTTTTGTAGTTCTTCTCTGTTCCTTTTTTCTTTTGCTTTCACAGTTCTCTGGCTTTCTTTAGTCAATACTTGGATTCCTTCCCCATTCTTTTTTTGTGTATCTGTTACAGGTTTTAGATTTATGGTTACCAGTAGGTTAGTGTGTAATATTCTCCATATAGCAGTGCATATTAAATTTGTGGTTTCTCAAGTTTGAGCCCATTTTTTGCCCCAGCCCCTCTCAAAATTTTAGGTATATGGTATCATACTTTTCATTGATTTTGTGAATCCCTTGACTGATTTTATAGATATACTTAATTTTACTGTTGTGCTTTCTACTTTTATTACTCCTTCTTATAGTCTTTCCTTTCTGCTCAAAGTGTCCCTTTTAACATTAGTTGTAGGGCTGGTTTAGTAGACATAAATTCTTTTAACTTTTTCTGTCTGGGAAATTTTTCTCTCTCCTTTTATTCTAAATGATAACCTTGCTGAGTAAAGTATTCTTGGCTGCAGGTGTTTTGTTTTGTTTTGTTTTGTTTCAGAACTTTGACTATATCATGTTGTTCCTTTCTGGCCTGTAAAGTTTCTGCTGAAAAATTGATTGATAACATTTTGGGATTTCCCTTAAATGTAACTGTTTTCTTTTCTCTTGCTGCTTTTAAAGTTCTCTTTTTATCATTATTTTTTGCCATTTTAATTACTGTGTGTCTTGATGTGGACCTCCCTTGGTTGATTTTGCTGAGGACTCTCTGTGCCTTCTGGATCTGGATGTCTATTTCCTTCCCCAGATTTTGGAAGTTTTCAGCTACTATTTCTTCAAATAAATTTTCTGTCCCCTTTCTCTTCTACTACTGAGATCTCTATAATGAGAATGTTATGCTTGAGGGTTTCTCTGAGTTCCCTTAGTCTGTTTTCATTTATCATTTTTTTCCTTTGGTTCCAACTGATTCTTTTCATTACTCTGTTCTCTAGGGCACTGATCTGCCTTCCTCTAGTCTACTATTTATTCCATTTAGTGTATTTTTAATTTCATTTATTGAGTTCTTGATCTCTGATCGGTTTTTATGTTTTCTGTCTTTTGTTGATGGTCTCACTGAGTTTCTCTGGTCATTTCCTGAGACCATTATCTTTATGTCTATTACTTTAAATTCTCTATCCAGTGTATTCTCTGTTTAGTTTAGCTCTCTTGCTGTGATTTGGCCCCATTCTTTCATTTGGGGACATAATCCCTTTTTCCTCATACTTTCTAATCTACTATGTCTCCTGCTCTTGAAAGTAGGAGCATTATGAAGAAGATATCCTGTAGTGCCCTACAGTACAATGTCCCTTCTTCCCCAGAACCTGGCACTTCGGGGGTGTCTCCTCTATGTATTGCATGTCCCTTACTGTTGTGGCTGAGCTGTGTTTACCTTTAGTTCATGTTTCTGCAATGGCTCTCTATTGTGAGAAGGGTTTGATGCCTCCGTTGTTAGTGGACCAGTCTGGGGCTTCCTTAGTCTTGAATTGAGTCAACCAAGCACTTGGCAGAAATGCAGTAACATCAATGTACCATGTGTTCTCTCTGCATAGTCCTCTGAGATGCTTTCTTTGGTGGGTGGGGCTAGCAGTTAGTCCATCTGTCTGACCCTGGCCCACTGCTGGGGCCACACTTAGACCCATGTGTATGGTTATCTTTCTTTCTCCTTAGTGCAGGAGCCACTTTAGTGTGGGGCTGGCCCCTGTTGGGACTGCTTGCACCCTGCTAGGCTTGTTGCACTGCCTTGGATGGCCTCAGGCCAAGGGCACATGGGAGGGGCAGGGCTGCAGGAGAATGCCGGGGTGGGGTGTGTTTTGCTAGCAAGGTCCTTACGGACCTCCTGGGCAAGGGAACTTGCAGCTGCCTAGGAAAATTGCCAAAGCTAGTTGGTCAGAAAGGAGTAGATGCACAGAAGAGCATAAGTTTGGAGGCATGGTGTTCGCAAGCTCACTGGAAATTATTGGAGCTAACGTGGTTTCTGCAGGTGTCTGTGTATTAAGGCTGGCAGGCAGGGGAGTGAAATGGATCCTGCCAGCTGTTTTGTTCTTGGAAATGTCTCCCAAAGATCCTTGACCCTCTAGCACAGGCTCTGAGATTGGCAAATAAATCTCTTTCCTGTACACCCCAGTGTTTTTCAGAAAGGTGCTTCTGTGCTGACTATCCATGGGATGTTTGTTGTGCTGTCTCTTGCAGGGTAGAGACTCTGCCCTCCCAGCTTCCAGAGCAGAGTTTGCTGCTGTTAAAGCTCCCACTGATTTTCAGGCCTTTCAAGGGCCAATATTATGGGGGCTCATCTTCCCGGTGTGTGTCCTCCATGCCCAGAGTGCCTGGCATGGGGGTCTGTTACCACTTCACTTTCCATGCCCGTGGCATCCCTACCTCTGGGGGACAGTCCAGGGGGTCCTTTTGACTCCTGACCACATCTCCAGGACCACATCTCCTGTTCTCTTCAGTGTGGTCTCTTCTCTGTATTTAGCTGTGGAGTCTGTTCTGCCAGCCTTTGGGTCATTTTCTGTGTTATTTACAGTAATGTGTGTGTTAACTAGTTATGTATGTGAGATGAAGTGAGCTGAGGATCCTCCTCTGCCACCTTCCCCAGGAGTCCTTCAAACAAATTCAAAATTATTTTCCTTATTCCCTATTTAATGACAAGAATGTTGACCTTTTTAAAGGGACAGGTTCAATTCATATTTTGGTACTGCTGTCAGTTTGGCTGCAGTCAGCTTCCTTTTCTAATCATGGCAATTAAGTTAATTGATAATGGTCATCAGTATCCTTGCAGAAGTTGTGTTTTTTGTTTTGTTTTGTCTTTAAACTATGAAGTATTAACCAGACATTTCCAGAATGCACAGCAGGAGATGTGTGTGAACAGAGAGGGCCTACTTATTTTCTGATTATCATCTTTATACCAGATCTTCCTAAAGGGGAATAAAATGTAATACTGGAAAACGTAAACTCCTAAAATTTAGGTGGATCCAACTGTGTACTCTTAGGTGACATTATTCAGACCTATGACTTTATCTTTTATTATTAAGAGAAACTTGCCTTCATTTTCATACAATTCATTCTTTGAGTAAAAAATTTTACTCTTATCCTCTGTAGAGTGAAGGAGTAAACCTGTTGGTTACTTTGTCTACTTTGACCACCTCTCTTATCACATATCTATGCTTGAAACCCTCCATTGTCAACCTTGAGAACATAATATATTGTCCCTATGTCGCAGTCTCACCTCCACCCCTGCTGGAGAAAGTTCCCTTGAATCTAGATACAAGTTTCCATTTGTTTCTATCTCCCAGACATTCTGTAGGCTGCCAAGTAACCGAGACATTAAATAGTTGACTGTGTTGGGTGTACAAATTGTTATGGTAAGGATTTATAGCCAAAGTCTTAACTCTGCATTCTGACCTTGTATATTTCTTTAATCACAATTTTCACTTATACTATCCATCATCACTTATATATTTTTCTATATGAAATCTTTCTGTGGAATAATCAGAATAAATAGAAATAAAATAAGTTACTCCCCCCACCTCCAAAAAGTGGTTCATTATTTTTTCTGCCTTTGACTAAATTAACTAAATTAGTTTGACTAAATTAGTCAGTTTTGTGAATGGTGAAAAGGGCTGTTGCATCATTCTCACAGTACAACTAGTAATAACTAAAAGCATGATGATCATGTGTTATTGTCAACCTCAGTGTTTAGAACTTGTTCTTGAACGTAACCAGTATTAGCATTGTGGTATTTAAATTTGAATTTTGACTTTAGATGTTGAGTCACTTATGAGCTTAGAATAACTACCAGATGAAAATACTAATATGCTTTCTGCTCTTAAGTTACCTTGAGACCTGGAATTATTATGAAATTTAAAGAGGTCGATATTCTGAGTTCTTTAAAATAATTGAAGTGTTTTTTATTTGTGCTTTAAAAAATATGTAAAATATGATGACTATAGAAAAAGCCAATCACCTGAAATTGATTTGTTTAGTTCTGTTAGCAATAAGTTGGTTCTTTTTTTTTTTTTTTTTTTTAAAGATTTTATTTATTTATTTGACACAGAGAGAGAGATTACAAGTCGGCAGAGAGGCAGGCAGAGAGAGAGGAGAGAGGAGAGAGGAGGAAGCAGGCTCCCTGCCGAGCAGAGAGCCCGATGCGGGCCTCGATCCCAGGACCCTGGGATCATGACCTGAGCCGAAGGCAGCGGCTTTAACCCACTGAGCCACCCAGGCGCCCAATAAGTTGGTTCTTTTAAGTCAGTTATATGCATTGATGATGAAAAGTCATAGCAAAGTTGTTTCTTTGAACATGCTGCTGCTGGTTGGCTTTTTTTTTTTAAATAGTATCTGAATAGTCTGAAAATGAATTTTGTCAGAAGGGATCCCTTCTTAAATTCTTCCACCCCACACCTGATGTAGAAGAGCAGATGGGGGTTAGAGAGTCCCAGATAGGTCTCTTTCTCACATATTTTTGTTTCCTTTCTTCTCAAAAGCAGTAATCTATGTCTGCCTCTGGGTGATCGACTTCCAAAGAATGTATGTTATGCCTGTGATAATAGCAGGACAAAATAACTCACTTTACTTCTTTTCTGTTTTAACTTATTTTGGGATTTTCCTACATCCTCCACACATACGGATAATGTATTTCATTGGGCATATGTAATTTACTGAGCTTTGTTATTACTATGAAACCCAATTATTGCAGAGAAAGAAAGATTGCTCCCATAAATACTCTTGTGCTAATCTTGTTTCAGACTGGCATTACAGGTGCTGTGCCAGGCATAATGCATGCTCGGTAGGTGGAAGGAAGGAGGACATTTTGTCTGATGTAAGAGATGTTTCTAGACCCAAGGAAATTCAAGAAGCAGATGGTGGCATCTTTTATTGTTAGCTGTTTGTTTTGATTTGTCTTGTTAATGATAGAGTAGTGAAGAGATAATGAAAAGTTCAGAGTAATGTGAATAGCTGCATATTTATAAAATAAGAAGAGTGGGTGTGGTAATTTTAAAAATACATTTTAAATATCGGGTTTCTGAATCCCGTAGTTGGGAGAGCTGTGCACCTAAGAAGAGTTGAATGTTGTAGTCCGGGTCACAGGCAGACGTTGGAATAAGTTTATATTTAGAAGAATCTTAATCAACGTTCATAAGTATGCTCTACATGTACTTTATTCCTTTGACTATTTTGTGACTAGCGTGTGTGGCTGTATAGAATATTGTACCTTCCTTGAAGTATTCAAATGACTTTCTTTTTATACACTTAATTGCAGCAATTTAAGTATATGTTTATATGTACAGCTATCTAATGATATGTATTAATTGAAGCAAGTCAAGAATAAAAATTCTGAAGCACTTAGAATATATATAGTTGAATATATCAAAGGAACTTAGAATCTTGCACGTATATCTTCCTGCTTCTCAAAAAGTAAAACTTCAATTTAAGCAGTACCTATCCATTGCACTGAGATTTCCCCTCTGAAATTTCCTACAATAGCTTATTGTTTGTTTGTTTTGCTTTGTTAAGATAAAATTTTCTGGGTATGTGAAGAAATCGATTTTGTTATATATATTTTTACTGTATTCTTCTCCCTTGTCCCAAAGCAGATAATCTGTGCTCTAAGTACCTTATATTTGTGGATGTTTGTGTGTTTGTATGACTTGTGCAATTTTTCTAGGAAAACAGGTAAATATTTCTTCCAATACCAGTCAAGCAGAGTTAGAAGCAAATAATACCAGTTTAAAGACAGAACTAAGAATGGAGTTTTATCTCTTTCCAATAAAAGAAATGGAAGGAAGCAGACAGGAAAGTATTAGATCCCTAAGAGTAGAAAACCGCATAATTATCTACCCAACTACCTACGTATTTGTCCATAATAATAATAATACATCAAGATGTAGACTTGTTCTGTGTCATTGAATCATCCTATATAATGAGAGAAGGCAACTTTCTAGACCTATGTTTTCAAGTTACCAGCCATGGCTTTGAGGCCAGAAATTCTTTGTTCCAAAGGACATTAAGAGGATTTTGTCTTGGTAGAAAATGATATATTTTTGTTGAAAGGGATAGAGAGGCTAAATGTCCACAGTAAAGGTATGGGCATAAATAGCCCAAATTGGGGTTTTACTTTGAAGAGAGAATTGATTTTGAAAGGACTGGTAACAATGAAGGAGACCAAAGCAGTGGTTCTTGGCTCCTGTGAAGGTGGGAGACCCATGATCTTGTGGTTTCCAAGGTTAGACCTCGGTCTTCCCAGCCACAGCCCCGGGAGCTGTGCCTGAGGAAACCCACGAGGGCCTACATGTAACGGAACCGATCACGTGGGGCTGCGTGGTGGATATCTCGTGCCAAGGTCATGGTGTGTACATTACTAGCACTTCTTCCCCACTTGGAGTCATAGAGTGCATTTACTACTCGAACATGGTTAAGACTGCATTCTTCTCCAAAATGGGGCTTTGCAGTCAGAATTAGATTTAGGAGAGTAAACTACGTGATGTTTCTAGCCCCTGAATGTTTTGCAGGATACAGAAAAATATCAATGATCATCTCTATGAGGGATAGTTTAGGAAAGTATTGGTCTGTATGTGATGCATAATCATTTATCATCGGGGTTTGGGCTTATGCCGTGTGGGCTGGTAAACTTGTCTGTGCAAAGCTGCTGTTGCATGGCATCCAGGGCCTGAAGCTGCTATCAGTAAGCCAGGTCAGCAGTTGAGACATGCGATGGGGCTGAAAAAATATAAATTGGAACCTCTAGGGTTGAATTGAAATATAAAAAGACAAACTAGAGCCTACATTTATTCCCCATCATCTGTGACCTGGATGATGCGGGTGACATGCAGCAGCTTGCGGCTTTCCCCAGGGTTGGACACATGCCTAGCTGGGGACTCAGAGAAGTCAAAATATATTGTATGGGAGTTAGAAGGTGTGATCACCTGCAAGCCTAAGTCACATCTATACAAACAAGGTGAATTAACAGATTAGTCGAAATGTGTGTGAGCTGTCCCAGAATGTGGCCCCCTACACTGAACTTTGGTTCATAAAAAGATTGCTGCTTCACTTCTGACTTAAAAAGAATACACATATTTTTCTTCAATCCAATCCTCATCTGGAATTGCACAAGAAGGGGAATTCTGGTAGAATGTAGTTACAGTTTGCAAAATTGTCCAAAGGCAAGTTGGTCTCCTGTACATTTCTTTTGTCCTCATGGAATTTGCAAATAAACACAGACGCAAAATCCTGTTCTCACCTCTTATGATGCAAATATTCTTGACACAAATGAAAAACACGCTTATTTCCTCCAAAAGAAATCCATTTGGAGAAGATCATTCCTTTGCTACCTGAACTCATATTCCCCCCTTTGAGATCCCGTATCTTCAATATGTTTAAATACTACTACATTTAGAATTTCAAGGTAGGGAATAGGAGAGAGGAAGAAAATAATCAGTCGATCTATGCACAAAAATGTTATATTAAAGTAAGAATGAAATATATAACTGTTAACACTCCTCATCTTTATGTATGTAGTTCTAACTGGCATTTACAGTTATCTTTTTCTACAACCCATTCTATTTACCCCTCCTGTCAGCAAGCACCTTAGCTATTTGTGAATCTTTGTTTGATGGGGTAACCGAAACATTCATAGCTAAAGAATCTGGGTCAGGGCACCTGGCTGGCTCAGTGGGTTAAAGCCTCCGCCTTCGGCTCAGGTCATGATCTCAGGGTCCTGGGATCATCGAGGCCCACATTGGGCTCTCTGCTCAGCAGGGAGCCTGCTTCCTCCTCTCTCTCTGCCTGCCTCTCCGCCTACTTGTAATCTCTCTCTCTGTCAAATAAATAAATAAAATCTTAAAAAAAAAAAAAAAAAGAATCTGGGTCATTCACAGTCCTGCCTGTGTTGGGATGTTGCAGCTTTCTACTGATTTTTCTCATAGGATGTGAATATATTTATGAGTGTCCTGAAGATATTTCTTGCCTTCTGGATATACTCATCATTGTGTTATTGCATCCAAATTTCCCTTTGAAAATCAGGGTCAATAACTCCAGGCAACAGAGTACTCTTTGTTTTGCCTGCTGACTAATTGATATGAGGAACTCAGCGCTCCCAACTTCCAGTTTAATAGACTATTGCTGTGTCCTGGTGAAAGCATTTGTTCCTTGAGAACTAAGACTGCTTACCAGCAGAACCCCAAGAAGATTTTTACTAATTGGTCAGTAGAAGTAATAGAAGAGCCACTTACTGTTTCTACACCTTGATTCCTAGATCCATGAATTTTGATCATGGGAGAAACAATATTGTAGAGTTCTTGCTGATTGAGAGCATATATCATATCCTAGAGGACATTGTTTCAGGTTCACAAAGCATATCCACTAACTGGCACGGTAAGCAAATCTAAAGAAGTTTATCCCACTAGTATAGCCAGTCAACTTCTTTTGTGCTGATTTGATCAGAAACATGCTAAGACCAATGAATTCCATTAGTAAAGGCCCATTATTTCACTCAATTTGCTGTAAGATTACTTTCTTGGTCAGAAGCAACACTGTGTGGAATATCAGGGTAGAGGTATTGTGTAATTTCATGGATATTGGTTTTGGCAGAAGCATAGTGGACAGAGAGGGCAAATCACAGGCAGAGAAAGTGTCTGCTAGTGAAAGCAAAGATCTGTCCCTTTCATGATAGAAGTGGTGCAGTATAATCATCATGCTCTGTGGGCTGACTGGCCCCTCCCAGAGACATGTTGCCTTGTCAAGACTCAGTGTTGATTTCTGCAATTAGCAAGTTAGGCTCACAGTGACTGGCTATGTGAGTGGAAGCCCATGGTGATGAGTCCACGTATAACCTCTATTCCTATCTCAGGGTCCACTTTCATCATTGGCGTCGTTGAGCACAGATAGTGGTGGCTAAGAAAACAGAACAAATGCCGGCATCAAAAGAATGGGTCGGCTGGTCTGTGACATTATTATGCTGCTGTTTCGCTAAACTTTCTCTTTGGCAAACATTTGCATGGGATGCAAATGTATTCATAGTCTCTCTCAATTAAGAAATCTCAATGTCTGTCCTTTCTAATGATTCTTTTATTCCCTTTCCATTCATTACTAAACCATTAACCATTGCACAAGAATCCCCATAGATTTTTCCTGGGGCCATCCATGCCTTCTTGCAGGTTAAGTATGTAATGGGGGGGGCGGGGGTTGTTGCTGCTTAAAGTTACTACACCCATTCTGGGCATTGCCTAAAGTGTGGCTGTAGTGCTGCGATGCTCCACTTCCAGGTACCGTCAGCGTGGGATGTAGAATCTTCGGTGAAAGAGCCCCATATGTTTTTCTTCTGTAAAGTGTTCGCATTGTCTTTACTTACATATCGTAGCAGGAATACAGGCCATGGGACTTTGAACCATGTACTCATTCAGCTTCTTTGTGCCATCAAGACATTATAGGTGTAAGATAGAGTTAAAGTTGGATTATATCTGGTTCAGGGTGCTGCTCAGACCAACAGGGTGGGCTAGCAGATCACCGACAACGGCATGAGGGGCCACAGTGCCTGATAACCGCGTAGAACTTCACTGCATAAAACAAATGGTTTGTACGCTTGTTATGTTTTATCTCTTTGGCATTTTACATCTAAATTCTACTTGTAATGGTTTCTTTCAAAATGTTATCTCCATTTTTTTCCCCATAAAACCATTCCACTTCCCAAGAGGAGGCCAATATTCTAGGCATCATATACTCCAGCTTTGGTTTCTCAGTTATCCGCTAGGGCCCAGCATTCTTTAGCATGTTGTAATGGCAAAACAGCACACAGGACATCCCGAAAGATCAGTGCTAGTCTTTGTCTAGCTGAAAGCAAACAGGAAGTCTGCCAGGAATAACATCCCAGGTCTTGAACAGAATAAATTTCTCCATGGCAGTGAATAGTGTAATACACCTGAGCCGTGCTGAATACCAACACGTGTTATCTTCCAGGGAATTAAAATGTGTGCACTTGCCTGTTGGATTGTTGTCAACCACAGAAAGGTCCTCACTGCCCTCTTATACATCTTTATTATGGTGAGTTCAAGACTGGAGAGAATGATTTTCAACCTCAGAACTCTCAAAGGGAAGTGAGTGCTCAACATTAGCCAGAAAAAGAACTAAGCCTAGGAAGGGGAAACTGTGACTCTTAGGCCAAAATCATCCATCCTTTCATATTTCCCCAAAAGAGTCTAGTGCTCTTTTACACTAACTTACTTCTGATGCATGAAGTGCTCTGGGCGTAGGGAGTATATGCCCAATTATAACATATGAAGGAAGGAATAGGGTGATATATTGAATATTGATTTTGACTATGCTGGGGGTTACTGAGTACTGATTCAGAAACTGCTGGCGTTGGGGCACCTGGGTGGCTCAGTCGGCTGAGTATCTGCCTTCCACTCAGGTCATGATCCCAGAGTCCTGGGATGGAGCCCTGCGTTGGGCTCCCTGCTCGGCGGGAAGTCTGCTTCTCCTTGTGATCCTTCCCCCTCTCATGCTCTCTCTCACCCTCTCTCTCAAATAAGTAAATAAAATCTTTTTTAAAAAAGAATATGCTGGGGTTTTTGTTTAAACATAAATATGAATAATAATTTAGATTTCATAAATGCTAAATAGTATACCTTTAATTCTACTTACCTTGCCTTTCCCATAAGTGGGTTTAGATATTATGTAGTTCCTTCTGCTTCTGGACATCAGTTAATCCGAACCCCATCTTTTCCAGACTTCAGCTTAACGAAATGCTCAGATTTCGAGATGGGCCTGCTATTAGCCTCACAGATAAATTCTCTAATAAAATAGTGAACACTTAAACTATAAAAAATAGTCTACGTGGTTGAAAATCATTAGCCTATCAGTACATAATTACTATTTTCTTTTATAAAGGAAAACTTAATATAAAATGTGGTTTATATAGTATAAATCAGAAAACAGTTTTCTTATTTTAATGCTAAGTTAGTGTTTTATCTTTGAAGCTATAGTTTAGTCTGTATCATGAATTCTGAATCAGAGTACAGTGAAAAATCTGGGTATTTTTTTAAAGATTTTATTTATTTATTTGACACAGAGAGAGAGAGAGATTACAAGTAGTCAGAGAGGCAGGCAGAGAGACAGGGAGAGGAGGAAGCNGAGAGATTACAAGTAGGCAGAGAGGCAGGCAGAGAGACAGGGAGAGGAGGAAGCAGGCTCCCTGCTGAGCAGAGAGCCCGATGCGGGCCTCGATCCCAGGACGCTGAGATCATGACCTGAGCCGAAAGCAGAGGCTTTAACCCACTGAGCCACCCAGGCGCCCAAAAAATCTGGATCTTAAAAGGTCTCAAACCTCGAGCCACTTTATATATCTGGAAAAATTCATGCATTTCTTATGAAACAGAAAGCCAAGGAATGCTTTCTATTTCGAAGATCAAGAGTGTCCTCGATGCAGAATTCCTGGATGTATTTTGTGTACTTGTACCACTGTAGTTGCTAGTGTATGGTTCAAAAAGTTCTGGGTCATTTTTTAAGTCTGAAATGTGACAGTTCGGCCTATAATGATTTTCCATGAATGAGGGCAAGTCTAAAGGTGGTCAGTTCGTGATCGTTTTGTCTTTCTGCACAGCTGTGGTTAGCTTATCAGCAAATGGCCCTTTCTGTGCTCAGGCATTTCCCTTGTGTTTTAGGCAGGAAGAATGGCAAGGGCGCAACTGCAGCCAATGAGCCTGCTCGCTTTTAAAAGGCTCCCTAGAAGCTGACCAAGGGGTTCGTTATGCATCTTATTAATGAGAGATCACGTTCATTTGGCTGTCCCTAGCTGAGATACAGCTGTTACTCTCGCCCCCTCACTCCCTTCCCCGAACTGCNGTTTCTCTGCACTTGGGCAGTCCTGTTTGCTAGTTTGTAAGTGAGAAAATTCCTGAGTTCTCATCTCTGCCCATGTGTACACACACACACACACACACACACACACACACACACACACACACACACACACACACACACACACACCACACACACACTATATATTCAGAGCAACTATGGTATATATGTTCATGATGCTCTGAATTCTATCCGTAGGTAAGAACATGGAGAGGATGGAATATGGACTTCTGTGGGCAGCCAGCCCGCCACACCAACTGAACCTGCAACGCCTAAAGATTATCAGTACAGTTTATACTCTAAGAGTGTAAGAGAGTATAAGCTCCATGTCTTTGTTACTCTAACTCTAAACCCTAGGACAATGTCTGGTTTATAGTAGGTGCAAAGTCCATGTTCTTGAAGAAAGGAAGGAAGAAGACATGGGCGCTTATCTTAAAGCAGAATGCCTTCAGCTTCTAATGAGGCATGATTCTCTTTTTCTTCCTTCTTCAGTTTCTTCCAGTCATGTTCCACAGGGCTGTGATGGTCATAGCGATGGGTTTCTGCTTTCACACCAAGGGGGCACGGGGGACATGCATCAGGAGGTACTCAGCATGCCTACATATATGGGTTTTGAAGGTGAACACGTTTGGATCAAAATCTGAACTGACTCCCTTGGCTATCAATACTTGGATTAGTTTCAGTCCGACAAAGGCACTGCGTATTGATAAGCGTATTCACTTGTTGGAATTGTTAAATATTAGTATAGAAAATGACCTTCGAGTTCATTCAGGCTGTTTTTACAGAGGAGAGAATAGACTCAAGTTTAGCGATCATCTGTTTTTGCTCGTGAGGTAACTTCTTCACATCACAAGACTTCTGGTCAGCAAGGCGTCATGTGCTCCCCGCACACAAAGAGGGCTTGCCAAGGTTTATAGAATCCCATTGTGCAGAACTGCAAAGAGAATTTGGGCCTTCCAACCGTTGCTCTAGCTTTTCCTCCCTCTGTATTGTGCTGACTGTGAGTGAGCAGTTTTAAAAATGATTATGAATGAAATTCACATTGGGAATGTGTTCAAAATTCCAAATTATTGGGGCAAACACTGATTCAGTGTCTGGAGGAGGCCCATGAAACAGCATTTTTAACAAGAACCCTGAATGATTCGGATGCAGGTGGTACACAGATCCCAAACTGAAACAATAAAATAAATGAAATGAGGCTTAAATTTTACAGCTCCTAGAAGAGCTCATGAAAATTCTTAGCAAGTAGAAACCTGGAAAAAACATGCCTGCATGAAACTAAAGACAAGTGTTTTCCTGATTAAAAAATCAAAAGCACAATGTTTAAATATGAATAATCCTGCTAATGCTCACTATGATAGTGTACATGCCTAATGTGCTTCATTAAGACATACATTTTATAAACTCCATGCCACTTGCATAGATAATTTATGGAATCTAATTGCATTGGAACTGGTGTTTTCACTGCAGAATACCATCTGGGGCTGCTGTCCAAAGGAGAACTCTGTTCCAGGAGCTCAACGTTTGCTGCTTTATTTCATGGAGCATTTATGTGGCCTCCCAAGAATATATTGCATCCAGCATTAACCCTCCTTTACATATTTACCTTAAATTATAATTTATTCTGGATTCTTTATTTTGATGGAACAGAAAAAAGAAGCTATAGCTGAAAATAAAAAGTCATGCTAGTTCCTATATATATTTCCTATATATGTATAAAAACAAAAATATAAAAATTATGTATAAATTATAAAAATTAAATATAAAAATATACATTTATAGATACATAATTTTTTAACCTCTGACTAACCTTATGAGAGGGATTATCTCCATTTTACAGAATAGAAAACTGGGACTCAGGTTAATAAATCTGTCTCTCTTTGAAAGAATTGAAAAAAACTAAACTGTTCCAAAGTGCGATCTTCTCAGCACATTGCTGTCTCTCTGCATCTCTCTGACTTGTCTCTCCATCCATTTATCCAGTTGATTTTTTCCATCTACCTCCCTAACTTTCTCTGTTCCTACCACTCACCCATAGAGCATCATTCTTCAATTGAAAGTACGACTTTTATCAGGTCCCTTGAAATTTTACTCTAGGTTTTTTCCTAACTATCCAAATTAGAACTTCTACCCTACAAAAAGTCATAGATTTTTAGAGTGGGATTATTAGTTTGACAAGCCATCAAAATCTCTCCTGTTACATATGAGGAAGCTCAGGTCCAAGAAAATCAAGCAACTTCTTTACGCTGGCATATTGAGTTATTGGCAGAGCTTGAATATAATTAAGTCTTTGACATTTTTCCATTAGAACTTTAGGTTAAGGACTACTAGTTAAAGGCTGAATGAACTTAAATATAGCATTTTTAGGTAACTAAAAGAAGGGGAAAAATCTATTCAGAGATTCAGTTTGTTGCATGAGATACTTAGTGGAAGTAGTGATTTTACTAATCATGTGCAATTGCAAATTCCAGAATGAATATGGTGTTTCCTAGAGATTGATACCGTTGTGTAGTTCAGCACGCTCCATTTCTGAATGAAGTTTGCCCCCCTATGAGCTAAATCTCCATCAGATTCTGTTAAGACTTTGGTTTCTGTAGTGTTAGATTTGGCTGAACCTATCTAAGGTATGTCTAGCAGTTTTGACAAGGTGTTACAATAGATTAACCATCGCTAGGGTGTAATCTTGACTGTTCTAAAATGTTCAAATGTCAGTACCAAATGATGTAGAATAGAAATAATATCAGGGTGCTTATTTTTGCCAGTTATATGAAAGATGCTTAACATATGATATTAATGTTAATCCTTGCAACCATTCCATAAGTATATACTTTAGTAATTTTGAAAATACTTTTTACTTATATTAATGTTTTCATTTTATAAATTGCCAAACTGAGATTGAGAAGTAATTTCCTCAAGAACACATAGAATCACATGAGCTATGTTACCTGCATAAGAAGCAGGTGTATATATATGTATGTATATACATATAAATAAGCAAAATATATCTCACTGTAGTATACATCACAGTATAGTGGAATACTGCAGAAAACACATATCACAAAATGTGAAAAATAAATGTAATGGTTCAAGTTGCAGTCAATAGTTGATTTGGACTAGTTTTATAGTTAATAAAATGGTAATATTATTTTTAAATGATGGATATGCAGCAGTTTTTCCCAGAAAATACTTCTTAATTTCTGTCAAAATATGTACCTATATAAAAATTCAAATATGTGCTAAACCTATAAAATACCTTATTGTGTTTAGTAATATAATAATTTGTGGATTTTTAAAAAGGATCATAACGCTCAGGCCTTTAATTCAAGGAGTTTACAAAATCATTGGAATCATCCCTCTTTTTTTTCCCCCAGATTTTATTTATTTGCCAGAAAGAGAGAGAGAGAGAGAGAGAGAGTCTTTGACAGAGAGAGAGAGAGAGAGCACAGGTAGGCAGAGCAGCAGGCAGAGGGAGAGGGAGAAACACTGAGCGGAGAGCCTGACATGCGAGTCCATCCCAGGACTCTAGGATCATGACCAGAGCCGAAGGCAGGTGCCTCACTGACTGAGCCACCCAGGAGCCCCTGGAATCATCCCTCTTAATCTTTTGAAAACTGTCATGAAAATGGTTTTATATTGCTAATTTTAAACACCATCTGTATTAATTAGGGTTCTTCAGAGAAACAGACCAGTAACATATATATATATATATATATACGTTTGATAGATACATGCCAGTTTGGGGTCTCTTTCTGCGTGGAAGGGGGAGATTTGGGGAAGGGTAATAAGGAAAATTTCCCTCTTGTGGCAGTGTGTCATCTTTTCCTGATTAAATGAATGTTTATCATCACACACCCGCTTGACAGACAAACCGGGCAGTCGTGAAACAGGAGCTGAGTGACGTGGGCAGTTAGAACTTGCCTCTGGTGGTGTCCCCCACCTGGAAACAAACAAAACACCAGCCGCTGAAGAGCCCTGGAGACCACTGTCCCTCCTTGGGACAGACCTACATCAAATTTAAAGGTCCTGAGCTAGAACTTATAGATTCCATCGCCTCCCCTGGCAACTTACCCCAGCATTTAATCCTTCTGACTGTAGGAGTCAAAAATTCAAGGTTAACTGTCATGAACGAGAAATTCACACTTTCGCCTGAAAGTCTTAGCAATAATGAGATAAATGTTTTATAAATGTAGGGTTCTAACGTATAATTTCCATAAGTGGGATTAAAATCGGATGGTATTATCAATATTTAGTGTATTTTACTTTTCCTTTATTCAGAAAATATTTATTAAGTGCCTACTGTGTGTCAAGAACTGTAGCGTCCTGTTCACACTCTCTTTACCAGAGGCTACAACTCTTGTGATTTCTGTTTTTAAACTCTCCTGGTGATAAATTTCATAAATACTAATAAAAGGTTTATAGCACTGTTCATTAAATACTCACTTAAGCTATCGTGTGCTGATTTGCTTTCATGGAATATGAGAATTTAACTCATTTAGCTGAGAAGAGCATATGGTTCTTTCTTGTCAGATGATTTAATTCACTGGCATTATTTGATACTGACTTTTTGTTTTAATTTGGATATAAATATTCTCTAGTTTTTTTTTAATAATTAAAAGGATGTAGTTTGTGTCTCCCTGTACTATGAAAATAAACGATATGCTGTAGAATTAAAAGTCACATTCAAGTATCTGAGCAAATCTGTTTCCTGGCTTACAAGAACCTGTCTCATAGGAAAATATCTGTACTGTTCACATGACCTCCGCTTTATTCGTTGCATTTTAGTCTACTTGTTCTTCATAAAACTCGCTCACAGATTTCAGCTTTTCTTGTTACTTTGGGGATGAAGAGGGATAGCAAATAGGTAGCTTGATTTACCCCGTATGAAAATACATCTCAAAATAAAAGTTAGAAGATTTATCTTTACTCCCTTAGATTTTTGTTTCAATGTCAAGATGTTCCATTTTTGAGCAATTCTTAATAATTCAACGAATATTTGTTAAACGCTTACCATTCACCATGTGCTTTACATCACTGGCTTCCAAATACTGGTCCCTAGATCACTGCTGTGTTGGGTATAAAGGACTGTGGGGTGCTGCAGATTTTCCATCACCACACCCACTGCTGGTACTCGGTATGTCTGGAATCTGGTCATGGTATGGTACTGCTGAAGTAGATTTAATTAGGGAATAAGTGCAGTTGATAAAGTAAAAGTCAAGTAGACTTTCTAGTGGAAAGCCGCTGTCTCCTTGCATCGGCACTGTGTATACTTTGCCTTGTATACTGGAGACTACAGCTTGTTTTCATTTCAGTTAGTTACCTCTCCTAGTGATTAAGTCCACAATGAATAATATATTTCTATCACTCCTTGATAAATTGCCAGCTTAAGATATTACATTGACTTGCCATCATGACATATGCACGAGAGATAATTTGATAAAGAATGACATTCTGATAACTACATGCCTTATTTTTTTTGGAAATCCATCTCTAACCAAGTTTTACTTGTGGTTGGAATGGTATTTCCTCCAATCCAAGCTCCAGGAAACTACTACAACTGTTTTGTGTGTGTGTGTGTGTGTGTGTGTGTGTGTGTGTGTGTGTGATGATTAGAGATTCCAGCCTGAAAATGAAGTCAATTTTGTGGAAAGCAGGGTCGAGGTATAGAAGAAAAATAGTCTGTTGTGGTATATAATTCGAGCCAAGCAATTATCTCTCACCTAACATGAAGCCGTCCATTCAGAACTTTTAAAAAAAATAAGCCATTAAATTATATTCATTTTTCAGTTTGAATTATCTGTGATAATTTATAACTAGTTATGAATTGACTGAACTGGATGACTCAATATTAAGATAATCATTATTTCCAAAGCAGTTTATGAATTCAGTCATACTAGATAAAAATAAAATCATTCTTTCAATGAAGCCTTCTTAACTACAGTTACATTAGAAAAATAAACATTGGCATATCTAGGAAATTCTTTAAAAGGAGGGGATCAAACTCTACAAGATAGTTTTAGAAGCTAAAATAATATTTAAAATACTTACTTAAAAATATTTAAAGTATTTTTAGAAGCTAAAATAATCCAAGATGACTGGTGTTCTTAAGAGAGAGACAGAGAAACAGGCACAGAGAAATTTCTTAGAGAAGTCACCAGAAGCACAATTCAGAGAAGAAAATTGTGTTAAATTGGACTTCTTGAAAATTAAGAGAGTCTGCTTTCCAAAGAGATGGATAAGACAAGCAAAAAGACTGATACGATTTTTAAGTTTAGAATCTTATATATCAAAGCATGTGGCATTCCACACTCCTATTATGTATGATTTAATGAAACATAATTGAATATAATTTCAGATCATAAACATTATTTAAATATACAGTGAGTAATCTATGTAAATTTAATTTTTGTTGTTGGTATTATTCTGATACATCTTTATAAGAATGAACTATTTTTATTTTATTTTTTTTAAAGATTTTATTTATTTATTTGACAGAGAGAGAGAGAGATTACAAGTAGACAGAGAGGCAGAGAGAGAGAGAGGAGGAAGCAGGCTCCCCGCTGAGCAGGGAGCCCGATGCGGGCCTCGATCCCAGGACACTGAGATCATGACCTGAGCCAAAGGCAGAGGCTTTAACCCACTGAGCCACCCAGGCGCCCAAGAATGAACTATTTTTAGAGGACTTGGCCATCCACATGGCCTCAGTACTGAAAGCAAACATTGAAATAATCCTTTTCCTTGAGTGTCATTATTAGCATTTTTATTACTCTTATAGAATCGTTGTTAAAAATAGACAACCCGTTGACATTGATGTGACTGGTACACTCATAACCGAATCCTCATTTTTCCCTTTTATGCCTCAGGTTCTATTGCCGAAGACTAACAGAAAATATGCATTCTGCCCTCAGCTACTTTTATTGCATATGTTCTCTTGCTTCCCTAAAAGATAAAATTTATTCCCTTTATTCCTTTTTTTTCTGATATATTTGTTCTTTGTAACTTATGTTAATTTTTCTGGTTCTACATCAAGATGCCTTATTTTCAGGAACTTGAATTTTTCTTCTCACTTATTCAAACACTAAGAGCAAGTTGTCATCATAAAGACATCACTTTGCCTTTCTTTCTGAGTTATTTTTGTTTGCCTGTTGAAATTTATGCATCTTTTATTTTTCTAAGTCCTTGGTTTTATTATTGGCCCATCCCATTTGATACCACCACTTTACAATGCCTCTATTTTCACAGTATGATATGCAAAACATAGACTCATGACAGATGTTGTAAATTTGCCTAATTTGATTTGGGAAAAGAAATTGGGTCGTTTGTCTTAGTAAATTCAAAATACGGTTTCAGTTAAATTTTTTTGTTTTGTAAACATTAACAATTGAGACAAGACCCCATGCCCTACCTTTTAAAATTTTTCTTCATGAGTCTATCACTGCATAACTAAGAACACTCTCTAGTAAATAAAACCATCAACATTATTAGTATAGATTTATATTTATTATTAAGGCTTTGTGATATCTAACAGAGACCAGTAAATAATAAGACCAATTAGGTGCCCTGATTTTCTTTTACAAGATTGGCATTGTTTCAAAACTTTTAAAAGTGCTCATTGCTTAAAATCCATCATAGTTCACTATGTATTTTTTTCATAGTTCAATATCATTGATTTGAGTGGGGAGGATATCAAAGATGTGGCATGAAGCAAGAAGCTGTGTCCATTTTTCCAAAAGGCCATAAATGCTTAGAGAAGGTGTTTGGAATTGAGCCCCTTGCCAAAATCCTGGGGCAGCCTTCAGGCATGTCAAGGAGTTTTACAGATAGCCAAGATCAGTCGTCAAGGCCAAGAATAAAGGGCACACAGGATTGGAAGATAACGGGCCTCACCACAGGCCTTCGTCTTTTCTCAGCACGTGGTTGGATACAGGACAGCACCAGGGGGACGTTATAGCCTTTGTCTGACTGCTCTCTCTGACAAGATCAGTTCCCCAGGAGATGCCTGATCCTATAAGGTCAGAGCCAGGGCACTGGAGGGAAATGAGGTCTGGGTTCGGAAGGGAGAATCTAGGTAGTATACCAGATCACGCAGTAGAGTTGTCACAGCAGCGTGGACTGTCTTGCATCTGGGGCTGACCGGGAGCCTTTGACCGGGTCTTTATTGACCAGGTAGTTCGAGGACTTGTGGCAGGATTCAGTGTAATTCTTGCACTGTTTACTTTCCTATAGGCAGTTTGAAAAAAAATCTTAGACCCTATAATACTTTCTCTACTAGGACATATTTAATAGGCAATTACCTCAAATGTAGACGGAGAAAGACCAATCAAAAGCCATTACCTTAAGCCTTTATTACAACATTACAACATGAGATAGTTAAAGATGCCTGTTTCGTGGGGAGCCAAGTAGATTAAAGGTTTTATATGATAGGATTGAGGAAGGAAGTCATGGTTTAGTCTTACCCCAAGAATAATTCATTGTTCGAATTCTTGGAAACGATGGGAAGCAGAGCTGTTACTCACGGGATAAGAGGCAGAGGCTGCCTGCCCTCGTTAAGCAGTGGTTCGTCAGTTGGGATTTAGCAAAAAAGGGTGGAAAGGAACAGTTGAAACTAAGATATTACAAGGGGTCAGTGCAACATTTTTAGTCCTTCAGTTCTTCCTTTGGCCAGCATTCATTTTATCTTTTTTAAAGATTTCATTTATTATTTATTAGAGAGAGAGCATGAGCTGGGGGAGGGGCAGAAGGAGAAGCAGACTCTTTGTCAAGTGGGGAGCTGGATGCGGGGCTCGATCTGAGGACCCCCGGATCTCAACCTGAGCAGAAGGCAGTTGCTCAACCAACTGAGCCCCCCTGGTGCCCCTGGCTGGTGTTAGTTTAACGCATATGATGCTTAGGCCAGTTGTCAAAGTCTGGATTGTTACCTCTACTGGATTTCCATGAGTGCCACCCATGACCTTTGGAGAAGCTTGAATCTTGAGGGCATTCAGCAGCTCTTCCTATGACTTTGAGGACTTTATCCCTGCCCGTGTTCTACTTTTGCAGTTTTGCTAAGGCTATTAGTTTCGCAGGGAGAAGATATGCCAGAAATATTCTCAACAATTTTGAGTGAAATTGCTGATGTTGATTAAGCTTGCAGCCAATTTTTCTGTGAACATTATAGCTGATTGTGGTAGCCAACATGAGCAAAATGGAAGAAAGTGGGATCTAAGGGACGTTATACACAGCTGATTTTTAAGAATGTCACTCATGATTACTCTGGGAGTAAAAACACATTGTAAACAGTGCGACCATTGGTAAATTTCCATGGCCTTTTGATTTATATCTTGAAGCACTCTGTAATTGCCATGGATTGTCCCTGATTGCTTTGTGCATTAAAATCTAGAAACAAATATTAATAGCCTGGGTGCTTTTTTCTTTAACTTGAGAGATATGCAATCACTGAAGTTATTTATACAAGCATGTTTTATTTATATATGTAGTGAAACTATGAAAACTGGACTTCTCGATTTTTCAGATCACTTTTTCCCATTGTAGGTTAAATTTGCTATACAAAGAGTTCCCATAATATTTAAGACTTAATTAAAAATCGGATAATGCCAACAAACTTTTCATTATCTTTCCATTTTTATTTTATTAATTTTTAAGATTTTATTAGAGAGAGAGCTCGAGTGCACGCAAGCAGGGAGGAGGGGTGAAGGGAGAGGGAGAAGCAGACTTCCTGCTGAGCACGGAGCCCCATGGAAGGCTCTGTCCCAGGATCTTGGCATCACGACCTAAGCTGAAAGCAGATACTTAACTGACTGAGCCGCCCAGGTGCCCCCTTTCTTTCCATTTTTAAAGTAAAGGAAAAAATCATTCATTATCTGATGGACATTCAAAGATAATTTTAGGCATAAATGACAAATTTATAGTTGTTTTTCTGGATTTGGAAAAGGTAAAAACAAGAATTGAAAAGTATAACATAACATAAATATGACATGTTTTACTTTTTAATGTAAGAAATAATTTAAAAACCACAGCAACATGGAATAATGATTATTCAGAACGTAGTCTCTTCAAAAATTAAGTACTTTTTCACTGTCTGAGAATAGCAATAATTTGATCATTTCATATGAAAAGATAATTTACTTATTTTGTATATTATCCAGGAGTATTTTGAAATAAAAGGTATATTAACTTTTCTCTTTATGAATCTAATGAATCATTAACACTGAACCAGTTTTTGGACCCCGCATTTTAATTTTTCTTTTATATTTGTTTTATTATTTTATGTTTATAATCTTGATATGCCATTGTATGTATGTGTTTAAATATATACAAATATATAATCATGTGAGTAGATTATAATATCACACTTTTAGCTTTAGCCTTAAAATACAATTAGCTTCATAAACATATTAAATATATGAACATTTTATATAAAATTTCCCATCTTAAACTGTAATGTGTTATACGCTATATTTTACAGTATGTATATAAGATATACATATACATACACATATATTCATGTATATAGTGTGTATGTTTATATGTATTTATGTGTATGTATATGTTTATAATCATCCAAAAGCATTTGTGGATTCTGAAACTTTTAAGAATAAAGTTCACTTAAAGTTAACATAGTGATTAAAATTAATATTTTCTTCCTATTTTGATTCTGTCCACATATTCAAAGAATTTTCATTTAATTAAGTCTGTATTAACCTATTTTAAGTTTAAGGAACAGGAAATAAAATTTTGATGAATATTGTCTCCCCCCTCTTTTTTTAAGCATTATAAGAATTTATGGTAGTAATACTTTAAGAAAAAAACCTTTATTTAAATTGTATTTGGTAAAAGGCAATCTTATATATTTGTGCAGTAAAGGATTAATATTGTCCAGAGAGAGAGTTGTTTTTTGCCCCTGGCTCCTGAGAAGTCACCTCTGAGTTCTTGCAATGTCCTGTATAATAAAAGGGTCTTTGTTTACTCGGGGTCTTGGTCAAAGACAGATAGCAATGCTGACAATGTGGTTTGTAGTGGGGGCTTTTGATCACCCAATATCAGCTCAACCTCCAGAGGGGCTGGAGGCCATCAGCCAGGTGGGCAGACATTCATGGCAGTCTATGTGACCAAACCCCCAGAGAACTCTGTACACCAGGACTTGAGTAAGTTTCCTTGGTGGGCAATACTCCATGTGTTTTATCAGACATTATTGCTGCAAGAAATAGGCCCTGTCCATGTCCACATGATTTCTCTTGGGGAGAACAACTAGAAACTTGTGCCTGGTGCCCGGTGGCCCTCTTTTTGTAATTTCATCTGTATCCTTTTGGTGTAGTATTCCCTAACACTGAAAATCATGGCTTTTGCAAGTTCTGTGTGTTCTTCTAGTGAAGTACTGAGCCTAAGAGTGGTCTTGGGGACATCCAAACGTGCAATCAATGTCAGAAGTGAGAGTGGTTTTGGGGACTTGTGAATTTTGCAATATTTAAAATCTAAAATATTTGTGAAAAGAATGGTAACTTACTTGAGAGTTAAAAATCAACAAGGAGAATTTTAAAAGTTTAAAGCATAAGTTTAACTGTGTTAGTGAATAAACCAGCATTTTGTGTTGACATTAATTTTACATAATATAGAAGATGAATAGTATGCTAACCCTTTATTTTCTTTTTCTAATTAGTCCAAGGCATCATATATTTTTCAACAATATTACATGAACCTGCATGATTTTCTAATATAATCTATAAACCTTTGAATTCACAAACCAAATTTTAAAGACTTTTAAGTTCATCTTTAGAAGTTCTTGCCTTTTTTGTTTAAATCAGTGATCTGTTTATCTTATAAGTAGCGAGCGAGGTTCAGGACTAGAATGCATTTCTTAGTCTCAATTTGTTTTTGTTCCTTTTTGTTTTGCTTTTTACATAGCTCACATTCTTTTGAAACTCTGATTGTTTATCTGAGCTAGATATTCCTAGAGTACAAACATGATGACAGAAGACAAAACTTTGATTAATAAGTCTCCAAAATTTCCCAAGAGAAGGGAAGAGTAGCAGATGGAGAAAAACAAAAAGGGGCAGAAGTAGGAGCCGACTTAAGACAAATATTAAATTATCATTGGAGAAACCTATTTATATTCCTTTTGCAAGGAGGAGAGAGGATTAGATGCAGAGAACTGATCTTCACAATAGCACACACTCACACATGCTGTCTCACACTCACCCGTGCACACAAACACGAATTTATCATAGCTGGTTGAAATAAGGTGATCTCCCCACTACATGAACACTCTCTCTCAGACAGCAAAGCAAATCCTTAAGAATTTTTCCCTCATGTGCCTCTGAATGAACAACATTATGTTGAAAATCATTTAAAATGATCATTATAATTCCAGACAGTCCTTGGGGAGTGTTATGGACTATTGAATGTGTCATTTCAAAATTCTTATGTTGAAGCCCTAACCTCAGTGTGACTGTATTTGGACATGGGGCCTCCAAGGAAGTAATTGAGGTTAAATGAGATCCTGAGGAAGGCCCTTAGGATTTTGGGTCTCATAGAAAGAGTGTCTTTATAAGAAGCGACTGGCTAGCTCTCCTCCCCTCACATGTGCACAGAGAAGTAGGTGTGTGAGCCTACAGCAAGATGGTGGCCACCCGTAAGCCAAGAGAAGAGGCTTCTTGATGAAACCAACCCTGCTGGCACCTTCATCTTCATTTCCCAGCCTCTAGAACTGTGAGAAGTCTGTTTCTTTTATTCAAGCCACCCAGTCTCTGGAATTTTGTTATGGCAACCCTACAGGACAAATCCAATGAGATTCACCCAGTATCAATATTTGGTGGTGGGGACACTGTGATATGTCATAGGTAGTCAGAGGGCCATTGGCTTGGTTGTCTATATCAGTTCTAGTGGTGAGAACAATAAAGAGCCACTCACCCTCAGTGACAGCCGATGGTACATCTTTATCTCTCACATGAAAGTCACGATCAGTGATAGTAATGATATAATAAAAGTGTGAGAGGTGCTCTTCTAACACAAAAGACTAGGTTTCCAAACAGGTTCAGAGCTCCTCTGGTTGTCTGGTCACCTCAGTCCTAAAGAAGGGAAATAGTGGTGTTTCCAGACTGTCTTCACGGAAGCATTCCAATCTGCCGAATGCTGCATCTGGTCTTGATTCAGATCACTCAGGAAGGAGAAAAGTAGCCAGAAGCCATTAGCTTAAACTAATTGGAGTACGCAGATAATTCAAGGTGTCGGGTGCAAGTGGCTTACAGGTCTTAAATCACATGGTGAGAAAGAATGAAGTTCAGTTTTATTCTGAAAACTGTTCTCTGTGTAAATTCTTGGGAGGTACAGGAACTTGTATTTGTTGATTAGACTATAGGATCTAGCAGCAGCAAGAGCAGGGGTATTTTTCATATGTTATTGACTCCTGAGATTTCTTATCTGTGCTTTACTTGTTCAGATCCTCTGTCCATTTTTTTTTCTAATGGCTATCTTTGTGCTATTTATTCTTACATAGTTCATTATATCTGTATCTATATTACCTCTTTTCCCCAGGTCATACTTATCTTAATATTGCTTATTGTGCATTTTTTCTTAATTATATATATTTCTTTAATGTTGACATGTCAATGTCATAGTCTTTTTTTTTTTTTAAAGATTTTATTTATTTATTTGACACAGAGAGAGAGAGATTACAAGTAGGCAGAGAGGCAGGCAGAGAGAGAGGAGGAAGCAGGCTCCCTGCTGAGCAGAGAGGCCAATGTGGGCCTCGATCCCAGGACCCTGAGATCATGACCTGAGCCGAAGGCAAGGCTTAACCCACTGAGCCACCCAGGTGCCCCATAAGTCTTTTTTTTATATTTTGTTCTTTGTATTGGATTTTAAAAGTTGACACTTGATAAAGCACTTATACCTTATTACACCCTGAGCATATTATTTATTTTACATCCACATACCCTGCTATAGTTCTCTTTCCTTTCATAAAGTTATTTTTTCCTCTGGGAATTATTAGTTTCATTTCCCCCCATCTCTTTATATTCACATTTCTGAGATAATGTCGCAATTTCATTTATCCAACTCTTAAATTTAATTATTTATTTGGCAATCATATTTTCAGTTTCCAAGAATTCTTTTTTCTTAATTTATTATGGCAATTATATTTTTTTAATATCCAAGAGCTCTTTCTTTCCACAGCCTCTTGTCTCATGATATAATACATTAAGTCCCTCTGAGATACTAATTAGAGATTTTTGTTTGTTTTGGTATATTATTAAACTTCTTGTCTTTGAATCATTGGTATTCTTTTTGGGCTTTTAATCTCTTTTTTGGGGGAGGTGAGGGAGGGGGTGTGTTTCTTTCATACTATAAGCTTTCCTTATATAGCTTAAGATCCCCTGTCTACTCATATTTAAGAATAAGGCAATGTAAGGTTGACTATGAATTAAGTGTATAGGTCAGCCTTCTCTTGATTCAAGGGCTTTCATTTTGTGTGAAGATTGGGGAAAATGCCTATATACTTGTATAGATAAGATCTGTATATTTCTCCCCAAGCATTATTTCTTGAAAAAAGAATTCCTGCCCAGAACGTTAGATATCCAGTTGCTAAGCTTTTGTGAAGAGGCATGAGACAATGTTTTTATTTCTTCCCTGACTTACAAACTTGGTAGCTAGCGTTTTCTGATTCCTCTGCCTCTCAGAGTTGCAGTCTTATTTGTGAATTCTCAGGGATTATAGTTCTACCAATTTCCATCAAATCCTAGATACGTGTTAAACTATCTTATAACTTGATGGTATAACTTCTCTGTATTATTATGAGTTTATAATAAAATACTAAAATTTTCATGTAATTTCCATGTATTTTGGAGATAAATATTCATATATGATCAATCTGACATCTTAAACTGGAAGTTTTATTTTTAGATTATCATTTGAGGATTAGTGAAATCTTTATTTAGTATTCCTAATTATTAGGTCTATGTATAATTAGCTTTATTACCTTGTTATGAATTGGGTTTTGCTTTAGAAATATATTAGGTTTCCCAAATTCATCCCGGAGATATAATTAGCTTGGCAGCTTTTGGTTTAATACTAAAACAACTATATCTACAAATTTTAATTTGTTAAATGTTAAATGTACTTGAAACAGTTCAAATACCTTGATCTGTTTATCCTTGTCTGCTTCCGAGGACTGGGTGGTGTAGTTTTACACTTCAAAAGGAGATAAATACCAAAAGCAAATGCAGAGTTTTGTGAAATTCATTGGAGACATATTCGCCAAAATAATTGACCAAAACATTGAAGTATAATTTAAAAGCATTAAATATGTGTTCTTTAGAGAGTATAGTAGAAGACTGTCACCTTGACTTTAGTATTTAAAATAAGTTTTTAAATAATGGAAATTGATAAATTCTCATATCAATGAGTTAATCACTTCCCTACAGGGATAAAGTTTTAAAATTCATATGGATAAATTGCTCATCTTCTGGGGCACTTGGCTGCCTCACTCAGTAGAGCATCAACTCTTGATCTCAGGGTTGTGAGTTCAGCTACCACGTTGTACACAGAGCGCACATAAAGGAAGGCTTTTTATTTTGGTGTCATCCCAAATTTAGTTTTTCTTTTCCTTCCCTTGCTTGAGGAGACAGGAAAATGTTTCTGTCACTGTCAAAGAAATTCCTGACTTTGTTTTCTTCTAGGAGCTTTATTGTTTCAGGTCTTACATTTAGGTCTTTAATGCATTTTCAGTTTATTTTGGTTTATAGTCTAGGTCAATAGTCCAGTTTCGTTCTGCGTGTGGCTAATTTTCCCGACACCGTTTGTTGGAAGGACAGTCTTTTTCTGATTGTATGTTCTTGCCTCTTTTGTCCTAGATTAATTGACCATAAAACATGGGTTTATTTCTGGGCTCTCTAATCTGTTTCATTGATCTGAGTCTATTTTTGTGCTAGTACCATAATGTTTTGATAAGTATAGCTTTGTAGTATGTCTTGAAAGGTGGGATTGTGATACCTCCAGTTTGTTCTTCTCAAGATTGCTTAGGACAGAAAGTTACATTTTTAAAAATATCATGTAGGAGAAAGATTACAACATGTATTTAAAAATATGATATATACCGCATTAAATTTCTCTAGTCAAAGATGTTACCACTTTTAAGTTTAGGAAATTTCTTCCTTATATTCCTATTAGATATGGCTATTAAAAAGAATATGAATTACAAAGATTTTGTCAAAACCAAATTTCTAGAAAAGAGAATTTATATTTTATATGTACACATATGGATATGCATATAAACTCACATATGTGTTTTCCTTATCCTAAGTGATATTAAGACAAAATAATAGGGATATGTATATTTAGTCATTGCTCTTAAAGAGCTTTCAATTTTGTATAATTTGAAACTATATTTTTTTCATGAGATTAGAAAAAACCCCTAATGATTAGAGAAATTCTGATCACAAACATACATATATACAGTGGAATATTAGCCATAAAAAAATTTACAACAACATGTATGAGCCTAGAGAGTATAAGGCTAGATGAGATAAATCAAAGAAAGACAAATACCCTGTGATTTCACTCCTGTGGAATTTGAGAAACAAAACAAAAAAACCCCGAAGATTCTTAAATACAGAGAATAAACCAGTGATTGCTAGAGGGGAGGTTTGGGGGGGGTAGGGAGGTGGAGTGCGGGGTAGGTGTACTAGATAAAAGATTTAAGAGTACATTTATCTTGATGAGCACTGAGTAAGATGCATAATTGTTGAATTATTTTATTGTACACCTGAAATTAATATAACACTGTATGTTAATTATGCTTTAATTAAAAATGTGTTTCCAATAAGCATATATAGTGTATGTTAATTCATGTCTATTTTTATGTATATCATCTATGTATCACCTAATATATATATTTATGTGATGTAGGGTAATATATTTTCATGCTCTGCAACACTAATGTGCCTTGCAGAGTGTATGCTTAATAAGAGCATTTAGAATTAAATTCAAGGGGATTCAAGTTATTTCACACTTCTGATATCAAGATTTTCTCTTCTGTGTGACTCTTTCTTCCTTTACATGTTAAATTTCAAAACCTATTTTCCTGCTGTTTCTGCAATTATTTTCTGTAAAATTTTCAAATCGGTAATGCATCTTTATTTACTTTCTCAGGTGTTTCCCATGTTTCTCTACTTTCCAGTGTTTCTACATGGTTCTCTACATCAACTACTCAAGTAATTTTTAACTTATGTTAAAATAAGATGCCATTTTCTATGGCCCTGAAGATAAACATTTTCTTAAAGTAAATATAAGAAGTCATTTAGTAGAATTTATAGTGATTCAGAAGCCCCATCACTTATATTGTCTTCCTTTTCTCCATAACCCTATTGAGTACCAAATCCATTTATAGTCAAGTGTTACCAACTTACAGTCAAGCACACTTAAAACATCATAAAGACCTACTCTATTTCCCAAAGCCTGAGATAGAGCTTGGTGCAAGGGTTTTCACACATTTAAATTTTGTAGGACCCTTACTAGTTTTAAAGTGTATAGGTGGTGTTTTACACTCTGAAGTCTTGATTGCACCTTCTTTAATGCTCATGAGTGTTCTTTTCTCTTCCTATATATATACATATCACCTGTCGTGTCATTCTGTGTCTATTTATATGTTTATCTTCTCCAGATTTAGAACAGAGGAGAAAACAAAAACAAAAATGTAAACATGCCTGAAAGCACGGGTTGTGTTCCCTAAACGGTAAGGTGAGCGAACAAGTCATTCCTACACTTTACTGAGGTTCCCTGCACAGAGAATAGAGTTCAACCTCTTTGCATGCCTCAGAGGTTATGTATGACCCAACTCCAGTACTGTGACACAGAGCACAACACACTGAGGTCAGACTTCGTAGATCAACTCCCAGTGGTTCATTTAATAGCTATGTTACCTGTGGCCAAGTTTTCACACCTATCTTTAGAGCTGTCATTAAAGTTTAATGAGGTAATTTCACCCTATGACTGTAAATTGATTTTTCAGATTAATTTAAAATATGTCCTCATTTCAGCTCCCATGAAATTCAGTTATTGATACAACCTAACCTCCATGCAGCGAGGTACCAGATGATGAAACAACGAAATGAAAAAACAAAACAATAATTCAAAATTAGTCCAATAAATACATATGGTGAAAGATAAAAGTAAAATCAGTGGCCTATTAAATAGGATAGAAATTATTCATTTATCTTCTCACCATCAAAACTGAAGGAAAGCTTTTATATGACACTCTAGGAAAATCATTGTTGGTGCTTAGAAGGCATATGTAAGACAGACACAGAGATGGAGTAAAATGGGGAAGGGAGTGGAGCGAGAGATTCTGGAATGGGATCTCTAGTGTATGGTACGTTTTTACTTTCAGAAAGTGATAAAACGTTAATCACGTTTTAGAAAAAATTACCATATGTATTTTTCGAATTCCCACTTATAATGTTTCTCAGATAAGTAAGTTCAAGTTGTAGCTACTTTAGTAAATTTAAAAAAAATCACTCTTGGAGCAGTCAGCTCTTGCAGTGTTTATATTCCATCCAACTCGGGGGGGGGTGTTTAGTATTTCCCACTACCGACTCATCAAGGTTGGGGGCCATTTTAAGACCTAATATCGAGGCCCGCATCGGGCTCTCTGCTCAGCAGGGAGCCTGCTTCCTCCTCTCTCTCTGCCTGTCTCTCTGCCTACTTGTAATCTCTCTCTCTCTGTCATATAAATAATAAAAAAATAAAATCTTTAAAAAAAAAAAATAAAAATTGGCCAAAGATGGAGTGACCAACAACATTATCAACATTCAAACTTAAATGTAAGATTCTGATATATTTGTGAATGTAATTATTCTGAAAGTATTAGGAGAAATTGCAAAAATTACCATCTCTTTATAAGATCCAAGAAAAACAAGAAAAGTACAGTGCAGATTACAATGAGAATATACAATGAAAATGTTTTGTAGAATTTTGAACATGGGATGATGCTCTCTCATCAGGTTATGGTAGCTTTCTTCCCTGTCAGCAGCAGCCTTGACCTCCTACTTTATTTATTTATTTGACACAGAGAGAGAGATCACAAGTAGGCAGAGAGGCAGGCAGAGAGAGGAGGAAGCAGACTCCCCGCTGAGCAGGGAGCCTGATGCAGGGCTTGATGCGGGCCTCGATCCCAGGACCCTGAGATCATGACGTGAGCCGAAGGCAGAGGCTTAACCCACTGAGCCACCCAGGCTCCCCTTGACCTCCTACTTTAAATAGTCCCTCCCCACCCCACTGGAAAAAGGCTCATCAGCCCCATCCAGGGTAGTCTCTCTTTTGAGTAAGCAAAAGTCAGTTGATTTGGTGTCCTAACTAGATATACAACCCCCCCGCCCACACACTCTTCTGTCCCCTAACACATCTTTTCACAGGAATGAAATCCATCATATCCATATCCCTTCCTATGTTTAAATGGAGGAAATTCTGTGCCAGGGATCAAGAATCATGAAGTGTGCCTCAGAATTTTGCCACTGTAAGCTGCTTGGTGTGGTTTTAAATCTAAAAAAAGAGTCAGATATATACCAAAAACAATTACAGAGAGTTTTGTGAAATGCAGGAGAGACATACTCATCAAAATAATTGACCAAAACATTGAAGTATAATTTAAAGGCATTAAATATGTTTTCTTTAGTAGAACTTTAGTAGAACCATATCAAATGTAGTGTTTAAAATAAGCTCTTTTAGATAATGGAAGTTGATAAATTCATATATCAATGAGTTAATCACTTCTCTAAAGGGATAAAATTTTTAAATTCACATTGATAGATGTTTTATCTTCTATTACTTATGTAATCAGTTAAAAAATAGCAATAAAAAGACACTGTATAGACTGGCTTCCAGCATACCTATGTATTTAAAGAAACAAAATATTATGATTTATTTTAAGATACTACGTAATTGTGATGGCTCTTTAACTTAGATCAGTTGATAATTTGATTTGTCAGTATTCTTCAAAGTATTTCTTTCCAAAACAACCTTTTTTTTTTTAAAGTTAGGTCTTCTTTCAAATGTAAAATTTATATATTTTTCGTTTCAGAATTTTTATATTTATTAATCAACATTGGTGAAAATTTGAATGGGTATCCTCAAGACTGATTTGAGAAGAATCAAATTGCCCCCCTTGCTAGGAACTATTTCTCTCTGTGTGTATATATTTTTTAAATAATTTACTAAGCATTGGCTCTTTGGGTTACATAGAAGAGATAACACAACTACATTGTGTTTGATTAATCTGTTGCCTATCTCATATAAAAATTCTCTGGAAAACTGCCTGTCTTCCCTCTACACCCTGTATCATCCTCCATATTCTGATGAATGTTTGGAAGTTTTGCATGAAGTTTGGCTCATCTTTTCTGAGTGGTGGGGATGCATGGGGGGGCTACCCTGCTTCAACCCTGCTAGGAACCCACACCAAGGACGTGTGCTTGGAAGATTTGTAGGACGTGCTAATGCATTTATGATAAAAAAGGAAAATAAAATGAAACAGAAGATTAATGAATTTATCCACTTACCTCTAAAATTGTGACTTTGTTTTGGAAGCAACTAGATTGAGTCAACTTACAACTTCAGAAAGGCCCCCTCGTGTTACCTGATCACAGATAGCATCCTTTCTCAGTGCTCTTTTGCATCATTACTTTTCAGATGGATCTGGCTCTTCTTGCCACAAGTACTCTTACTATACTCCATTTTTATCATTATTGTCGTCTAGCTGGCTTGTTTTATAATTTTCTAGGGCTGCTGTTTTTGCATGGAAACATGCCAGATGAGAGAAAAAGATGACAATGTTATGATGATGGAAGAACAGTGGTAAAAAGCACAATTCTTTAAACAAAATCAAATGTGTCCTACTTAAAAACATATGTAATTTTTTCCTTCAGTATCCATATCTTAAGGGAAGGGGTTAATTTAAGTAAATGTGTTTAAACCTTTAGGAGCTTCATTAGTGTTATATTTTGGTTGTCAAGTAGAATAGCAACCAGAAAACAAACCACATAAATGTATAGTTTTTGTGCATTTCTTTCCACTTTGAGGTGAAGTCACATATCATCATGGAAAGGAAGTGAGCTTAGGAGTTTAGTATTATCATCCAAGGAGTTCTGGGTTTTGACTCTGAGAATATTATTCATCTTAATGTTGTCATTTTCATTGGAAAAGTAGAGATGAATCTCTATCTTGGACAGGTCATGATTAAATGAGGTAACACATATGGAAAACTATCGTGGTGCTTGGTTCATAGTTAGGCACTTCATGAATTATTATCATTCTTTTCATTTCTTTACAGGTATTTTTATGGTGTCCTAGTTGCTAGTCCACTGAGTAACCCTAGAGTACAGTAGACCTAATGTACATTCTAAGCATAAATCTTTATTCTTAATTTAGAGGCAAGAACAGGCAAGAGATATATTTTTCTTTATTTTTATTAACATTAGAAAGTATTGAAGACTAACCTTGTGTAGGTATTAATGCACCTCTGAAAATATATGATCTATTCCTAAGGAGCAATGCATGTGCTCAGAGAACCCACTTGAACTTTGCTTTTCTTATTCGTCATGACAAAGTCTGTACAGTCAAGTAGCCTTTATGGACTTGATTTGGTGTTACTGGCAATAGGGAAGGAGTATCATGAAACACTGGCCATTTCCTCTACTCTTTACTTCCACCTGATGTAGTTTTGTGTTGACAATGGTGCAAGAACAGAAGTACTCTAGAACTCCTTCAAGCAAGAAGGTTCTGGAATGTTGAGTTTCCCGTAACTTCTTCAGAAGCTTCTTTATATCAGAGAAGAATTCCATTGAAGAGAGTCTAGTGTAGATAGAGCTAATAACTTAAACACGTAAGTCAAAAGAAAAGGAGGAATGAGGGAAGAAGGAGAAATGATGAAAAATAACAGAGAAAACTTCATTAAAGAAAAATCACTGGACAGAGAGCAGGATGGGAGTTGGATGTTTGGCAGGAAAGGAAAAGGAAAGAGGAAGAAAAATGATGATGAGGGAAAAGAGAAAGGAAAGGAAAAGTAGGAAGGAAGTTGGTCTCTCCTCCAGTTATACATTTGCTAAATCAATGACCTGCGTGTCTGCTCCCAGAGTTCCATTTGTTTCCACCCCAGTGTTTATTTTGTTATCATGGATAGTGAACACACAATGTATTTTTTCCACCATGTAACCTTCGATTTCCTGCTTTTCAACTCCACTCATTTCCCCCGTTTTGTTTTGTTTTGTTTTTTGAATAGTACTTGTGTTTGTATGGAGAGGCGGCTATTGTTAGTGGGGAGGGTACAAAGATGGAGACATAAATTGGAGGCTGGAAGCCATGATTGTCTGTGTCTATTTGTGGCATCTGTGGACTTAAAGGGACAAATGATTCAACTAAATGACTAATACAGACTCCTGGCATTTGAGCCAGAAGATAAACAGAAGAAGATAATCATTGACTATGTTTCTGTCTTTTTTTTTTTTTTTCTTTTTCCTGCCTTAATCCTTTAGTCACCTAGCAGGGGTGAAACCAGGGTAAGCCATTCCCTGAAGAATCTACGGGGCGAGCTCCCCTGTAGCTGCCAGGCAGAAATAACATTTTGAACAGTCTTAGAACTTAGGAGCATACTTGATAATAATTCTCACTTGCACTTCTGGCTATGGAAATTTCTAGGTTTAACATAAATATTCAACACCCATTTCTACCTCCGTCAGCTGTCAGCTTCAACTCGTCTCGTATCTTTAAAAGTTTAATAACTTAGATTTGTATAGCACTTAAGTGTTTTCAAGTCAATTTCAGAAATAAAATTTCATTTCATTCTCAAACAATCCCTCAGATGTCAAAATTAATATCCCAATTTTAGAGACAAAGGACTGAAGCCCAGAGAGATTAATGGCCTTTTCCTGGGACCATGGACAGGAACTGGCAGGAATATGATAACAATTCAACTTTTCTGACGCCTGTGTTAGTGAAATGAAAGCTATTTCTGTTTTGTTTTGCTTTCCATTTTATAAGACAAGCATCTGTAAGGGGAAAAGCATGGTCTGCCTCACCTCTCTCTTCCCTGTAAACGCACAGACCCTCCTAGGTTGATCAGACCTACTACCATTATGCCCATCGATGCATTGAGAGAAGAGATTGTTCTCTAACATTCTACACAGAAGAGTTCAACTTACAGAGGTAACTTATGTTGGAAAAAGGATTCTGGCCAGGAAGGGAAGCTGGTAACAATTCCTTTCATAATGGTAATACCTGAGATGTCTTCAGAGTAGTCAGAGATATTTAGAGCCACAACTCACCAAAATCAGTATCCATTTTATTTGATACCTCCCCACGTTTTACTCCTTCATGCATTCATTTACCATTCAGATAATATATGGTGACATAGCACCCTAGATTTCAGGAGCTCACCACCCAATGACAAGTTTTTTCTTTTTTCTGTAAGAAAACTGAGACAGAAGGGGAAAAATATTTAAAAAGAAAAAGAGAAGGAAAAAAATCATTATGTAACCATTACCCGTATTTCGACTGTGGGACACTCCGCCTGCAAGAAATGGTTGGATTCTCATTCCAATTTGTAAGACATCCTTTCATTGTCCCTGTGGTCAAGGCTTTCTGGTGATGAATGAATCTGACTTTTACATGCCTGGGTAGTTAGGCTGTTTTTGTTAAATGATTCATTAAACCCAGTAAGTCCAGAAAGAGGAGCTAGTTAGAGGAGATACAGTATTTCATGCATGCTTGTTAAGCTCTTTCTTCACATAATGAGCAGAGTTTCAAAACTTTTGACTACACTGCCACCAGCAATAAAATACTTTCCTGAGATAGGTATGGTTTGGCTTTCTGTTTCTGGAACATATTTCCTATAGGTAGAGAAAACCGGGAAGGGCCAAGTTGTCACACATGTTCCGTTATCTCAAGTGAATACGTTTGGAGCATTAAAAAATCTTTCCTTAATCTGTTTTGACAATTTTTTTTACTCGTAGAGTCATTTGTAATCAATTGTGATAAAATGGTATAACTCTTTTACTTTAAAGAGTAAGTATTGCTTCATTTTTAAAAAGTTTTTATTTAACTTCCAGTTAGCATACAGTGTGATGTTAGCTTCGGGTGTACATTAGAGTGATTCAGCCCTTCTGTACAACACCTGGTGCTCATCGCAAGTGCACTCCTTCGTTCCCATCACCTGTTAACCACCTCCCCCATCTCCCTTCATATAACCATCAGTTGTCTATAGTTAAGGGTCTGTTTCTTGGTTTGCCTCTCTCTTTAAAAAAATGTTTGCAAGGAACCTTAATAAAGAATGATGGCTACCTTTTGAAAGGAGAAATTATTTCCTCAGTTTTTGTATGTGCGTATGTGTTTTGCCTGTTTCTGCTTTATAGTAATTCATATCCCTATGAAATATAGGATCGAAATTAGCATAAAAGTTACATCTTGGAAATTACATATTTGTTATATATACAATATATATTTTGGAAAATTTTGCATCATCATTAAGCATATTTAGAAACCAATGAACTAACAACTCATGACATTGCAGTATCTCATTGAGTTTGGCTGGCTATTGTGGGTTGGAATTTTACATATCACTCTACCACTAATTTAATCTAGGATTTTTGTTAAGTGCAGTTACAGCTCTGAGTTTTTCTACTGACAAATGAGGAAAATTGTCCACCACCATATGACAGGGTTATTCATGGAGGTAATTTATTTCTTTTGATTAATGTGCTATTTATTACATATTCAATTAAATTACGTCTTCAAATATGTCTCACATTTGTTATAATGGGTCCACTCAAATGAGATGCATACCGTCTTCGGTCATAGCCTATGTAGTTAATAATTTCAGAGAGTGGGAAATATCTTGTTATCTTGACAGACTTTGTGTTAGTTGTTCCTTTGGGAACCCCCCCTCCTTATGATATAAGATATTGTACTTTGTGTATTTGGTCTTAGGTCTTAGGTAAAACCTAAAAGATGTTTTTGCAGTTATTTCCATGATTCCCTTCTGAATTGAGGGATTCTCTACCAGTGCAGGAACTTATGGCTAATAATAGCAAATTTACTGATTGTTTCACACTCTGGGATTTGTTCTTCTATTTAAGTATTTCCTCTGCTTCATGCATAATTTTTGTTGTCCATTTATATAAATATATTTTTGTAATATCTGAAGAAATAAGAGATGCAATTCTTAGTCAATTTTAGGTATATGCTCTAAGCGACCTAGAAGTATTTTTTCTTTCATATTAATAATTCTGAAGTTTATTCATTGACAAAGTATTTTCCAATTGAACCCCCGTCCCCTCTCTTGTCCACCCCTACCCTTTTGTAGGCTATATTTATGTCCTCACTTTGTAATGTTCAGGGAATGAGTTGGAAGTGCCTTTTGTTGATGGTTAGATAAAGATGTCAATGTATTTTTTACTTACCATGTTGAAGGCCATTTTCAATGCCTGTTAGCACTCCAGGTGATTGTCTGATTGCCAGCCTGCAGCTGGTCTGATGTCCAAACATTAGATTAGGGGTCAGTACACCTGGTTCTCATATGTGTCTAAGCACCTGTGTCTAGGACCACAGTGCTGTTCTGTGCACTATGTGCCTGTATTTACAGGTATCAGTAAAGGGTTTGGAAATGATTGATTATGCAATCTTAGAGTTGAAAGGATATAGTTTCTTCTAAGGAATACTGCCAGTTTATATAGCTATTGTTTCTGTCAAGAGAAAATTGAGGGAGCTTCACTTGATAGGAATATTTTCTGAGTGAGAAACTGTTTACAAAACAGGGAGACATTAAACTCAACGTGGTTGGAAATTCAGCTTTAGTAGTTACAGCTCAGCCTAGAAAGCATGACCTCATGAGGCTCTGGAGAGATGAGAAGCTTCTCCCAGCCAAGCTGGGTCCTGCCCCAGGGTGGGTGGGTTGGTGCTCACTGGGGTTGTGGGTGCTTCGTGGCCCAGCCACCTCCGTCCAGTGGACAGAGGGCAGCGTTGGAAGAAGGAAGCCAACATTCTGAAATGTTTCTAGTTGTCTCCATTCTAGTTCCCTGTCCGCGGCAAAGTAACGGCAGAGAAACAGCAGGTTCTCAAGAGTGAAGATACTAAGGGTGGGCTCACGTGCTTCAGGGAGGTGGACAGTAAGAAGGCATCATGCACACACAGGCCAGGCGAGTGTGTGTGTGTGTGTGTGAGAGAGAGACAGAGAGAGGAGAGGAACATTTTACCAGTTAATCCACTGAAATATGTCTCTTACGGGACCACTCCAGAATGCATTTGGGAACTTTAGAGGTGATACTCTTAGATTCATTGTAGCTCTGTACCAGTGTCCTGGCAGCTGCTTTGTTTTCCTTTGTTAAAGATAACTTCTACAGGCTTTTGATTTTACTACTACTTTGAACAGACTAAATTGTCTCAGCTCACACTCGAGTGTTCCACGAGTTATTCTTCCTGGGTGTCAATACTCTGTGCTTCCAAGTACGTCCACTGTTTCCTCTTGTGATTGGTTAGCAGAAACTCACCTTTATTTTCACTGTACGCGTTGATGTGGGTAGCTGATTAGTTAGCCAGCTATCTAGTCCTGCCGACAGGAAGGAAGCTTAAGTTGTGTTGAAGGTCAGAATTAGCATTTTGGGGGTAATCGGGCCCGTTTCAAGTTTGGGTTATGTCAATTTTCATGTATTTTCAAACTTCAGTCCCCCTTTTGGTTTTTATTTCACATCTCCTATATAGGAGATCTGTGAGAAAAGAGTGAAGAAGAAAAGAACACGACTTGTCGCTGATTATAGACATTAAGGCCATTCTCTTGAAGTTGCGAGCTCCGAGAATGCAGTGTGGACAGAACGGAAGAATAACATGTGCAACCTTATGACTTAAAAGCTCAAAGACCCAAAATTTTAGCTCCTGAAAAATAAAGAAGGTGAATATTAGCAAAATCAATTTCTACTCTTTGCAATTGTAAAATCAATTACCATGTAAAACACCGAAATTTCAATTAAACCAGTAGGCAGATAAATCCTGTCCGTGCACAAATGGTTTCAAAATAGCAACTTCTGTCAGTAGAAAACGATTATTTCAATCAGTCCCCAGTCTTTCCTCTCTCACCTATTACTTTTGTATGCTCATTTTTTCTTTATGCTTAGTTTTATCTTGGCAATAAAATTAGGTTAAGATCCCTTATAGTTGCTGATTTAGGTAGGGAAAATGAGTCAAAAGTATATTTCTCTTAGGAAAAAGATAAGCCAAAGATTTGTAAAGGATGTTTCCAGGTTTTGAATTTAGAGGATCGGGATGATACTACATAATATTTGAAATCGAGTCTTTATGTTAATTTTTTTTTTTTTTAAACAGAACTAGTTGCACGAAAGGGAAAGACTTAATGTGAGGACTGCGTGCAGTTTTATTCCTAATAGCCCAGAACTGGAAACAACCCAGATGCCCCGCAGTGGGAGAGTGTTCTAACAAAGCTCTCCTGCATCCATACTATGGAATAGTCCTTAGCAGTAAAAAGGAACTTCAGTGAATCTCTAAGGAAAAATTCTGAGTGGGGGAAAAAAATCTCAATAGTATATGATTTCCTTTATATGGCATTCTTCAAATGACAACATTATACAAATGGACACCAGACTAGTGGTTGCCAAAGGTTAGGGACAGGGCTGGGGTCAGGGAGAGGAAGGTGGGTGTGGCCATAAGAGGAAAAGCCAAGAGGATTTTGCAGGGGCGGAGACTGTTCCGTATCCTGGCTGCATCAATGTCAATACCCTGGTTGTGATGTTGTACTAAGGCTTTACAAGATACAACCCTTGAGAGAAACAGGGTAAAGCATGTACCCTGTTTTACCCTGTTTTACAAAGAATCTATGACTTCTTACAAATGCATGAATATAACAATTATTTCAAAATAAAAGCCACTTTGAAATGGTAAATAAAACAAGAGACGCAATGAATAGAATTCCATGCAAACATTCTGATTTTTAAAATATTGTCAAATTCAGGGTTTTTTAATAAACACTCTTTGTAGGTTGAACATGTATAAGATGCTGTTACTTCCTCCTCTCTCATCCTACCCTCTTCCCCTAAAAAAGGCAGTTTTATTTTTAATGCAAATCTTTAGACTAAATGCAACTGTTCCAATGATGACAGATCATGTTGCAAACCCCACCTCATACACTCCAATTCCTGCAGGCCCCGGGTGAGGACATGCCTCCCCACTGGGGTGGGGGCTCCTTATCTTTTGGGTTGCCCTATCTCTTGACTGCAGTGATGTTTTCACTACCTCATCTTTTTGTTTTTGTTTTGTTTTGTTTTTTGTTGTGGCCATTTGTCCCAATTGTCTCTAAAGGCTATTTTCTTCTCTCTCTGCTTCTCAAGGAATAGTCACCCTGGGTGACTTATTTTCAAGGTTAAGCAATAGATAATTCTTTGAGTGGACTGATCTCACAATGGTACTATCACGGGTAATGTCACCAAAGCTCACTTTGCACATTTGGTTTTTAGGAATTGAAAGTAAGCTGTAAGCACTTCTGTGATGCAGCAGGGATGATCTTTGAGCTTGAGATTTATTTTTGGAATTTTTTAAAAACCTGCTTTTGTGTCCTTCTGCATAACGAAACTACCTTGGACCTCACAAATGGAGGATTCTCTTGAAATTCTTCTGTTTCAGGATAAACTCTTTGACCTGTCACACACACAAGGAAGAGTAAATTCAGCAAGGGCAAGGTTTTGTCTCTTGTTTAGAATTACCTGATACACAGCAGGTGCTCATTAAATACATGAATGAGTATATCTGTATGAATTATCTGTCATTCTCCAAGTTCTGTGCTCTAACCTGATTTCTAAAGCATTAGCTATTCTAGCTCCAGGCTTTCCTTAGTGAATTTGTGGTCTCTGTAGGAGTTAAACTGACATGTTTTTAGTTCAAAATGAAGTTATAAAGTCTTTATTAATAAAACCTTCTATCCACTTGTATTACTGATAAACTATGATACCAGCTCTCAATAAACCATAATCTGCGATTAAAATCACATACGAGCTCACTACAATTCACAATCATTACCAAAGCTTATTTAATAAAGCAGAAATAAGTGCACGTCACATAACTTGTTAGGATGATTGGATCTAGACTGTGTTTCTTGTGGCTTTCACAGGTCTTTGAGTATGTTACGCATATGCATATATTATAGTGCATCTTCTTTTTAAAATCTCCCTAAAAAGGATGCCTCTAATTTTCATGGACGGATATGATCACAAGTACTTCCCATTTTCCATGTGAACTTTCTGAACTTATTCAGGGAAGTTTTCTTTCATAAGAGGCAATCACAAGGATTAAGGTCAATAGGACAGACGTAGGTCTTTCTTGACATGGTGAAACCTTCCCATCACCCACAAATACACACACACACACACACACACACACACACACACACCCTCATAGCTTCACATACCAGTTGATGGAATGTAGCCTTGCAAAATCTTTAAACAGTATAAAGCCATCTGGGATTTGAATGGAGGTAAAAAAAATAATTTCAAATTCTGGATGCTATTCCTTAATCTGCTTCTCTACAAACACTTCTTTATGCTGCATTTTCCCTTAGTAAATGTTGAGCCTCTTTAGAACATTAGGAAGAATCCTCCCCAACTGTAAGTCCTTAAAATACCACCAAAGTATATTCTGAAAGGCGTGATTAATTTTTCTCCTTTTTAAAAAATACATGTAAAGTTGTAGAAGCCTCGCAGTTGAGCGTAATGGTGAGCTAAGTTTTTGGAAGTGATCTAAGTACAGTGAACAGCTGACATTAGTTCCTCTCTGACTCTGGCCCACTCATACTCTGAGGCACCAGTGCTGGGAGATGAGCAGTTGTCTCCTTTTGTGGCTGGAGAACTTCCGGCGTGGTGAGTTTTACAGAGCGCTGGTGAGTGATTAGCGCAGTGCAAACCCGGTCAGTCTTACTCAGGGGGTAGCAGTCTTGGCTGATGACTGCATTACAGGCAGGGTCCACATGGCCTAGAAATAGCCCCCCTTCGTTCCCCTGGATGAAGAGGAGCAGATGGAACCCTTTATGTTCTTTAGCTATGGCTACGACTGCAAGAAGTAGTGTTGGCTGTGAGTTCAGAAAGCAGGTGGTGGATCCCCAAGCCTGTTTCTCACCCAGACTTCTGATGGGATAGCTGTTCACGGTCTGCCTCACGGTCCACAAACTCGCCCCGCTGAGGCTCTGAATTCCTCTAGATTCCACGACAGAATAGAGAGTGATACTCGTACCTCTGTGCGCTCTAGAGATTTCTGCTGGGAAAATTCAGAAGTAAAGTGAGAAAGAAACATTGGTTTTCTCAGGGACATCAGGTATGAATGTCCAAACATCACAGAGTGGCGTCCAAGGGAAACAACCTGGTGAATATTGCTCATTTCTTGGCTTTGTTGAGTATAGCTCGGTGACCATGGGCCCCAGAAGGAAATCAGCTGTTGGGACAGTGTCTGTGTCCAGTGGGCCCCTGAGTGCTGTATCTGAACCAGGCTTATGATGTCTCATTCTCTGTCCCTGAGAAGAGTCAAGAACATACCTGGTATTCTCAAATTGATGAGGCTTTGTGTTAACTATTCGTGGTTTCCGGCTCAGGTGCTCTAAGAAAGGAGATCTGTAAAGCTCTGGGAGTCCCTGAGGTCGTGTAAGGTATCATGGAAGTCAAAACTATTCTCCAAATAATAATAAAATATTATTTGGCTCTTTCATTCTCCTTGGGAGCGTATAACTAAGTTCTTCAGAAACTACGTGGCAGGTGATATTGCAATAAATCCAATACAGAAACTGATGGGAGAGTTTAGCTGACCTTAGAAGGATTTACCAAAATGTAAAATAATGACATACTCTTCAGTATGTATTTTAGAGAATGTGGCTATTTTTTCATAAAAATATTACTTATGTTAACACATTCTTATTTATTGTTACTTTAGATTGCATATTTAAAATATCTCAGTTTTAATTCTAATTCAATAAATATTGATAAATGTAAGCCACACAAGAGGCCCCTTAGGGTCCTCAATCAACTTGAAGAGTATAAAGGGGTCCTTAGAGTTGCCTACACTTAGAAGACCTGACCATTCTATTTCTTAGAATAGTTACTTGCTGCTTTTGTTTTATTTTTGACACCACGGCTCTGTTATTAAGCTGGTGTTGAACCAGCTTAAAAGTCCAGGGGTAGAAAGGACCATAGTAAATAGTAATATTTTTGAGAATTTTGTTGATCATTAACAAAAGACACCTTTGTGATGGCAATGAGAGTTAAGTGACCATTGAACCCAGCAATAGACTTCTCCTTCCAGGGAAAGGAATGAGTAGGTCAATTACAAAATGCATAAATATTTATGTGTATATAATTATATATGTTTATAAAATATATGTATAAATACATAGAGTTAGTATGCTTAAAATATAAATACATTTATTTGAATAACATAAACGTGTGTGTGTGTGTGTGTATGCTATAGGAACTTCCTGTTTTTAATGGTTAGAAGACATGTATCTGAATAAAATCATAACTTATGAAACATATATGGCTTTCAAGGTCGTAATATGTTTTTCAGGGTTCCAAAATATGACTCTAGTAAGAAGCATCTTTTGTCTAGACAGACATTAATCAGATCATTGACTTGTAATATATAGAACATAAACCTACCTATACACATATTGGTTGAAGCTGATACTGAGTAACAAAGAACTTTGATAAGATTTATAAGCATATCCTATATTTTTAATTTTTTAAAATTTTAATTATTTTTTAAATGTTAACACCCTTATAATTTAAATGACTATTTCAAGAACTAATTTTCTGAAATAATTAAAGAAATGAGAACTAATACTTATGATTATTTTTATCAGCATAGGTAAGTATAAAGTAAAACTTCGTGAAGAGTTGCGTATCATACAAATTTGAACTTTTCCTGTCCCTGCATGTCTAAAGTGTTAAGAGTTCTGGGAATAATATTTGAATTCTAGTTCATGTATATAAAACATAACATAACGTGCTCCTTGTGCCATTCTTTTTTTTTTCTTAAGATTTTATTTATTTTGAGAGAGACAGAGAGAGAGATTGAGTGTAAGTGGGGGGGAGGGGCAGGGGCGAGGAGGAAGGACTAAGGGGGGAGGAAGTGTAAGCAGACTCCACAGTGAGCACAAAACCTGATGTGGGCTCAGTACCACGACCCCCAGGTCACAAACTGAGCCAAAATCAAGAGTCAGACATTCAGCCCACGACCCGCCCAGGTGCTCCATCCTTGTGCCATTCTTTTTTTTTTTTTTTAAAGATTTTATTTATTTATTTGACACAGAGAGAAAGATCACAAGGAGGCAGAGAGGCAGGCAGAGAGAGAGGAGGAAGCAGGCTCCCTGCCGAGCAGAGAGCCCGATGCGGGCCTCGATCCCAGGACCCTGAGATCATGACCTGAGCCGAAGGCAGAGGCTTTAACCCACTGAGCCACCCAGGCGCCCATCCTTGTGCCATTCTTAACACATCATTTTACATTTTGTTTTTGAGCATTAGACTTGCCTTAATTAACTCGATAAAGTCTTTTTTGGGGCGATTGAATTAGAAAGCAAGAGCACTTCTCTCGAACTCCTTTTTCCTCAATATCACTGAATCCCAAATTAATTATGTCATTAGTAACAATTTAATGTGTAATAGTTATAAGCAAGAAAAATTGCCTATATCATTTCATGACTGTATTCAAGGCGCTAAGTATCCCATTGTACAAATCACGGTGAGAAAATGAAATGAGTAGAAAAAGACCACTATGTTTTACGTGATTGTCAGGGTCAATATCACCTGTATTGCTATGAAAACAGATGCATACTTTGTAGTTCAAATGTTTAGTATGATTGATAAATAGATAAACATCTATTAGGAAAACTTATTAACTATTAGTACTACTATTAGGAAAAATATTTCCCCAACTTCTCTTTACTTACTGGCAAGACTTCATTTTATGTCTGAAAGAAATAAAACAGTAGTCTTTGTTGATACCTCACAGCAATAAATATGGTAATTTAGAAAGTGTCTGAGATAGTTTAGATAAAAAACTCCTTTTATGCTGGCATTTTGAAACAATGATAACTACCAGATTATCAAATCAGGCTCATAGGAGTTAGATGACTGACTTAGTATTAAGCATCACTTAGTCATTGATAATTTCACATGCACAGGCCCCCCGAGGGGCCTACATGAAGCAGAAAGAGATCCAGATTTATCACTACTGCTCCCCCTAAGTTAAATCCTTGGCCCCCACTTAACATATAAGGTTTATAAATATTTTCACACATGGAGTCTTCAAGTAATGTATGCACTTACTTCACTTACATGGAAATAAAATATTTTCTCATGAAACAGCACCATTTTAGACTTACATAGCTTACCTGATATTTTTCAGTAAGTCATTCCCATAAATCCATAATTTCCAGGTTTCTTTGCTATAAAGCAGCCAAGATAGACAAGGTACATCCTATTAAAAGTGTTCCATCAATAAGGACTCTCCCACAAGCAGATGCATTGACCAATTGCCTGGTTGTCTATCATTAGCATGTTTACAAAGGGATAAGGCTGGGTCACCTTGCTTTTCTAGGGTTGTTGCTTTGGTAAAATAAGAGAATGAATTTTTTAAACTGCTGCTAACCATCTCCTCCTTATTTCTGTTCATTCTTAAATGGCTTAGGTTTTGGCTAAGTTGTGTTTACTCATAATTGTGTTGATACGACTCTTAAAGAATTTAATTACAGATGTTTCCAAGTTTCTCAGATATGGTACATATTTTGATCTGAGTCATAAATATTTGACATAGAAAATTCCATTCTTTATATGATTGTGACCCAGATTTTGGAGTTTTAGACTTAAAGGGGAAGAAATTTGAAGCCCAGAGACTTTGGACAATTTCCCAAGGTTTTGCCTATGTCCAGTGGAAATGCCTTCTTCACATACAACTCATGAGTCAGGATTCTGTCCATTCCACTACCATAAACCTTCAATTTGCTAAATCTTATTTGCAAGTTAAATATTTTCACATCGGTTTCCATTATTTATTGCTCCCATTGAGTTGTAACATTACTAAGTATTTTATATTTTAGTAGAGAATTATTATTTTATTAAAAATAATTTTATTGACACAGAAAATTAGAAAGCTGGACCAGAAGTAGCACATGAGGTCATCTTGTAAAAAAAAAAAAAAAGTAATGCAATAAAATAACTTCCTCATACTAGCACTTAAATTTAGTATCAGATAACTACAAAATTTAGTCTGGATTACTTCCAGTATCTTTAATACGATTTTTCACAAAGTGGTGTTGTTTTATAGATTATTATTATTCTGTGTAGATTAAAAATATGTGGAAGTATATAAATATTGAGTTACATTTACTGACATGACTAATGGTGAAATTTATCAATAAAATCCTCAGACATATTTGCCAGTCCACTTCTTTTTCACTAGGAGAATGGGCTCTATCTTTTAGAAACTGAATTATCAACACTTTAATATACTTAATTTGAAATGTTTATCAATAGATTGTGGCATTGACAAAATGATAGGAACATTCAGTGTTAAAAATAAACAAGATAAAGGAGATAAAACTTTACATTTAGAATAAAAAATTATAATTACAATTTTTATATTTACAATATTTACAATTAAAAATTTTTAAAGATTGGTGTCTCACATGCCATTCCTATCAAAGCAGCTGCTTATACAATAGAGAGGACATGAATTTTATATCTGAAGTACTGCTTATTAAGATTTTGAGCAAAGCATTTTGTGAAGACATAAGGAGCAATCGTCAAAATAGATAATTGAAGTATTGTTAGTCCAATGTGCCATCACAGATGCCAATCCTTTATTACTGTTTATAGAGGAAAGTAATGTTTTTAGAATGAAAATAAAGATAGAATGTTTTATGCATTCCACATGTAGCATTTTTTTGGATTAATATAATAAAATTCACTGTAGTTTAAACAGAGCAAGATTAAAACACATTTTTTTTTCTGTTCTCAAAAACCACTCTGTTACAATATTTTAAGCCTCCAAAGGGGATTGGACAGAGTGAGATCAGATCTGAGAGCTCTGAGCAAGAGCTTTGTTTGCATTATCTCTCTCTCCCCTTGATGCAGTATGATAACGTTTTAAGGAAACATTTGAGGTCAGTAATTGGTCGGCCTGTCTTCCTGTTTTGCCTCTTCAACACAGAGTCAAAATAGAGGTATCCAGGTAGGGATAGGCAATTATGTGTGTCCATCCTTAGGTTTTGCTCATTGTGGTAACATTGTATCATGGTTCCATGTAGACTGCAGAATTTATATGCAAAAATATACGTGCATATAATGTTACATGACTTTCCATTGAAGAGGCTGCCCTCAGTTATTCCTTCCTTCATGTCCTTTGGATTATACACAGTAGGCAGTAGGTTGGCTGGGTGCCCCTCTATTGCCCTTAAGACCATCATAGTCTCATAGCCATTACTGTGTATCTCTGTAAGATCTTGGCCATTCGGAACTCACTGTCATTCCAAGTATGCCACCCATATATGGTAATTACATCCACCCTGCCTCCGACAGTTAAATGCTGTCCTCTGGCCTCTGCTCTTCTGAGACTCATTCATCCTATTGATAATAGGATTTTGAGACATCATTTCCAACCATAAATCCTACCCTATAGAAAATTATAATCAGTTGAATTAATCAATAATGACACTTTCCTCTTACAAGCATATTTCTTAGACAAGCTCAGAAAGCCTAGAGGACTTAACACAGTTAGATTTCTACTGAGATACCCCCATTTCAAGTGTAAGGACTACTCCTTTCTTGGGCCATCACTTTGACCTGAAGGATTTGCGGAGCCTGAACATGTCTTTTCTGAAATTTGACCACTCATTCCACTGAGCCCTGTACCCGTTTTCTGCTCTATCATTTCTCCAGTTCCAGGGATTGAGAGTAGTCTTAGGGGGCTTCTGGGTGGCTCAGTCAGTTAAGGGTCTCACTCTTGATTTCGACTTAGGGCCGTGAGGTCAAGCTCCACATTTGGCTCCACGCTGAGTATGGAACCTGCTTTAAGGTTCTCTCTCTCTCTGACTCTTCCCATTTCTGTCTCTCCCTCACTCTTTAAAAAAAAAAAATGTAGTCATGGAGTCCTCTTCCTTGTATAGCTTGCTTTAAGACAATGATCTTCTGCCAGGATGCTAGGATATGCCACATTTGCCAATGTCCACTTAGCCACCAAATCTGGGAATTGCTCTACCGCAGCCTTTGAAGCTCAGGCAGCTTCCCCATGGCTGCTCCGTCTGCTGAAATAGCTCTTCAGTGTGCAGCCTTCGGAGGTGGGTTCAGACCTAGTTCAGATGCCCTGGCTCCCCACTCTTCTTCCTTAGTCCCGTAGATTTTGCTGTAGTTTGTTGGAAGAGATTTTGAATGATTGGACTTTACTACTTTTGCTCAGTTAAGTAGATTCTCTCTGGGGAAGAGCTGTCCCTGAGCTCTCTATCACCTTTCCAAAGCTCTGCCTCATCAACTTGGCCTTGCTCCTCTTTACCAGCTTTGCATGCCATCATCCCCACCGGGCTCCTCTGTGCTTTACTAACTCCTCGCCCCTATACCCAACCTTCTTTGGGGGGTAACTTTGGGTCTGCAGAGTCCCCTCACCATGTATGGAGGATCAGAAGTGGCTAAAATATTGTCTCTTTTCTCCTCTTGTGGAAGCTGTCAGCCAATGATCAGCTAAGTTGGGGTACAAATATCCTGCTCATTTGTCTCAAAGCAGAATAATTTCCAGGCATAATTTATAGTCCAGAGGTCTCCCCAGTATCAGGAAGATTTGGCTTTTCCCACTCCCCTATCCTGTTTCCCATTCACTTGCTAACACCTCCTGGGAGCACTTTTTAGATAAATTACTATTATTTTTATAGTATGCCTATGACTTTGCAGGAGCAACCCATGACAGAAAGCAGGTTCATAAAATAAATGGGCTGTGACAATAACAGGGACAGAACCCAGTATTAAAGTCGTAGTAAAGAATTTCATTTCAAGAGATAATAAACAGGTATTAGTTAGAAATCAATAAATGATTCAACTGTGTGTTAAGTTTTGGTCTATAGGAAATCCATTTTGTCATGGAACAATGAAATGACAATTTGTTGTAATGATTTAAGGAGCGAATGGAGATGGGGGGACCCTCCCACATACAACTGAGTTCTGATCCTTTGGTTTATGTGTTCCTGGGTTGGCAAGTGATGGCAGTGGGATTCCGGCAGTAGGCCTGCATCCTGAGCCTTCCCCAGGAGTTGAGAGTAATCCCTTATCATGGGGGTGGTATTTCCCTGTATTCCGATTCCAGAAACAAGGTATAGGTAACAGGATTTCTGGATATTTAACAATGAGGTAGGGAGAGAAATTTCTTTTCACTTCCATAAATGCTTATTTCTTTTCGTTACTATCCAGTAAAATTTGATCCACTATTGTGTGTGTCATGTGTGTGCACATAGTTCTAAGGAAGGGTTCTGTAAAAATACATAGCATCGATTTTATAACAAACTTCTATTATGAAAAGGACTTGAAAGGAATGCTAAACTCTGTTCAGGCTGTGATGGGGAAAGAGGCTGCACAGGGCAGGGTCCTGAACCAGGGTTGGTCTGAACCAAATACTGCTTAACACAGAACTTTTAGCCACAGGGTAGGTAGGTCAGTGAAAATAGGGCAACCAAGGAAATTATCAGAGGCTGTAGAGCTTTTGTATTCTGTTAATTTTTAAAGTAATAAACTTGTCAGAAGTGATTCTTTGTCAGCAAAATCCTGGGTAGTGTACAACACACCTTGGACTATAACATAGAATAGAAATAATCCACTCCAGAATATTCTAAGCCCCTGCAACAAGAATGTTCTTCAGATTGGATAGAAGAGGAGAAATATCCAATTGTCATGTTTTCAACAATGCGCACAAATAGGATGGTAACTCTGAACCTATTGTCAAGGAAGACTGTAATTGAAGAGTCTAGAATTTGAGTAATTAGGCATGGAGCAATATGTTGTCTCTTCTGTGAAAACATCATGTCGGATTCAAGTATCTATGGTGCATTCTTTCATGACTTTCCCCAGGTATCAATTTTCCAAGAACTTATTTATAAGATACCGTAGGATTATATTAATAAGTTTAATTAATATAATTCATCATCAACTCCCTAGTTTGTATAAGATTTTGGCATGTTTCTCCCTCATAATTACAAAGTTCTTGACTTTGTGTGGGTTTGACCTAGTTTACAATTGCTTAGTATAAGAGGATCATGCCATTTCTGCTTGCACATCGCCCTTCTAACTTCCGTGGTGCTCATGTCAGAATCTCCTGGGGGATTCTCACTTGTCCTAAACCACACCAGGCATTGACTGTCAAATAGTTGGCCTGACTTGCTCACTCAGAAACATATGGTTCACCCACAGATCAATCACTCGGGAAGAAAATATATTTCTTATCATTGGCTGTCATATCCTTCTCCATCCTGGTTTTTGGAAGTCTTGTCTTCCTTCTCTGATGTCTCATATACTCTCTCTTCAATCCAAGCCAAGTACTCTTCCAGAGTGCTGCAGAAACATTTCCTCTTCAGCTCATCTAAGATTGTCTCCTTTGCATCTTCCAGGGTGTGTCATCACCTATTCCTTATTTACAGCAGGTTATGGAAGCAAGTGACAACTCGACATTAATTTCCACACTGCATGAGTGTGCTGGAACATCACTGGAGGAGCAATAAATAATAGTGTGTTTGACAATGGGAAAAGAGAAGGCTCTATATGAAATCGAGGCATGAAGACCTTTCCCAAGCTGACCCTACTTAGTGTTACATTAACTTCTTGATAAGGATAGCTTGTCATTAGCCTACCATAGCTATCACTGTAATGGTGAACAGTAGTTTACAGCATTTGACGTGTAGTGTGTATATACATGTGTATGCATATGGATTTATGATTCAAGTAATTATTTTTTGTGAACTGTATACATTTCAATCAAAAATTTAATATCAGTAATTCTCCATCCCTTTTATGTCCTTGTACTGTGTAAGTAATCTCATCACGTCTTGATAGGAGTAGGTACATAACCGGATAGGTCCAAAAAGCAATTGTAGTAAAGTTGCCATCTGGCTTCTGCACCTGAAATTAAGTTGGCAGATTTGGGCATTGGTTTCTCTATTGCCATATATAAAACTTTTTCATCAAGTCTCATTACCCTTGAGCAGATGACACTGTTGACCATTTCTTTTTAAATTGTTTTCTCCATTGGTTTTCATAAAATTATTACTTCCTGGTTCTTCTGTGTTACTGGACATTTCTATTCTTTCTTCCTCTCCATCCTATTATTCTGATTTTACTTTAAATTTTTCTACTCCTCAGGATTCTCTATTCATGGCTCCTTTTCAGATAGATTTTCATTTCATAGAAAATGGCTTTTCAACTGGCTTATGCAAAAAGAGAATTTATTAGTTTAAGTAACAGAATAGTCTAGGGGTAGGCTTATTTTCACTTTGTTAATCAAAATATGTTACCAAGAGGCAATTATGTTCTTTTCCCAGGATCAACTTGATTTCTTGATTTTCTTCCTCCAAGTGTATGTGGTTTTTTTGTTTTTTGTTTTGCTAAAAGTGTGCTAGCAAGAATAGAACAGAGCCAAACTGTGAGCTTTCAAATGTAAACCTAAGGGGAAACTCCCTGGTTGCTCTCCACGAAGCCCCAGAATCAATGTTCAGCCACATGTTGGCTCTGGTAGTTCAAATTCCTGTCCAAAGGACCATAACAAGGTGTGCCGTATACTGACGAGCGTAGGTCAGTGTTTGGCAATGGGCATTTTGAATAGGACAGTTCTTTGTGCAGGAACGTCTGAACATTCGATGAGAGTTAGCCTTCCTTACCCTAGGGGGATCATACCAGTGGCATCATTTCCTAAATACCAACACACTGCCAGTTGTGTCCAGTGGACCGGTAAAAGGACCATCAGAATGGAAAACTCCTAGTCTAGACCAGTCAGAATCCATTTCTGAATGGAGTAGACTCTATCTGACCTGAGTCATAGGCTCAGAGTGCAGAATAGATTTCTGATAGGAAATTCATGTTTGTTATTTAATGAGAAACTATGAGTGTTGCTGTGAACAGATGTCACTGTAGGATTTATCAGTGTCTGTACCGTCATCCTATGTAATACCACCTTTAAGATTTTAACTATCAATATCAGGCTAATGGCCACTAAATCAGTACAGCAAGATATGTCTTCTGAGATCCCGGCCATTACAGATAGCACGAGCTCATCTATAACTCTAATCACTGTAGGGACTAATTCTGAATTTATCATTAACTCTTCATTTCAAATTTATTCTTCCATTTTAATTCACTTTCTATTAACTATCCCATGACTTCAGCACCTTCTGCACCCTCCCATATCAATGAAACCCAAAGTCCTATTGATTATACTTCCTAAATGTTGTTCTCATTTTTTATACTTTATCATTATAATACCCTGAACTATCAAACGTGTATTTATTACTAGAAAGATGATTTACCTAACTCAATCTGGTATCTTTCTGTCCATCCACTCTACAACTACCAAGGTATTTCTATACCAAGTATGATTATTTCAATACATTCTGCTATCCCCATGCCTTTATAGGAGCAATTAACCAACTTCAGCCTATAGATTAAATTCACCCCACGGAGTTAACCAACTTCAGCCTATAGATTAAATTCATCCCACGGTTTGTTTGGGTAAATAGAGTTTTAATGGGACACAGTCTTCCACATTCATTTACACATTGTCTGTGATGGTTTTCCTTCTACGAGAATAGAGTTGTTGCCTTTTACATAGAAAGTATGTTGACACTTGCCCTGTGAGTATCATCCTAGCTCATTAGCATGCCATAAATACCATGCAACATCTTGTTTCTGTTAGCATATCCTTAGCTACACGTCTTAAAAAACTATTTCACTCTACTCTTTAATAACAGATTCTACAAATTCATTGCGTGCATGTGCTATTTCACAAGCTCCTTTTGTAGCACGTCCTGTATGCTCCATTTGACCCAAAACAGACTTCCAAACTTGTCCAGCTATGGTTGCACTTTATTCCTAAAAATTCATCTCAAACATAGTATCTTTCAGTCTTTGTGGTCCCAGGTAGATAGATTTAATTATTTTATTCCTGTTTCACTTTTCCATCCTAGACTTTATTCTATAATCAGTTATATTTTCTGTCTGTAAATCTATTTTTTGCATGTCATGAAACTTTAAGATAGAGACTGTGCCTTACAGTATGTTTATCTTAACATTCCAAAACATTCTCTTTAATGTGGTGGGCTCTTAATAAATATTTGGTGAGTAAATAACTGAATCATTTTTAATTCCAAATTGTGACTATCAAATAAATGTCATTTCTTATACAATGGTGGCTTAACAGCCTAATTCCATTTGCACGTATCTCATTTTATACCACCTTCAGAGTTCCAGATGGTACATGTGTTAATAAAGATGAATGCACCTCTAATATTGCTAGTGTTAGCTCCTATTTAATGTAGGAATTCCTATCAGAATTAAGTTTGAGAGAAGGGTAACGTGTTGAGGATGAAGTGGAGTTACTATGTTCACTGGTGTTACTCATTCTTACACAGTTAACACTATTCTAGATAAGTTCACTTAAGATGGCCTAAGAAGTTCCACATAACTTTTCTTAGCAATACAAATCCTATCTAATATAATAAGATAGCATCTCAGGCTCATGATTTGTCTAATATTGATAATAAGGCTCTTCAACATAATAAAAATAGTTTTTGAACTTAATATAATTTCTACAATTGTTTGATCATGAAGTAGGAATCATAGAGTTGCTGAGTAACACTTTGGCAGCCCCTGCTTTGCTTCTCATGATCACCCCCCCCGCATCCAGGGTTGGGAATGGTTCACAAAGCCTTTCTTCACACAGGCAAGACACAGTTTTGCAGCTCACCCCTGCCATCTTGGGTGGATTATAATCAGTATACTCATTCAGAAAATAGGAAATTTTGTACTCGAGGTGAATCTCTTGGGTAGATTTGACCTGAGAGGAAGGAAGTCCTGGGTACTCACACTGCCCTTCAGTAAAGCAACTCCTCTTCCGCTGACCCTCCTTTTGGGCCAATCAGCAAAACTGACTTTCTGACTTCATCCTATTCCATGTTTATTATTTTTCTTTGTGATTTCTTTGGAAGACTGCAGGGTCACCCCAATTCCAATCCTGTTTGCTCAAGCCCCTCTTTTACATTTCATCATCCTTGGGACAGAAGCTTTCCTCAGTTTCCAGTGCCTTTGGCATACTGACTATTATGTACAGTTATCTGAGGAATATGTCCCATATCATTGGAATGTCAACATTAAATTCTCCAGATTTATGCCTTGTCCTGTCATTGGATTTTTATTTGCTCAATGTTGCTTAACTCATTATTGAGATTGTGAGGCCAGTTGACCCAATGTCAAACATACTTAAGTCATGTATTTCCCTAATTCCAGTGTGACCCAGTCAGTTCCCGACTGAGATTGTAGGATGTCCAGCTAGATCACTGCGTCTTCTGATTAAGAACCAAGTCTGAGGGGGTATCTCACAATACCTGTAAACCTGAGCCTGAGATTGGTCAAAAGGTATGTGAAGTTACTGCAAGACAGTGGGGGGAAATACAATGAGTAATAACTCAGTTTTTGTCCACAAAATATTCTCATCCTTGTAGAGAAAGCAGTCAATGAAATGATTACGTGTATTGCAAAATGCAAATAACTGAGGGGTGAGGAGAACTATATATGAAATATAGCATAAGTTTATACAAAAGTAATTCTTACTTTCTAATGAGATCTGGAGAATATTTATCCTAAACATTTGACTTATAATTTAGAGAATAAAATTAATTTTTTGTGTACATGTATAATATTTCATATTGATAATTAGTGGAAGGACACCATTCTGAGGAAAGGTGTAGTAAAAAATGGGCAGATATAAAAGTAGAGTAACAAATTTGACATACTAAGACACACATATGGTAGAAATAGACCAATTCAGGATGGATCAAATGGAGAAAAATAAGTCTGGTGCAATAGTGATTAATGCTGAGGCCATACATGGTAATCGATGCTTTAGGCTGTAGGAGAATGTATTTTTTCCAGAGTGAATTTTTATTTCACAGTCGTAAAGTAGGGCAGTGATACTTGTAAGTGTTCTGGTTTGTGGAATTGGCACAAAGGTCAGGTTTTGTGTATTGTGAATATTCCTCTTTGGTGACCCCATAAGAAGTAGTCCTAAATAAGGTTTGAGGGAAAATAAAAGTCTAAGAAAATACTTAAGCAAGAATTATTTTACTTTAACTTAGGCAGTTCTATATAGCCCATATATGAAGTATTAAGGACTTACTTATGCTGAAATTGAGATTAACAAAGTATACATTTCTCGTTTCAAAATCAGGCTTAGATGGACACTGACTGGGCTTCCTCTCTAATCACATTTGGCAGTTTTTCTTTTGCTACTTTCCCAGTTTTTCTCACATTCCATCATTTGATGCCAGTCCCCTCCAGAACCAGAGCAGTGCTCTTCCAAAAAGACACTTATTAAGTAGGCATATTTTATCAGGAAATCTGCCTCTGGTAAATATCCAAGTGCAAGTATGATGCCACCTCAGATATTCGTAAGTGAAACTTGAAGCACTCCTCTCTGAAGCTGACGATTTCCATCTTTTTGATATCTTTCGGTCCCATGGAAAGCAAAACAGAAGAGAGAATATCTTTAATGTGCGTTACGAGGTTATGGATTGAGGTAGAGTGGGAATTCCAAGTGTGTAAGATTTTGCTCCAGTGGAGAGCACAATAAATTCTATTATTGTCCCTGGTGACTCTTGTAAGACTCTTTAAGACTCTTACTTCTAAGCACCATTCTGTAATCTGATGACCCAAAAAATAAAAAACATCCTACCTGATTTGAAGAGCGAATCCTGTTCTGACAGTATCTCTAAAATACTCAGAGAGTCCTCTCGAAGAGACATTTGCCCCAAGTTTAATTCATAGAACTACTCGGGCTAAATTTTATTTACATATAAAAACCGGCTCATCAAATACCTGAAATGAGCTGAATTCAATTTTCCTCATACTTTTTTTTTTTTTAAGAGAGCAGGTGTTTTACTGTGAAATGAAATCTGTAATTGATTCTAGCATCATATCAGGGTGTGGGAGCTCCACAAATAATCCAGTACTTTCTGCTATGTGGTCCTTTGAGGGTACCACTTATTTTCTAAAAAAAATAGCTTTACTGCTGTAGAGGTACTCAGTGCCATGGATACTCTAGGTTTTAAATGATTGTGAATTTTGGTGGATTTGTAAGTGCTGGAATGCATCGTGAGTTCATTTCCTCCTAGTTGTGCCATCGCTTGTAGAAGCCAGTGGAAATGTTTGGGGGTTGGCGGCATCCTGAGTGGGTGTGGAGTACATGTTACTGAACAGAACATTGTTGATTTCTCTTGCGGCATTTTAAAGAATTGCCTTCTATACAATGTTTCACTCGATCTATAAAAATCTGCAAGGATTTACAATATCTGGGTATGGTGTGAGAATATTACTACGTCCAAGTGAAAATGAGATTCTAAGACCAAATCTTTTGAGGATAAATTAAAAGCAGCCTCTCTGGAAATTTTTCTATCACTAATTGGTGCCATTTTTAAATTTTTCAATTGTTCATGAAATTTATTGAGCACATACCATGTACCAGATATTATTATGGAATCTAAGCTAACTGTGGAAAAAGCAAACAGAAGTTACTTTCTCCGTGCAGTTATGGAATTCAATCACACAGAGAGACCAGTTATAATTTCAGAGAGAAATGAAGATTTTTCTTTGAGCCATCACTCATGATTTTCCAAACATTTGATTAGTGTTGGTGGCAACTAGTAATGTAAAATTGAATAAATTTATTTTATTAGATCATGAGTTCAGATTAAAAGGACAGTTTAAGGAAAAGATTTCAGTTATAAAAATACATTTTAGAAATATTCAACTACAAAGTAGCAATGTGTCTTTAAAAACTTTCAGTCAGTATAAATATGGACACATGGTATGAACAAAATGAATTCAAATGAGTAGTATTGAAATCCAAAAATATATTTACTATAGTGAGAAATGGCATATTTAAATAGTTGATACTATCTGAAAAGAACTGTGGATAAAAGTTGTGCTTCTATTAGGTAATGATATTGATGACTAGTAGGCATTTTAATTCATGTAATAACTAATGAGCATATTGCATTACAAAGTATATTTTTACATTCTGTGGAAGCTGAATTAAGCAGCACTGTGAATATTGGTCCCTATTGGAATAAGCAGTTTCTTTTCTTTCTTACTTTTTTTTTTTTTTGGAATAAGCAGTTTCTATTCTAGATCTTTCATGAAATGGCTATCCTCTAGAAAAACAGATTTATGGGAATTATTTAAAACAGATTCGGCATCAGGCATTAAAGTTGGAAAGAAAAATAGGATAGAATTACGTTGATTCTACTTCTTACTTTTTCGCATGTGTTGCGAAACAAATCAGTTTATCTTGTTGCATCTCAGTGGGTTCGGTTTCTCTTTGCATCCTAGAAGGTTGGAAGGTTTTGATCAAAGAATAGGAGATTTTCATGGGTAGTTTTGGGGCACAGGGAGCTTCCTTAAAGAGTTATGACCAGAGTACCCTCAAAAGGAAGCTGGAATCGGAACAAAGACGTGAGAAAGGTACAGGTGAATATCAACAGTATTTGAAACAACCTAAACCAGAATAAGTGATCAGGGTCAACATTTGGTCAAGATAGGGGAGGATGTGGACAAGAAGCAAATGGGAACATGGGAGATAAAAATAGATCAATATGGAGGATCAAATGATATGGAACAAGTTTCTTTAGGCCACACCTGTGCTACGATCTAAGTGTCCATCACAGTATTTTATCAGGAATATTTGTGCACCTGAGCATCACAACATTTGAAATTCCAACAGGTACTATTTTGGCTTCTGAAGGATTTAGTTTTTTAAAAAACAAACAAACAAACAAATTCAATTTGATCCGCCGGCTAGCTGGTTAACCATGTCCTCATTTGAGCTCCATTACATGGCACCTAAACTCTTCACGCCCACTTGTGGCCCCAAGAATAGGACTCTTCAGTGGCGTACAGCCTCCTCTTTGATGAGATGGCTTCTGGTCCATGTTCCTTGGTTAGGCCTGTGCTCTCCCTTCCCAGAGAGGTTCACTCTTCTTTGTGTGTTCACTGAACATAACAACCCTCACCACACGTCTCCAAAACAAAGGACCCAAACAATCGAGAGGCCTGTATTCTGCCGCTCAGGCACCGCGCAGAGCAGTACTCTCTGATTTTGCCCGCTTAAAATGTGTTATTTTCATTTTACCATTTCTGGAGAACTAAAAGCCTGCCCATCAAAATGTGAGGTAATTAATTGGCTATCCTTAGAATTTGTTCAAAGACAGATCCAGGTTTTGTGAGGCCTGAAGCTTATGCAGTATGGGCAATAATCTTTTAAAAATGCATACAACATTACTAAAACTAAATTAGGTACAAGGCCCTGGAAGGAGCCCATGCAATCGGAAGGCCCTGAAGCTTAATCTTCATTAGCTTCACAGTAAATCTGCCTTTGTATATAATATAATTGCTCCTCACTTATTAGCAAGCATGGGAGGGATGGTGAGATAGCAAGTGGCTGGGCTTGGGGCTGTAAGCAAAGGCAATGATTGGCTGTTGCCATGGGCTTGATCACTTTCACAGACTGAGGCTGAGGATATTTTCACTAAAACATCATCTGAAGAGCAGAAACGGTCTAGGGAGCAATGGATCTCAACACTTAACTTTTTAATTTCCTATTCCCTACTGCCTCTGCATCGTGGGTCTTTTATTTTTAAGGTCCGCTCTTACAGCGCAGGCCAAATCTGCTTTTCAGTAGTTCAGAGTGGAGTTGGCAAGCTTGTTGTGTCCGTGTGTATTACACTAAATATTTTAAACAGACCCTATATACCACTACATAATTTACCCAACTATTAATTATGTAAATATCTGTTATAAGTTTAATTGCACCCTCCCAAAAGATATGTTGAAGGATGAACCCTCCCCCCGCAGAACCTCAGAATGTGATCTTATTTGGAAATAGGTTGTTGCAGATATAGTTAGTTAAATTAGTATGAGGTCATAGATGACCAGGATGGGGTCTTAATTCAATAGGATTGAATTAATTGTCTAAGAAGAGCAGAGACACAGACCCACAGGGGGAGACGCCACGTGATGATGGAGACAGAGACAGGAGCCCCACAGGCGCAAGTCAAGGAACTTTGAGGCTTACCGATGAGACAAACCACTAGAATCTGGAAAGAGGCAAAGAAGGTTCTCCCCTACAGGTGTGTCGGAGGGAGCACAGCTCTCTGGACAACTTGATTTCAGACTTCTAGCTCCAGGACTGTGAAAGAGTACGTGTCGTTTTAAGCCACCTAGTTTGCAGGCCTTGGTTAGGGCAGCCCTCCGGTACCCTAATATGGTATCTAATGGCCACTGTGGGGGTGTGGTGGTGGGCGTAGAGCAAAGAATAAGATCGCATCCTCCCTATTGGGCAGTTGGTCTCTTGAGGAGTGTTGACTCTCCATGTTGTCTATCATCTATCTCTGTGGTTCTTTGGATTTCAGCTTCTTTTCTAGGTATCTAACACATATTTCTGATTTGGATGAAATTATATATATTATAATGTTTATATTAGATACATGTTTTATATATTTTTATTTTTATTTTTTATTTTTTTTTTAAAGATTTTATTTATTTATTTATTTGACAGAGAGAGATTACAAGTAGGCAGAGAGGCAGGCAGAGAGAGAGGAGGAAGCAGGCTCCCCGCTGAGCAGGGAGCCCGATGTGGGCCTCGATCCCAGGACCCTGAGATCATGACCTGAGCCGAAAGCAGAGGCTTTAACCCACTGAGCCACCCAGGCGCCCTATATATTTTTATTGTATGTTATATAAAGTCATCTTGTAAATTAGAAAGCATCCTAAAGTATGGTCAGAAGGTAGTGCTGTCCAGGCAAAGGACTAGATTAGACCAGGTGCTTTTGACAGCATAGGGCAGTATTCACTAATCTTAAAAAAGGAAAAAAAAAAAGTAATGAAAGGCTTGAGTGGCTGGCTCCATGGAGGACCGCGTTTCAGGAAAGCTGTTTGTGGCCTGTTGGTAAAGAATCTTATACAGTGTGTGACACAGAATAAAATTAATGGCTGGAGCAATAGAATACTTCACAGAAGGGTTAAGAAACCTTGAGCAGAAGAAAAAAAAATCATTACAAGGCAAGTAACATTGGATCCTCCTTTTGCATTGAATCAGGATCCTGCTTATCACTAGATCTTAGGCACTTAGCATTGTGAAACTTTGTGCATTGTTTTCAAATCTGAGATAAAGATAACTACTTTGTGGGCGCCTGCGTGCTCAGACCGTTGGGTGTCTGCCTTCGGCTCAGGTCGTGATCCCAGGGTCCTGTGATTGAATCCTGCATCTGGCTCCCTGCTCAGAGAGGAGCCTGCTTCTCCCTCTCCCTGCTGCTCCTCCTGCTTGTGCTGTCAAATAAATAAAATATTAAAAAATATATATAACTACCTTGAAGAACTATTTATGAAGATTAATTCAGGTAATATGTGTAAAACACATAATTTTCATCAGACTAGGTAAGCAAATCTGTACTGTTTATCTTGCCAAGTGTAATAACGCTCTTCCCCATCCGCAATGGTATGCGTGTATGTGCATGCACACGAAACAATCTTTGCATCTTTATTCCAGGAACCTGTGACTATGTTAGGTTATATGGTAAAAGGGAGCAGATGGAATTGAAGGTTGCTTGTCAGCTGAACTTAAAGTAGGGAGATTATCTTGGGTTAGCCAGGGTGCCTGATATAATCCAAGTCTCTTTAAACATGAAAGAGGAAAGTACAAGAATCAGAGTCAGGTGGTTTGATATGAGAAAGGCTTGACCCCCACAGACCGAGGATAAGGGAAAGGCAGGAAAACATATGCCAAAAAGAAATGCATCCTCGCTGTCACAATTATTTTGTGAAGCAGATTTTGGTCTAAGTCATTAAGTGTATAGTAATTTGTTACAGCAGCAGTTGGAAACTAATACAGTTATTATAATCTCACTAAGAAATACAGGACACTTCCAAGGACAAGGAAAGTAATGAGGCTATAATGAGGAAACACACCATCCTTCATGGAACAAAAACTAATAGAAATGTAGGCATGTCGTAGGTGATTGCTGTATATTGTGATTAAGTGCTTGACAGAAGTGAAAAGTTAACTGGGACATTAAATTAAATATGAAGAAGAGCTGCTGGAAGGGTGGGGGTGTTGGGGAGTGTGTTCCGTGTCATGCACCTGGAATTGTGCCTGATTCATGCCTTGGGAAAGAAGGAGCAGAAGTTAGGAAAAATGGAAAAGCTGAAAGGAGTTTGGTTAAATAGAATTTAGGTTCAATGAGTCACGAAGTGATACATGATTAAGCCAGATAATTGTGTAAATAACATAGAGGAAACACACACACTTTCCTATCTTCCTTCTCAATATTCCCTTAAACAACAGCAAATGAGATACAAGCACTGAACTACAGGTGTCCTGTTCCTCACACACTTTTGCCAGAGCCTCTCCTTTCCTATCCTGGCTTGTCCTTCACTATGTTATTTATCGACTACAGCATGCTATTTCATACCACGTCATGCCACACCTCCCTAGCAGCTGTGGAATCATGTAGAAAACAAGCCTGTTTAATCAGACTGGAATCTGATTAAATTCATTAGGTTCAGTAACTGGCCAATTAGTATTACCTTGGGTAGGTGAGATAACTTCTGGAAGCCTAGATCTCTTGAACTGGTAAAAGAGGGATTAAAAACAAGTCCTTCTCTAATAGGGTGTTTTGAAGATTAAGTGAGGTAATACAGCACCTGGAACATATTACTGCGTTGCCGTAGTTACTGTTATGACTCTTTCAGCTGTCAACTCAGAAAGCATATTGAAGGCCATGTTCAAGAGTTTAAGCTTTATTTTCAGAGAAATAGGAATCCAAGGAGGATTTTTTATGAGGGGGAAATGATCCAATTTGCATACTAGGATAATTGTGCAAATAACATAGAGGAAACACACACACTTTCCTATCTTCCTTCTCAATATTCCCTTAAACAACAGCAAATGAAGAAAAAGATAGAAACCCTCACAAAGAACCCAGGAAAGGAGATACTACTAGAGGTGAGATGTCAACAACATTTTGGAAAATCTTAAGACCAGTGGATAAAGAGGAACTGATTAGGAACGCAAAGGAAGTCGAAATCTAAATGTCTCTCATGGAGGAAACAAGGAGTGAGCCTCTTTGTAGCACTTGGAAAGGCTCAGAAAACGGAGGAATCGTGTTCCTACAAAACCAGGGGTTTGGGGGAAATGCTGACCTGATGATGGCGCAGCCACCATTGTCGTTCCCCGTCTGTGGCAAAAGATGAGAAGCTGAATCGTCAGAAGGGCTGAGCTTAAGGGTTTCTGGAAAAATGGAAGCCAGCCATAGAGGGGCTTGGAGGGAAGTGCTGTGCTATGAGAGGGAGATTTGAAGAAATGTCTGCATGTGGAAAAGTGGGAGCCCCCATCGCCCTGCTGGACCTCCAGAATCCTAGCAGCCCAGCTAATTCTGTTCTGGCGTTTGAGCATCCTCTCTGGGGAGTATGTCTGAGGGAAAAACAACAACAGGACTATCATCAGTGGTTATTTACGTGTCCTTCAAAGAAGCTGCGGAGTCCCAGCCTACTCTCCGGTGGGCTAGCACGTGAATGCCTTTCTAATGACTTCCTATTGTCCTCCTTTCCTTCTACCTAGAATTTCCCACACATCACATATTATTTATATAGTCATATTCCCCTTGCATTGTTCTGTTCACTACTCTGTCCCCACCGCCACCTAGAATATTCCAGGGCACTCTTGTGCGCGCCCACTCTCCATATATACGCACACACGTATACATGTATATATAATTCTACATAAAATGCAAAATATAAAATACATAATTTTCCTCTCTACATACATATGTATGTATAATTTTATGTAATATTAAATACATAATTTTTTTTCATAAGTCAATACCAAACAGATTTCTCCCTTCCCTGCCTTATGGGGGCAATGTACTGAGCAGAAGAAAACATGTGAAGGAAAACTACAGAACTACAAAATTAGGAAAAATAAAAGATACTGCATGCTTATCACAAGAATAGATGCTGTATTAAAAAACAAGCACATCAACAAGAAAGAACACTTCAAAAACTATAAAAGCAAAATTTTATTAAATGATGAAAGTTATCAAAGACAGTGTTGAAAGTATAGTTTCATACTAGATATGACCAACGAATAGAAGCATCTGTATGAAATTTTCAGATAACTTTATACTCAGTAATAAAATATGAAACGCTTTCTAATAAGATGATTAACAAGGAAACAACATCCACTCTCACTACCTCTAATCAGTGTAATACTATAGGTCCTTTCTTGTGGAAGAAGGCAAAAAAAAAAAAGTGATAAAAGGCATAAAGTTCAGGAAGGAAGATATTAAATTATCTCAGGTTACAGGTAATAGGAGTGTTTATTTAGAAAGTCCTCAGTAATCCACAAGAAAACTAGTAGAACTAAATGATTTTACAAAAATCTTAATGGAACAAGGTTAATCTTCACATGTTATATTTTTGTAATAGCTACAAATTTATAGAAATTAGATTTTTAAAATAATACTTTTTGTTGTATTGTCTAAAATACAGAATAGGAATAAATTTTAAAAAAGGAACAAAAGAGGTAAGAAAAATAAATTTGGAGCTTTCCAGAATTCAGATTTACATCCATTTTTCCCCCACTCATTAACTTGGATTCTCACGCAGTCCTGTTAAAGCACATAAAATCCTCTGTGCCCTGTTCCTTAAAAGTGCCACTATATTGCATTTCTTATAGTTAGACAATCCTTCCACCAAATATCCACATGCTCACTCCCTCACTTAATTTGTATCTCTGTCAAATATCATATCTTCAGTGGTTACTTCTTTGTTCATGCTACCTAAGAAATCTCTGATGCAGCTATCATTTTTACAAAAGATAAATTTTTCTTTGTAACACTTACTATCACCCCTACTAGAATATAGTTCCGTTCCACCAGAGGCAGTAACTTTATCTGTGTTACATCACACACACTAAAAAAACAATCCTAAATATACTCGTTAAATGAATTAATTAAATTTATCAAAAAAGAAGGGAGGCTTTCTCAATACTAGCTGGTAATCAATACTAGCTGACAATGTGATTAATTACAATATTCAGGCAACTGGGTGGCTCAGTTGTTAAGCTTCTGCCTTGGGCTCAGGTCATGATCCCAGGCTTCTGGAATTGAGTCCTGCATGGGGGGCGGGGGGGTGTGTCTCTGCTCAGCAGGAAGCCTGCTTCTCCCTCTCCCAGTCCCCCTTCTTGTGTTCCCTCTCTTGCGGTCTCTCTCTTTGTCAAATAAATAAAATCTTTTATTTTCTCTCTCTAAAGAGAATGAAAGGATGCTCAGTAGATTTTTTTTTAACATTATTTATTAGAGAGAGAGCATGCACGCAGGGGGAGGTCCAGAGGGAAAGAGAAACTCAAGCAGACTTGGTGCTGAGCTCAGAGCCTGAGGCAAGACTCTATCCCAGGACCCCAAGCTGAAGCTGAAATCAAGAATAGGACACTCCATGGACTGAACGACCTAGGTGCCCCTCCTCAGTAAGATTTTTACATTTAATTTCTAAAATATACTAAAATAAAGACCAATATTAAAGAGTAAAGCAAATTTATTTTTGAAATACCTAATGGACAGATTTTACAGATTAGAAACACAGGAATAAAGCGTTTACAAATTGGAATATAGAAGTAAATAATGACCCTGATGTAGACTGGATAACTGAGAGATTAAAGATATTTTAAAAAGTTAATTAAGAGACATAAGAGAGGAGTGCCTGGGTGGCTCAGTGGGTTAAGCCTCTGCCTTTGGCTCAGGTCATAATCTCAGGGTCTTGGGATCAAGTCCTGCATCAGGCTCTCTGCTCAGCAGGGAACCTGCTTCCCCTTCTCCCTCTGCCTGCCTCTCTGCCCACTTGTGATCTCTCTCTCTCTGTCAAATAAATAAATAAAATCTTAAAAAATAAAGAGAGAGGGCACCTGGGTGGCTCAGTGGGTTAAAGCCTCTGCCTTCGGCTCAGGTCATTATCTCAGGGTCCTGGGATCGAGGCCCGCGTTGGGCTCCTTGCTCAGCGGGGAGCCTGCTTCCTCCTTCCTCCTCTCTCTCTGCCTGTCTCTCTGCCTACTTGTGATCTGATCTCTCTCTCTGTGTCAAATAAATAAATAAAATCTTAAAAAAAAATAGAGACATAAGAGACAGAACCAATATCAACAAGCCTGACATATTGCAAATACACCATGGTTCAAAAAAAGACACCACATTCTTGGTAATTATTCTTAGTAGCTCTCATTTCCCTCCTGCATGTTCAAATGCAACAAGTATTTGCAGTATATAATCATAAAAATATGCCTAAAATAGATTGATCTACATGTAAATTACAATTTTTTGCTTCTTTCTTTTAACTTGATTATTTTTACTACAATAAGAAAGAAGAGAGGACATAAGAACATGTTCTGAAGATAATTATTAAATGTTTCTAAAAGTGATGAAAATTATGAGTCTTCAGATGACAAAGCACCAAAAAATCCCAGCTGGAAGAGTTAAAAAAGGAATAAATTACCTAGCTGATCAAAGTGAATATATAGAATTCCAATCGAAAAAAATATAGTGAAAAACAGCAAGAAAGAAAAGATATATATTTTTTTATAATCAACCATTAGAGATACAGTTTTATATATACAAGATAGCCATATTTCAACACGGTAAGAGTTAATGTCAAAGAGTTAACATAGTTTTAATTAATAACATTGCTTTTCCATGATTGATGTTGTCACTTGGGCACGAATATTCTCTCCTCCAAATGTCCATATATCACATCTATTATCACAACTATTCAACACAAATTGTACCTTGCATTTTTATAACACTGGACACTGAGTTTCTTGATGTAAATTACCATTCAATAATATCTTTTTGTTTTGTCTTCTGTTTTACTTTATTAGTTACTATGGTTAGGGTACAAAGGGATATGCAGAGGAGTCTTCTCTGTATCTCCCATACTCAAAATAAGGAGGGTTTTATGCTTTTTTTCTCCTCATGGTTCCCCCAGAATTGCAGGTAACAGCACTGATCAGGCCTGTCCTTTGAAACACACACACAGACATTGAGCCTAAAGGGTTAAAACGGGAAAGCAGGCTTGGGGCTAATTGGTCCTGAGTTATCCATTTGAGCAAAGTATCAAGGTAAGAAGCAATGATAGTTCAGAAAAACAACTGTCACCTTCCTTACTTTCAGAATTATTCAATCCATTTTCAATCATTATTTAGTCAGCAAAAGGCCTTCGCATATAAGGATATATTTCAACTGGATAATTAAGTTCTAAAAGCAATGATGAGAGTCTGAAAATGGCCTTATTTACAACCACCTAGAGACTCATGCCATTAGATCTGGGGTTCTTTTATGTCATGAAATACTGATAAATCTCACACCATTGCCTCTCACCCTTTGGATCAAGCCAGACTCAACATACCTCCATAGTTTATATCCTATGGAGATGACAGCATTAAAACACAAAGTAAGATGGTTAGTTGTAAATTCTCCAGGTGATGCAAATCATTTGCAAAGAGCAAAGAAACACCATTTTTTTCCTAGCTGTTACCTTAAGCCAGAGGAACCGGTACTCATGGATTAATTCAGCAGTGGTTGAAAATATCATTATATTTTCAAATTCCTAAAACTGGAAAGCAACTGATCAGTTGTATACAGAGTATAACAGTTAACTCATGATCTGTTATTTAATTGATGATTGGATTAAGGTACTGGATTCAAGGCTGAATGATGTTTACTCCAGAATTCAATCTGAGACTGAGAACGTGTTTTTTTCCAAAAACCCACTCATAAGAAAAAAAAAATGCACATGGAACATGCACATTTGGTAAAAGGTAAACAGGCATTTGATTGGAGTCTGCACATGTGTGGGGGTAGATTATATAGTTATAAACTCTGAGTGCAATACTCAGATCCTTTTTGGTTGGTTCTCTATCTTTGTTTAAATTAAGGGAATAATTTAATCAAATAATATTTCTTGAGGAAGTGTAGCACTAGGCAAGGCAACCACATTCTGTTGGATTAAGACTTAGTGGTTTCCAGTACACTTTGGGACATTAAATTGTTTTTGCTTTCTTGACATATTGCAAATGAACCTTGCTTTAAATAAATGTATTCTTGGTAATTCTTATATCCCTACTAAAATATTCAATTGTATATAATAAGGCTGTAAAATATAAATGTATACATAGTACATAAGCATAGAAATATACATGAAATTTATCAACCTATATGTTAGTTGTCCCTTTTGTTTTCTTATACTTCTTTTGTGAATTTTTATTTCTCGATAGTTTTTTTAATGCAGTCATAAGTGTTTTTGCTTTTTTTCTTCTTAAATTGAAGTTGGCACAATCTATATGTGTATAATTGAAAAATGACCACATTTGTATAAAAATACCTCCCTTTTTTTTTTTTAAAAGATGGAAGCAGACTGGCTTTATCCACATGTTGACCAAAGGGAGGTGTGTTTTTTTCAGACAGAATTTAATCTTCAAAATGTCAAAAACAAAACTAGTATTAAACTTATGGTTGCCATATTTCCTCTTACTGCCACTGTATTTACTTACATTGGTACTTACATATTAAATATGCTCAGTTTATAAAGGTTTAAAGTTCTATATTTTCACCACTTAGCACACGAATTATAAAAACAGACATGTCTTTAGCTTTTCAAAGTCTCGTCACATTGTTACTGCTATTACTCACTTGTGTTTGGTGCTGTTTACACTCCCTACATGTTATGTTTATCTTTATGATAATGAGTGAGCAAAAACCAAATTGTATTATAAATGTAGATGGGATAAATTCAAGAGTAAATTATCTAGAATAGTATTATCGGAAGTATTTCATTTATATCATAAAAGTGGGCTTTTTGTATTCACTGCAACTTTCCTATTTTTTTTTTTTAAGATTTTATTTATTTATTTCACGGAGGGAGAGAGATCACAAGGAGGCAGAGAGGCAGGCAGGCAGAGAGAGGGGGAAGCAGGCTCCCCGCTGAGCAGGGAGCCCGATGCGATCCTCCATCCCAGGACCCTGAGATCATGACCTGAGCCGAAAGCAGAGGCTTTAACCCACTGAGCCACCCAGGTGCCCAACTTTCCTATTTTGATAAGTAAACAAATTAAAGCCTACTTATCAAAATGTGACTTTCACAGCACTTCCCTCCCTGTGCCATGGTTATATGATTTTTTTCTCCTCTTTACAACATTACTTTGGATTGAGGGATCAGCCATCAAGATTGAAATGACAAACTGATGGATGATGATCAAGGCAGAATAGAATCTCACTTGCTCTTTAATGGCTTACATGGCCCCTTCTTTACTAATATCAGTCAAGTTTAGTTATGTCCAAAAAATCAGCAAATAGGACTTGAAGCAAAAGCAGGGAGAGGAGCGATGGATAAAGGATGTGTCATATTTGCGCTGACACCTTGAGGACACTAGCTCCTCTGGTAAGTTTATCCAGGCTCAGTCACCCAGATTCAGGTTCTGGAAGACATGCTGTTGGGGAGCAGTTGCGAAATTGACCGTTCAGCAAGTAATATATATTTTTTTTAAAGATTTTATTTATTTATTTGACACAGAGAGAGAGATTACAAGTAGGCAGAGAGGCAGGCAGAGAGAGAGGAGGAAGCAGGCTCCCCGCTGAGCAGAGAGCCCGATGTGGGCCTCGATCCCAGGACACTGAGATCATGACCTGAGCCGAAAGCAGAGGCTTTAACCCACTGAGCCACCCAGGCGCCCACAGCAAGTAATATTCAGATAATCAGATACAATATGTAATCGGTGGGAACAGTTTCTTGATCCCTGGAACCTTGGGAAAAGTTACAGGAAAAAAAGAAAAGAATATTTACTCTCAGTTTAATTTTGCTAGTGTTCCACTTGAGCTCCCCTTGCCAGTACATTCCAATAAAAAGTACTGTAATCATGAGGATTGACTCTACCCTAAGTTTAAGTACTTCTTTTGTATGTCAGTAAATTATTTTCAAATTTTGTGATAAACGTATCAAGCAATCTTCACAAAGAAGGTGGAGATTTATTGTGATGCCTAGAATGTACGAAGATTTTTAAATGAATGTTACTTTTAAAGTTTTTTGAGTATAGTTGACCTACACTGTTGCATTAGTTTCAAGTGTACAACATGGTGATTTGACAAGTCTGTGCTCACTACAAGTGTAGCTACCAACTGTCACCACACAATGTATTACAGTGTCATGGACCACATTCCTGGTGCGATGCCCTTTATTCCTGTGACATATTCTTTCCGTAACTGGAGGTCTGTATTTCCCACTCCCTTTCACCCACTTTGCCCATCTCTCCCCCCTTTTCTTTTTGCATCCATCACTTCTCTGCATTTATAGGTCTGATTCTGCAGAGACTTCTGAAATAGTAGTTTGCTGTGTGGTCTTCTTTAATTACCTTAATAATTTTCCTAGAATGAAAAACCACTTTTAATGTGAAATTAGTCTTTCTAATAATAAATTTTCAATGGGTAACTTATTAAAGATTTGTTTCATATAATATCAAAACCTTTATTTAGTAATTGAATTACAAACTTTAATTATTGGTATTTGCCTATTTATGAGTTCAGGTTCTTTATCACCAAACATATAGACAGTTATGAATTATAAAATTTACATAGTTTCTTTAAAAATGTAACCATGTCAATATAATTCCTGTCTTACATTAACGAAATAATTAAACTATAGTTATATGCCAGTTAAAATACAACCTATATCTTAATCCTGAACACACAGTTAAGTATGAAAAAAAAAGGAAATCAATTTGTTGACTCTTCATAAGCAGATTAGCACTGTTAACACATCTTTAAATCATACAGTCAAATGAGAAAATAGATTATATATTTTATTTAATCCATATGTACACATATATGAAGAAGATGATATAATTCTTAAATCTGGATAGTGGCACATTTTCATTTAATTCTGTACTTTTTCTGTAAATGATAAAAGGCAGTTATGAAACATTTTTTTAAAAAATATCAAAAACAATGAATAACATGTTCTCAGAAGTTCTGTTCCTTATTTCAAGTTTATAATGTTTGCCAAGAAGAGATTATTTAGCAAATTGAATAAAAAGATGGAGCAGAAGCTATGAAGTCAGGAGACAGGGCAGATTTGCAGACCAAGCAGGATGCTCAAGGCCTTGAAACTTGGTCACAGCAGGCTCTTCACGAGCAAAGGGATTTTCCAGAGCCTGCTTTAGTAAGCTAGTAGCTTCTTTTTCAGTGCTCTTCAATTAATCCCAATTTTACCACTGAAAGTATAAACCTCTGGAGAAGTTTTAGGATGAAAACCTATAAAGTCATCTTCAAAGAGTTAGGAACTGAGGAACTTACACTTAACCACAGACTAATTGAAATAACTGGTGAGCTAAACAAGTAGAGTTTTCCATTTACATTTTTATGTGTAATTATGCCCCATGATATATAGAAATTTACCTGACATTTTGTTATTCATATTTTAACTGTTACAACGTCCTCTATATGAAATTCCTAATAATCTTCTGAACTGTATGTTATTGAAGGAGAAGACATTTGTTTAAATAAAGGTGTGGGAAATATTAAAAGCACATCAGGAAAATAAATGTGAGCCCATCAGCATAGTTTTTTGATTTTACATTCATTTTCCTTCCCAAAGTTTTGTGTGTTATACTGCTTTTGTAATGATTTTGAAAAGACTACTTTCTCGGTCATGGACCCGTGCTTTCACTGATGCAAAATCCGCATTTAGGAATCTTTTAAGACAACAGCTGCGTTTGGGGCATGATGCGCACATGACAGCACATATTTTCCAAATTAGTTGTCTCAGGAGAACGCCTGTTGAGAACAATGCATGTGTTAAGTTGTATCCTTTGGATGATCACACTTCTATCCCAATCTCATAAACTCTTAAAAATGACCTATCCATTGTCTTGCTAAGGTGTGCTAAATTATATTTGAAACCTAATTAGATGTGCTGGATAGGTGTTTAGGGGAAAAGTTGTATTCCTTCAGCATTTTTATTTTATATATTCCTGGAAATCTGAGCATTTAATATCACAAAAATAGGATATGTGGGAAAAGACACATTTGATTTTATTCTCGTGATTTGGAAAGTTTGTCTATTTTAACTCTATGTGCTCTATTATCTTCAGATACTTAACCATGCCAGAAAGTTTTACTTCAAGTGGAAAGAATTCACAGAAATTTTCCTATTATTCCTCCTGGTTCTCAAGGAATGATTGTGAGGCCTTTGGAATGTGTATATTTGCATGTAACAATTATAAACGGATTATTTTATAACCTATTATGGTATGTGTATTAAAATATTACATGGTGCGTCACTGTCTTTCTGGAACTGGAGTTCTTTTGACCTCTTCGTCAGAAAAACAGTCTAGGAAGAAAGTTACTGAAACCCAATCTAGGAATTCTTTAGCAGAAAAGATACACAGTTTAAATTACGATTTGGGTTCCAGTTCATTAACTTCTAACCTTGGAGCAGACAAAGTAACATCAAAGTCCAGCACTAGTTGAGCTCGCAAGTATCACTGGAGATCAAGGATACTGCAGACCACAGTAAAGAGGGATTCAGGAATGATACAAGGTTTCCTTCTCAAAATACGTTTTCAAGTGGAATTCGGCAAGGCCTTCTTAGTAAAAACACCATTTGATTTCTCGGGAGAATTTGTTGCCAGAGAAACAGCTCTTAATTGAGAATAGAAATAATAACATCCCTTAGGAGGGCTGTGTAAATAATCAGATGTGTCAGAATATTAACATTTTACTTTACCCCCTCCCCCACCGTACTGTCCCTTACATCTTAATCCCCATGTTGTAAGTTAAATCACTAATGAAACTTTTCGTGCTTTCTGGATCTGGTGATGGTCAAAATTAAGTATTTACTTCTGGAGTCATCAACACCTGTGACTCCATTAAAGTATGGACACCCTTCTACTCTGTAAATTCCCAGATTTAATTCATAATAGAAAACACCTTTGAACCTTTTTTTTTTTTTTAATACTGAGTCATACTGGTCATTCACAGAAGAGGCTTTAGCTGCTGCTGTTGTAATGATTTGCGTATCATCTTCTCTCCTCCCTGGTCTGCATTCTGATGTACATGGGTGGAAAGCAAGACCACTGCCTGGGACCAGGGGAGCTTGTCTAGCTTTGACTGAGGTCTTTGGGGGCATGCAGGTGGTTATAATTCTTGCATCTGACGGGATTGAGACAACCTCCATCTCTAGTCAAAAGCTTGGTGGTTCAAGTTGTCTTGGTGGTTCAATCTAGAAAACAGGATTTATATGAAGCAGTGGACCCGTGTTGTATATTGTTTGCTCAGGCTACCATAACAAACTACCACCAACTGAGTTGCTTATATTAAAAAAAAATCATTTTCTTAGTTTTGGAGGTTATGAATTCCAAGATTAAAGTGACAGCAGGCTCGATTCCTTCTGAGGCCTTTCTCCGTGGCTTGTGGACCATCTCCTCCCTGTGTCTTCATGAGGTCTTGCCTCTGTGTCCACATTTCCTCATCTTCCAAAGACGCCAGTTATATTGGGATAGCGTCCACCCTCATGACCTAATTTTAACTGAATCACCCCTTTAAAGATTCTGTCTCCAAAGATAGCCACACTCTGAGGTGCTGGCATGTGAAGTTTCGGGCACACAGTGCAGCCCACGGAGCAATGTCTAGCCTTGTTGTCGAAGACACATTTGGAATGGCCTCTGCCATCGTCCAGACCATTCTTGTTGCTGCCAGTGAAGAGCCAAATGAAACAGAAAATGAAACCCCAAAAATGGAAGAAGGAATCACTGTGATGGAAATATTCCTGAAAGCCCTACAACATGTAACACCTGATTCAGAGAAGCAGAAGATGGAGCTCGGTACCGCGTGCTTTCCTAGTGAGGGCGCCTGCAGAACGTTTCCAAGTACGCAGAGGGCATGTGAATGGGAAAGAAAGCAAAACGCCATCCCCTTTCCCAAAGATTTTCTTCGAGATACTGCAGACATCTCACACTAATAAATGCACTAAAATACCATAAAAACGAAGCAGCTTCTTCTTAATTGAACAAAGTTTAACCCTAACAGTAAACATGTTTGTGTGTTTTTCTAAGTAGTTCAGGGTAAATATGCTCAGCTCTAGCATCCTAAGAACATTTGTGAGATTCAGAGTGGGAGTTTTAATATAGGATTTTATTATATTCACACAAGTTAAAGTGATCCCTGACCCCCCAGGGAGTCCTGCCCTTCTACATCCCCCGCTCCTTGAGTGTGGGGGGAACCCGTAACTGCTTTTAGCCAATAGAATACGGTGAAGTTGACAGGAAAGTCACTCCAGCAATCGTTACCTAAGACTCCATCTTGTAGACTGGATCAAGAAATTCTCCTTCTAGCCTTGGAGACACAAAGAGCTGTGTTGGAATTGGTTTATGGAGAGTTGCACGTGGCTGCCTGGAGCCCAGAGTGTCCTCTGCCAGCCGTCTTTGAGTGAGTGGGATCTTTCGTCGGCCCCTGCGAGAGGAGTCCTGTGGGCATCCTGAGTGAGTCCGGGAGCTTGCCTTGCCCAGATGAGTCTCAAGATGAAAACGCAAGCCAGCGGACACCTCGACTTCAGCCTCGTGAGACCCTGAGCAGAGAACCAAGTTAAGCTTTGCTGGGACTTCTTGCCCATGGAAACTCTGGGATAACAAATGTGCATTGTTACGAGGTCCTAAATTTTGTGGTAGCTTTTTTCCACAGAAATATATAAAACTAATACATACGAAATAAAAAGAAGAAAGAAAAAAAATTGTCAGGCAGTTTATATGCCAAGACAAAGAAAATCCAAAAAGTATATTTGCCTTGGTAGTAAATTTCTTTGAAAATGGGTGAGTTTTCCGATCTCAGAATAATATCGTTTCAAAAGCTATTATTTCACTACAAAAGCCCAGTTACCAACATAGAGTCTCTAGTGCTCCCTTTCTGCCGACTTATTTCACTCAATTTGTGATTTCATCATTTTCAAAGCACAGGCCTTGGCATATGATAAAGTCAGACTTCCATTGTTCTATTCTTCCATCTCTTTTCTTGGCTGTTCGTCTCCCCTTTTCTCTCCACCTTCTCCCTCGTCTCGGACCTCTGCCCTCTCACTCTCCGCCTCCTCCTCTTCCCCCACCTATCTCATTACCTGACTCCCAAACTAGGTAAAGCCTTACATGGAAGTAAGAGAAATAAAGGAGTATTTGCACTAAGATAAGTTATGACTAACGGCCTGAGAGCTGTATAAAGCGGTGAGGTGTGGATGATACACACTTACATCAACCAAGACTGTAACAAAACAATTGGTTTATTAGCTCACTTTGGAAGTATTTGTAAAAAATGTAGGACAAATAACTCTACTGATAAAATAATTAGAAATGAAATTAATAATTAAGATAAAAATACATAGGGCAGTTATTGAGCATTGAGACAATCTTTTGCCCAAAGCTATGATATATACTCTTGCAAATAGATAATAGCCTTATGCTGTGTTCCTATATATGTGTGTATAAATGGGTGTGTGTATATTTCTGTACATGCGTGTATAAATGGGTGTGTGTGTATATTTCTGTACATGAGTGTATAAATGGATGTATGTATATTTCTACATGAGTGTATAAATGGATGTATGTATATTTCTGTACATGCGTGTATAAATGGATGTATGTATATTTCTGTACATGCGTGTATAAATGGGTGTGTGTCTATGTATATTGTATAGGCATATGTATGTAGATGTATATTACCTACGCTTTTTTCCTTTTACATTTACTTGAGTAAAGATGTAGTGGGTTGCTTTTGGATTTGTAAAAATGTACGGTGGGCAAGGTCATTGCCATGGTTGGCCTCCTGGCAGAACCAAATGGATAGCACGCCAGTGTAAGGTTAAAGAATGATAGGCTGCCTGTCAGGGATTGTGAGCAAGGTGATAAGATTGCGATGATTAGTCTGGTTAAGATAAACCAGTTTTATAGCCTTGAGTTCCATGATTTATGAGGGAGCGGTGACTGTAAGAAAATGCAGAGATCCTTTGTTTAAAGCAGGCTGAGGAAAAGGAAAACAAAACCAAACACTCTTAGAGAAAGAAAGCAGAGACTCTTCCAATAAGATATAAATATGGTAAGATTTATGAGGAGGAAAGAAGAATAAATATTGCCAGGTGACACAGTTAATATCGTCTTTAATTGGTAAGGTATATTTTCTTAAATTACTTAGCCATCCTACCTCCGTCCATTTAGATACAAAAATATCTAGACGTTCTTGGCAAGAAATGCCAAGTTACCTCTGCAACTTCTGAGACGTAAGGCAAACATTTTTCATGAAAAAACATGATTATTTACAGTCCTTGACCAATAGCATTCTTTTAGAGTGTCCACGTCACATCTGCATGCAAGAACCCCATACATGATTTGTCATATGTATTTAAGTATCTGTTTATAGCTCACACCCATTCTTTAAAACAAACAAAAATGACTTTATATCAGAGTAACTTTAGACTGACAGAAGAGTTGTAAAGATAGTTCAGAGAGTTTGTGTATCCATCTCCCAGTTACAATTAGTGTTATTTTAAATATCCATCATACACATATCAAATTGAATCTGATAGTGATACATTATTAATTAAACCACGGACCTCATTTGTATTCCACCAGGTTTTCGCCCAAATGGCCTTCCGATCCAAGATTCAATTTAGGATACAACATTATATCTTTTTCAACAACTTATATTATACCTTTAGTCTTTTCTAATATAAGTTGGTTTCTTGGTCTTTCCTTGTGTTTTATAACCTTGGAACTTTTGAGTATTGATCTAGTACTTTGTAGTATTTGTCCTTCATCATGGGTTTTTCTGATGTTTTCTCATGGGTGGGCTGGGGTTTTGGATTTTTTTTTTCTGGAAAAATACCACAGATGTAAGTGTTCTTATTCTATCAGGAAGTACAAGATAACTTCACTTGTTATGGTTGAGATACAAATCACGATCACTTGGTTAAAAGGTGGAGTCTGCCAGGTTTCTCCACTGTAAGGGAATACAGATTCCTCCTTTTCCATGTTCTGTTACAAGTCAGTTGCTAAACTCAGGACATGCTGAAGAGGAAAGCAATTTTTACTACCTCCTAGGGAAAGGAGTATCAAGGGATTTATAGACATATGTATCAAAGTAATTAAAAGTATTCGGTGGGGGTATGTTGAGGTCATGCAAATACGCACTTTTTTCTTACTTGCCTACAGCAACAATTGCTGCAAAGTTCTAATAGTAATTTTCTATTTCCCTTCTTTTACACTTAGAAATTTTCTGAAAGGAAGATTTATCCCTTATGCCCCCTTTTCTTTCTTTCTTTCTCTTTCTTTCTTTCTTTCTTTCTTTCTTTCTTTCTTTCTTTCTTTCTTTCTTTTTCTTTCTTTCTTTTTTCTTTCTTTCTTCATTCTTTCTTTCTTTCTTCCCTCCCCTCCCCTCCTCTCTCCTCTCTCTCTCTCTCTCCAGAGCCGAAGTGAAGCTCAAACTCATGACCATGAGATCAAAAGTTGCACTCTCCACTGACAACCAGCCAGGCACCCCTCTCATATTTACTTCTTAATTCATTATTTGTATCATGGGAATGTCCCATGGACTCATGGATATTTATTTTAGTCTTTAGATTATAATCCTAAACTATCCGTATTTATTTTGTAGCTCGAATTATTCCAGTTTTGGCCATTGGGAGTTCTTTCAGCTTCCACCCTGAGAAAGAATTTGTTTTAATTTAATAAATCTTAATAGAAAATGATGTTGGCTGATCTTAATTTGTAACAACACGAAAACATATTTTTACTCAATTTTTTTGTAATAAAAGTTTTAGTCGAGTATTGGTTCACCTTAGTTTTATTGATAAAATATCTTAAGACAGAACAAAATATTTATTTGTACCTAAGAGATGCAGTCCTATACCCAAGCTCATCTGAATAGCCATGATTTATACATGGGCTTTTAGGTGACACTTGTGACAATGACAACAGTGATAATGAAGAAAAATAGTAAAAACGGGACATACCTCCTGAGATGTACCTACTGCAGTGCTTTATGTATGTAACAATAGCAAGTTTTATTTTTTAATGAATGCACTGCACCAAGTTTTTGAAAATAATTAAAAAATATATAACGTCAAGAAGAATGTATTCATGATGTTTTCTTAGGATAATTTAATAGCGAACTCTGTAAGCCCTATTCTTAAATAAAGTTTTTAAAATCGTTGAGTGGATCAGTGACTTAACAGATAGAATATGTTTGATTCTCCTTTAAAAAGAACCAGAGAACATAGCAGGCCACTGTTTTCAGTTTGACACCAGGTGAATTTGTGAAGATAACTGCCAGCAATACAGCAGCTGTTTTCTCATCACCCAGTGCCTAGTTCTTGAATTTTAGAACACGACCCAGCTTTTAGTTTTTAATTTAGTCTTCTTAAAACCTTGCTTAGGCCTAGACGATATGGGTTTAATTACTTGTTTATACTGTAAATTTGAAAATACTTTGGTCATCCCCGAAAATGTATATACAATATTTTGGTTCTCTTAATTACAACAAAACTAATGTTGGAAAAATTAAAACACCAACAATAAGGTTTTTATTACATGCACATTATTTCAGAAGGATCAAATGCCCATTTTAAATGCAAATAAAGATTAAAAGCAATCACATTAAGTTATAGGTATAAATGGAACTCCTAAGATTTAATACATTTAACGTGTTCAAGAAGTCTTGGGGAGTATATTTCACTTTGTCTTTACTTTTGTTCTCGGACCCGTGTTTTCAATATTCTAAATTTTAGTTGAGGTATATTTAGAACTTGAGTGTATATTAAGAAATATTTAATGGCAGCTTTCAAGAAAAAGTAAACCAGAGTTGGTTTGTGTTGGTTTGTTTTAATTACGGATGGGTTTTATTGTTATTGTCGTTGTTTTGGAGGCTGTCTATCAAAGGAATTTGAACTCTATCTTATTTTAGTTATTTATGTTCAGAAACCATGCCAGAATTTTTTTGCTATTTTCAGGGCCATATCATTACAACCTAGCTATTGGGCTACTTTTAAAGATAACTTTACAGAACACAGGACACTTGATGCAGTTGGTTGAGCGTCTGACTCTTGGCTTCAGCTCAGGTCCTGATTCCCTATTCAAGATAGAGCCCCATGCTGGGTTCCCTGCTCAATGCGGGGTCTGGCTGGGTTTCTGTCTCCCTCTTCCTGTGCCTCTCTGTAATAAATAAATCTTAAAAAAAATACTTTACAAAACATGGTAAGTGGGATGTTTAAATTTTTTAACATTTATTTCTTTTTTATTGAAGAATAATGGACATACAACATTCTATTTGTTTCAGGAAGCCAACGTAATCATCCAACGTTTCCATACATTGCAAAATGATCACCACAATAAGTCTGGTTTACCATCTATCACCACACAAAGTTATAATTCTTTTTCCTTCTAATGAAACATGTTAAGATTAATTCCTTAGAAACTTCCGAATTTCTTACATAATATTATTGAATATAGTCATCATGTTGTACATTACACCCCCGTAAAGTTTGTACCTGGAAGTTTGTACCTCTTGATCCCCTTCATCCATCCACCCATCCTTCCAGCCCCCTCCCTCTGGCAGCTACCAGTCTATTCTCTGTATGGGTTTTGTTTTTGTTTGTTTTTTAGATTCTACATGTAAGTGAAATTATACAATATTTGTCTTTCTCTGATTTATTTCACTTCGTATGATAACCTCAAGGTCCATCATGTTGCTGCAATGGCGAGGATTCTTTCTTTTTAATGGCTGAGTAGTAATTCGTGTGTGTGTGTCTCTCTCACATCTTTATTCGTTCATCCATTGATGGATACATGAACACTAAGATTGTTTTTATGTCTTGTAAATAATGCTGTAAATACTGCTTCAGTGAACATGGGGGTGCAGATTTCCTTTTGAATTAGTGTTTTGGTTTTCTTCAGATAATTCAAAAGTGGAATTGGGGATCATACAGTAGTTCTATTTTTAATTTTCAGGGGGAACCTTCATACTGTTTTCCATAGTGATCACATCAATTTACATTTCCATTAACAGTGAATGAGGGTTTCCTTTTTTCCACATCTTTGCCAACACTTGTTATTTCTTATCTTTGGGATGCTAGCCATTCTGACTGGTGTGAGGTGATATCTCCTTGTGGTTTTGATTTGCATTTCCCTGATGATGAGTGTTGTTAAACATCTTTTCACCTGCTTTTTGGCCACCTGTATGTCTTCTCCGGAAAAATGTCTATTCAGATTCTCTGCCCATTTTTAATTTAATTTTATTTATATATTTTTAGGTTTTTTAAATCCATTCAACAGTGTTATATTAGCTTCAGCTGTACAATATAGTGATTTATATCTATATAAAGATAACTTACTCTATTCTATACCTTACTCAGTGCTCATTATGATAAGTGAGATCTTTAATTCCTGTTATCTGTTTCATCTATCATCCCGCCCATGTTCCCCACTGGTAACCATCAGTTCTCTCTAGTTAAGAGTCTGTTTCTTGGTTTGTCTCTCTCCTTTTTTTTCCCCCTATGTTCATTTGTTTTGTTTCTTCCGCATATGTGTAAAGTTGTATTTGTCTTTCTTTGACTGATTTTAGCATCGTACTCTCTAGTGCCATCTGTGTCACAGCGAATGGCGAGATTTCATTCTTTTTTATGCCTGAATGATATTCCAGTATGTGTGTGTGTGTTGGGGATGTGTGAGTATCTGGAGCAACTTTTCGTGTGTCTTTTGGCCATTTGTACATTGTCTTCAGAGAAATGTCTGTCTATGTCTTCTGCCAATTTTTTAATTGTATTACTTGTAGGGCTTTGTTTGTTTTTGCTGTTGAGTTTTAGAAGTTCTTTGCGTATATTGGATACTAGCCCTTTTCCTGATATATCATTTGCAAATATCTTCTCCAATTCAGTAGGTCGCCTTTTAGTTTTGTTGATTGTTTCCTTTGCTGTTCAGAGGTTTTTATTTTGGTGTAAAAACAATAGTTATTTCTGCTTGCGTTTCTCTTGCCTCAGGAGACATCTGGAACGATACCGCTTCAGCCAATGTGAGAGAAATTACTGCTTATGCTCTCTTCTAGGACTTCTGTGGTTTCGTATCTCACATTTAGATTCTTAATCCATTTTGAGTTCATTTTGTGTATAATATAAGAAAGTGATCCAGTTTCTTTTGCATGTCTAGTTTTCCCAACACAATTTAGGAAATTGTTGGGAAATTTGGGAATTGTTGTCTTTTCCCATCGTATATTTTTGCTTCCTTTGTCAAAGGTGAATTGACCATATAATTGCACGTTTATTTCTGAGCATTCTGTTTTATTCCATTGATCTATGTGTCTGTTTTTGTGCCAGTGCCATACTGTCTTGATTACTACAGCTTTGTAATATCACTTGACATATGGAATTCTGATACTTCCAGTTTTGTTTTTCTTTCTCAAGGTTGCTTTGGGTATTTTGGGTCTTCTGTGATTCTATACAAATTTTAGGATTATTTGTTTAAGTTCTGTGAAAAATGCTGCTGTTATTTCAATGGGGATTGCATTTAATCTATAGATTGCTTTGGGTAGTATAGACATTTTAATAATATTTGTTCTTCTAATCCATGAGCACGGAATATCTTTCCATTTCATTGTGTTATGTTCCTTTATTTCATCAATGTTTTATACTTTTCAGAGTATAGGCCTTTCACCTCTTTGTTTAAGTTTATTCCTAGGTATTTTATGGTGTTGGGTCTTATTGTAAATGGCATTGTTTTCTTAATTTCTCTTTATCCTGCTTCATTATTAGTGTATAGAAATGCAACAGATTTCTGTACATTGATTTTTATCCTGTGACTACTAAATGCTTTTATCAGTTTGGTGGTATCTTTAGGATTTTCTAAATTTAGCATCATGCCCTTTGCGTGTAGTGAAAGTTTTACTTCTTCCTTACCCATTTGGATGCCTTTTATTTCTTTTTGTTGCCTGATTGTTGTTTCTAGGACTCCCAGAACTCTGTTGAATAAAAGTGGTGAGAGTGGACATACTTGTCTTGTCCCTAACCTTAGATGAAAAACTCTCAGTGTTTCCCCCTTGAGAATGATGTTTCCTGAATTTTCTTCATATAAGGCCTTTATGAAGTTGAGGTATGTTCCCTCTAAACCTACTTTGGTGAGGGTTTTTATCATGAGTGGAAGTTGTACTTTGTCAAATGTTTTTTCTGAATCTCTTGAAATGATCATATGGTTTTATCCTTTCTCTTATTGATGTGACATAACGTGTTGATTGATTTGTAAATATTGAACCACCTTTCATTCTGGCAATAAATCCCACATGGTAGTGGTGAATGATTTTTTTTAAATGTATTGTTTGATTTGGTTTGTTAGTATATTGTTGAGGATTTTTCCATCTATGTTCATCAGAGATATTGACTTATAGTTCTCTTTTTTTTGTGCTAGTGCCAAATTTGTTTTTGTATCTGGTTTTGTATTGGGATAATGCTGGCCTCATGAACAGTTTGAGAAGAATTGGTATTAACTCTTCTGACTGACTTATTTCCTTTAGCATATTTCTCTCCAGCTCTACATATGTCATTGCAAATGGCAAGATTTCATTCTTTTTGATGGCTGAGTAATATTCCATTCTGTATATATACCACATCTTTATCCATACATTGGTTGATAGACATCAAGGCTCTTTCCATGATTTGGCTATTGCTGATAGTGTTGCTATAAGCATTGGGGCATGTTTATCTCTTCAAATCAGTGTTTTGGTATCCTTTGATTAAATGCCTAGTAGTGCAATTGCTGGATTAAAGGGTAGTTTTTTTTTTAACTGTTTTCTTAATTTATTTTTCTGATAGTTTGTTGTTAGTATATAAAAATGCAACAAAGGGCGCCTGGGTGGCTCAGTGGGTTAAAGCCGCTGCCTTCGGCTCAGGTCATGATCCCAGGGTCCTGGGATCGAGGCCCGCATCGGGCTCTCTGCTCAGCGGGGAGCCTGCTTCCTCCTCTCTCCTCTCTCTCTGCCTGCCTCTCTGCCTACTTGTAATCTCTCTCTCTGTGTCAAATGAATAAATAAAATCTTAAAAAAAAAAAAAGCAACAAAGGCACCACTATTATGGAGCATTGGACTCCTTTGGTTAAAGTGTTAAGAGAAAAATGGGACTCTTGGGTGGCTCAGTTGGTTAAGCATCTGCCTTCAGCTCAGGTCATGATCTCAGGGTCCTGGGATCAAGTCCCACGACAGGCTCCTTGCTCAGCGGGGAGTCCGCTTCTCCCTCTGCCTGCCGCACCCCATGCTTGTATGCTCTCTGTCTGTCTCTGTCTCTGTCTCTGTCTGACAAGTAAATAAATAAAATCTTAAAAAAGAAAGTGAAAAAAGTGTTAGGAGAAAAGGAAGGACTGGAGAACTGGAAGATAAATGCTTTGGCCTGAAAGTGTCACTTTCTAACTTCCCAGAATTACTGGGCAACGCTAATCAGACTCCCTGTGAGTCAGGAGTGATTATAATCCTGTATGTTCAAAGGAATTGAGAGGTGCTTATGGGAAGTCTCAGGTGTGTCTACCGCAATCTGAGAAGGAATGCTAAAAAGATGAGAGTTTTGCCAAGAATTCTTCCTAGATGCCTTAAATTAATTAAAATATATCACTGGAACAAATAGAATGACTGGATTGACAGATTTCTTACCCTTTATAAGAATGGCAAAAACATTACACATTTATTTTTGTCATTGTGCTTTAATTTTTTTAGTTGGCTAAAAGTGGCCATCAAAGTGGCATTGTGTGAGTTCAGAACTTCCAAATGTAAACACTTGCAAATTCAGAGAAATTATAAACCTATTTGAGATTAAGACCAATTATATGAAATAAAAAATAAATGGTTTATATGCATACCCAGCATGAGTTCAACTAACAATTATACACAAAACAATAGTAATAATCAGACTGAGTCCTTCAAAATGGATATATCAGAAAGAAATACGATGTGCAGCAACCAGAAACTTTCTATGGTTCTATTTAAAGAAAAAAAAACTTCATAAAATAATTAAGTTCAGGAAACTTGTGTTTTTTTCTCATAAAGGAAGATAATTATTTTATCCTAAGTGATACACAGGGTACATTTTTTAAACTCATTTTTCACATTCCTTGAAATATGATTTATATTAAATAATTTTAATGTAATAAATTTAACTTATGCAAAAATAAATTTTATTTTAAGCATACTCGAGTAAGTTTTGGTAAATATATATATACATATACATATGTTTAGCCAGCACCCCATGAAGATATAGAGCATTTTTCTTCCATAAGCACTTTTTGTTTTCATTTTATGTTTGGTTCATGATCTGTTTTTGATAATCACTTTCGTAAAATGTGCACTAACATTAGGGAATTTTTAAAATATTAAACTGTAACAAAATGCAAATATTTTACATGAGTTTGCTAAATAAATAGTTTCTCAGACAAGAGCCCATGTTACACATAAAGTCTGTAATGTTAAAATATGTAATAGCAAATTCAGACAGAACAGTGCTAATAAAGTTAGGCCAGGTGATGTGAGAACCATTCTAAAATATAGAGAACTTGAAATTACTAAGTTTTAAAAACACCCTCATAGTACATGTGTAATGTATGTCGTCACAGGGTCCCTTGCTGTCCCTTGCCATTTCACGAGAAGATATTAGGCTTTACCAACAGAGGGGGAGCATATGTAGATTCACATGCCTAATGGCTCTTAAGTACTTTCACCTAGAAAGTGGCACATTACAGTTCAAATTTCATTAGCTAAGGCAAGCCCCATGACCATCCCTACCTTCAAAGGTGAGGGAAAATAATTTTTTTGCTCTCTTTCTCAGCCTTATTGAGGTTTAATTGACATTGTGTAAGTTTAAGGTGTACAATGTAATGATTAGATATTTGTATATATTGTGAAGTGATTAGCACACTAAGGCTAGTTAATATTTCTATCATGTCAGAGTTACAAAGCTTTTATTTTGGTGATGATAACTTTTTTTTTAATATTTTATTTATTTATTTGACAGAGATCACAAGTAGGCAGAGAGGCAGGCAGAGAGAGAAGNCAGAGATCACAAGGAGGCAGAGAGGCAGGCAGAGAGAGAAGAGGAAGCAAGCTCCCCGCTGAGCAAGGAGCCCGATGCGGGACTCGATCCCAGGACCCTGAGATCATGACCTGAACCTTTAACCCACTGAGCCACCCAGGCGCCCTGGTGATAACTTTTAAGACTTACTGTCTTCGGGGCAGCTGGCTGGCTCAGTGGGTTAAGTCTCTGCCTTCAGCTCAGGTCATGATCTCAGGTTCCTGGGATCGAGCCCCACATCAGGCTCCCTTCCTCCTCTCTCTCTGCCTGCCTCTCTGCCTACTTGTGATCTGATCTCTCTCTCTCTAATAAATAAATAAATAAATAAAATCTTAAAAAATCTTAAAAAAAAAAGACTTACTGTCTTAGTAATTTGGCAATATACAATACTGTGTTGCTAATTATAGTCACCACGTTGTATTGTTACATTCCTGTAATCTGTTCCTTTGAAAATATAACTGTAAGTGTCACAAGGATAGGAGAACTGGAAAGTTCTCTAAATGCTAATAATACTTACCACAGATACTCCAATATAACACTAACTATTTAATTCAGATCTTAATAGATGTAAATAACTATGTCCAACATTGACAGCCATCAGTGTCTTGCTATGTGCTTACAAAAGATATGCCAAAAAAACCTGAAATTGTCATAAATGTGAGAAATGATTAAAAAAAATCTCTGTGAAATCCAAAATAACTTGGTTAATTGATAGAATATTTATTTCTTTGGTTTTGAGTTGTTTGTTCTAATTATTAATATTAAGAAGAAGAAACACATGAAAATGACAACTATGGATTTGTTATTTTGTAAAAAGAACTCTATTTGATGTTTGATTTTTATTTCTTTGAATATGCTAATCATTCAGAAAACCTGCAGATAGTTTTATTTGCTTCATTTTGTTTCAAATCAAACAAAATATCACATGATTGATAATGTATTTAAAATCCAAACATGTTCAAATAGAAAGACTATTTCTCAGTTAAATAATGTAAAAATGTAGTAATTGGCATCGGAATAACCTACTGAAAATTCCTGGATATAAGGTATCATTTATAAATAAGGCCAATTACATTTCCTTTTCTTGGGAAATAAAATAAGTTATAACTGAATAAATAACCTTGAAAACCTCTGCTCTTGTTTAAATGCTGAAGGAATAGCATTTTAGACAGAATAATTTATGTGTTTTGGGAAAAAAGGATTTGTACATTTTACTTTTTTGTAAGGTAGTGTAAAATGTTTTCCCCCCTGTCTATTAAATAAGATATATTCTCCTTGTCAAGAAAAAAATCTCTTGACTCTTTCATTTTATGTGATTTTAATCATTAATTCTAAGAAAACCAGCAAATTCTATTCCAAAACCCTTATGACAGCATTCATGTGAAACTGAAAGTTCCCTACATTATTTACATGAGATTAAGTATTTTAAAATTGAGAAGTTATTTCTACCAATAAACTATCCACAATGTTTTGGTAGTCATTTCACTTCTTTATGTTTGGGAATTTCAGTATATTCTCTCAAGGAAATAAATCTATTTTCTAAGTAAAAGGTACTGTATTTTTCTACTAGGCACTTTTAAGTTCAGGGCCCAATTATATTTTGAGTCCCCTGTGATGGTGACTGTTGGAGCCTGGGAGCTGCCAGGGTGCATGACTTACATATGTCCTGCCATCAGGGAGTTTGCAGACAGGGCATTTAATGTGGGGGGTTAGAGACACTGACACGTAGTATCCATCTACTATCATAAGCACCAATATTTATCCAGAAAGCTCTGGGGACATTTTGCTCTGCATCATCTGTTTCTCATTTATAAGAAGGAGTATATAACCATATCTTTCCATATTTACTAATTTTGAGAAAACCAATCTTGATGAAAAGGTATATTTATTTTAAAATTCATAAAGACATGCAGCTATTTGCTTATTTACATTCTTTCAGACTTGATTCACAAGGAGACTCCTATATGCTATTAATATTAACATCCATCGATATAAATTTAAATGAATTTGTGGGTAATAGTATGAAGCACTTTGGGCAAGAAATAATGACTTTCATCATAGTAGCTGTGAGCCGTGTAGAAGAACAACCAATAAGCCTGACCTAGTCTGACATGTGTTATTTATGTGAAGACATATACAGAGGTTCTTAATGTAAAAAAAACCAACCCTGATAATTACTTAAACCTAAAAATAACTTTTGCTAGTTGTCAAATCTAGTTAAAATAATGAAGAGGAGAATGACTAGATTACAAATGAAAAGACTGAAAACCAACTGGAATCCATTTGCTATTTACAGTTATCCAAAAATATTAGAGTAAAAAAGCCAAATGTAGTGTTTATGTAAAATTGTTTATAAACCCACTCCCTGAGTTAGTTCAGAGTCCAGGGTCATGCTGGGTGCATGGCCTGGAGTAAATTGTCTGCTCTCTCACACTGCACTTTACCATCTGGAATATGAAAGTAATAATAAGAACAGCAACATCTACTGAATGGGCCCATATTCTAAGAATGGAAAGAGGTACATTATTTAAAATCTCAAATATAGTTTCCAATTCATAGAGAGATTTCAATAAATTTAAAATGTTACGATTAATAGCAATGGTAGTGCTAGCATAGATTAATGACATCCCAAGAAGATGCAGGTAAGCTTGCAGAACATCAGGCATACAACAAGATTCAGAAAACTAATCAGCATGTAATTTTAATACAGTTATCTCACTTCTTAAACTTATAACTCAGTATTTCAGAAGGATCTTACAGAACAGGACTTACTAATAGTGATGAATAAGTACCCACACTCCAAGATCAACTGTTGTCAGGTAGCTGTCTGCCTTGCCTGATAGCTTCAATTGATCAAGACAATAGAGAGCATACAGCAATGTCTAATCAGGCTTCCTGAGCCACTCTGAAGCCAGCCTGAGAACAGAGGCTCTTGGGAGCATTTTATTGTTTACACCAGTGTCAAGACCAATGGCTTCCATTCTGTCGGTCCATCCCTCCCTCCTTGTCTCTCTCCCTCCTCTTCTTCTTTTTCCATGCTTCCTTCTTCCTTTCTCTCTCTCTCCCCCCCCACCTTCTTTCAAGTCTAGAGCTGACCTATCTCAATAGTGAATATAAAATATGAACTGTGTGGGCGCCTGGGTGGCTCAGTGGTTTAAAGCCGCTGCCTTCGGCTCAGGTCATGATCCCAGGGTCCTGGGATCGAGGCCCACATCGGGCTCTCTGCTCAGCAGGGAACCTGCTTCCTCCTCTCTCCTTTCTCTCTGCCTGCCTCTCTGCCTACTTGTAATCTCTCTCTCTCTGTGTGTCAAATGAATAAATAAAATCTTTAAAAAAAAAAAATGAACTGTGTATTTAGGAGTGTATATATGCACAGATGTGTTTGTCCCTTTGGAAGAATGTTTTGTAACGTTCAATGTTACAGTCTCAAAACTTTTTCTATAAAATATCTTACTCTTAATATTTGAATCTAATCAATGGCAGTTAGCTCTGTTAAGTCTTTAAAAAGAATTCTTAAATTCTTTTTAAACATTTGTGATTTAAGAGCAAGCTTTACAAGGATAATTTTTAGCCCAGCTCTTATATGGATCAACATAAATTACAAAAGTTAAAAAGTGTTTGCTGCAAGTGATATTTCATTTTGAAATTAATAGCATTTTTTAATGTTTGCATTTGAGGCGGGTCACTTAATTTATACAAAGAATTAGAATGCAGCTTAAAAGTTTACTTAAAATCCCAAAGGATAAAATTAATAAGGACAATAAACCTATGGATAAAGAAATAATCAGGAACACCATTAACATGGGTAAACATAAAAAGTATGATCTCATTTGATAAAAGAAGACACAGTATTGGCTCTAAGCTCCTAGTGGCCAGATCAAAGAACATAATGTTTTCCAAAACTTATTGTATCTGTAACATTGACAACAGATAAAGGATTCTTGGGGCTTTATGATAGATACCATGCAAGAAGATATTCTTGATATTCCTTAGTAACCATTTTTTTTCTTTCATTATTTTAAATTTGATCATTAGCTGGAATTTAAAATAACAAATTAAATGATTTAAAGTTATTAGTTGTTATCAGAAAAGGTCATTCAGTAATAAGGGCTGTTGTTCTTTTAAAATATAGTTTTAGGGGCGCCTGGGTGTCTCAGTCGTTAAGCGTCTGCCTTTGGCTCAGGCCATGATCCCAGCATCCTGGGATCGAGCCCTGCATCGGGCTCCCTGCTCAGCGGGAAGCCTGCTTTTCCCTCTCCCACTACCCCCGTGTTCCCTCTCTTGCTCTGTTTCTCTCTGTCAAATAAATAAATAAAATCTTTAAAATATATATATAGTTTTAGAGTGCTCACTTATGGCAACACATATACTAAAACACAGTTTTTGGTAAATAAGCTAAGTATAAACTGGTAATTAGAGGATCAATGAAAATAACTTCATTTTAATAATTTATTAGGGGGTTTGATATAGACTTTGTCTTACTGACATATGTGTCAATGTATACAGAAGTATATATTATAATTCCTCAGCGTACTTATCAAAGAAATAATTCACTTAATTTCTAGAAACCACACAATTTGCCAACAATTGCTTTTTCATTTCAAATAAAAAGGCTCATCGAAAGTGAGTAACAGTCATACCGTTGCCCGTGTATGTGTTTAACCCATAGTCGATATAGTCCCACACTATTTTTTCAGTTATTAAAAATGGTCCAGGTCTATTTTTTAAAAATGTATTTTTATATTGACTAATTTTTTAGAATGCCATTGCATATATGTTAATCCTCTTTTTACATGGCAGGCTTCCACAGTCAAGAGTCATATCTGATCGTCTTTGGTATGCACATATTTGTAGGTACTCACTCCACTCCCATGGTATTTTATTTTGAAGACTACTTCCCGGAACAATCACCAAGATGTATTGGAAAATTTTTGGATTGTTAAACATTTTCCAAGATACGTAATAGCCATCTTCCGCATTTACTGTGGACCATGCCATCCAGGGTACAGTCTGCTGATTTGTGGTGACACTAGGAAGTCAGAGTGGTTTTCTTTCCAAAGATCATCTTTCTCTGGACGTTTTACATTGCGCAGATTTGACGGTCCCCTTGCCAGGGAGAGACTAAACTGCACTTGAACACAATGACGGCCTCCTGGCTGAGGCACGGACTCCGCTTCCCTTTATTGAACTTCGCATTTCTTGCCCTGAAGATAATCTGGAGCCAAAGTAACAATCTCCCCTGTCTGAATATTTGAATAGCAGAGACATGAGTACCAGCCAACAACTTAATTATGGATTTAAAAATTGGCATTAATCTTTTCTCATTCCTGTATATATTCTCTTGTAATGCCACAAGTCACCGTAAATTGCTCATTAAACTTCAAGCAATGCAATGGAATGCTTGCTACCATTTATAGGCAATGCTCTCCAAAGTACAATTAGAGGGAGTATTATGACATAGAACAATGGAGACAATTATTTCTGAAGTTTATTAATGCTAATTAGCATATGGCATCTAAGACAGCTGCTGATCCTTCATTGCTAAATACTGAGGGACTAATTAGTGTTTGATGTTAATTAGCTTCTTCTGCATGTGCTTTGCCCTTAGATGCATATGCGCTGTCACCATCCGGCTATTAAAAGTCTGGCCTTGCACTCGGCAAGAACATGATGTGGCATTTAGGAGTTCTTTTAGAGTATATGGCATTTTTTTTCTAATATATATGCTCTTAATAGATTCCACAGAAGCTCTAATAATTATCTAGTTATTCCACTTTTCATTGAAAACGTAGTAATAAATCATGGAGTTTTAAGTGCTAAAGTGGAGAAGGCCCTTTAATCTATCTTAAAATTTTTGTGCCCTCTGATAAGTGACTTCAAATACTAGAGATGACTGGTATAAAAATATCCTGGTTGAATTTATTTCATAATCAAGCTAATTTCATTTGTGTGTGTCAGTTATCACTTATTTTATTTGAGATTGAAATTCATTATTAAATATATCAAATATGTATACTTTCCCCATTAACCAGTTCGGTAACTTTTTTTTGGTTTCTGATTCCTTTCATCCTTTAACTGAAACAAAATACATTTTCTTTCTTTTAAAACCCGAGAGAAGACTTTTTCCATGAAAACTCATGTTTTGAAGATATCAAAGTTTAGGCTAAGGCAGTGATCTAGAAAGAGTTTTCATGTTAGTCTTAACTTTCAAGGGTACTGTTTGTTTTCCTGGGGGGCTTTGTTGAATGGGGGGGTGACTAATGTCAATTTGCTCAAAAATTTCTGCGACAATCAGCTTCACTTGTATACATGTTGCATAATTTTTTGTAACTTTTTTTTCAGACAGAAATGTCTTTCTAATTAGTAAATGAATTTAAGAATTCAGTTTAGTGTATGAAGCTGTGGTATAACCCCAAAGATTTGTCATGGTTTAAAATTCTAATCTCTGGTCTTAAGTTCACATGGAGATAAATATTTTTATGATGCTATAGGTATTCATTTTGAATAATTATTAAGAATATTTAGGCTTGATAATAATTACACAACCATTTTTACCCATTATTTTATAGCTTTTAGATGTTTTGGTGCTTATACAATTGGTATGGATATATTATGGTTCATGGCACTGAAAATAAAGCAATGCAATAGAGCTATCTGTGGTGGAAATTATACAATCACTTGTCAAAGATAAAACCACAATATATTGAACATCTAATTGGCCAGACAACATGCAAAGAGGGGACAAAGAAGGAAGAACAAATAGTGAAGGAAAAATAAGTTGTAAATACATTGATTTCTCAACAACCTAGTGAAACAGGTTGGAAAACAGGAGTATACCCATAACAGAAGTTGTCTTTTTATTCACTTTCTCCTCTACTTCGTCTGCTTTAAGTTAGTCATCCTCTTCATAGTTTTTATATTCCTTCCCAGAGAGTGAATAAATGTTTCAGGAAACATTTCATGAGAGCAACCCAAGTGTCCATTGATAGATGAATGGATAAAGATGTGGGAGATTTGTGTGCATGTAATGGAGTGTTAGCCGTAAAGAAGAATTAAACCTTGCCATTTTTGGGCAACATGGATGGGTGGAGAGGGTATTACGCTAAGAGAAATAAGTCAGAGAAAACAAATACCACATGATTTCGCTTACATGTGGAATCTAAAAAACAGAGTCTTAAATACAGAGAACAGGAAACAGACTAGTGTTTACTTGAGAGGAGGGTATGTTTGCGGGGGTGGCAAATAGATAAAGGGGATTAAGAAGTACAAATTTCCAGTTTTAAAATAAGTCACAAAAATGAAAAGGATAGCATAGGGAATATAGTCAAGAATACTGTAATAATGTGTGCTCACAAACGGTGACTACGCTTACTGCGCTGAGATTGAGTAGTGTACAGAATTCAATAGATACGTTGTACCCTTGAAAGGGTTGTAACAGTGTACGTTAATTATACTTCAATAAAAATATTTCAAGAGATGAAAAATGAAAGATATAAAACCTAAAAATGATTGGCTGCTTAAGAACTCTGAATATTGAAATACCTACCTGCATTAGTAAAATTGACAGAGAATAGTAAAAACAGTTTTCACCTTGACTCTTAGTATATTTGTGGCATTGGACCTCAGAGTCTCAGATTCTTATCTGTAAAGTGAAAATTATCCTCTTCACATAGCAGAGTATTAAAGAGTATGTTATGTGACTGCCTTGCTTCAAGGGGCTCTTGTTTCAAGAGGGCTGTGACTTAACAGCTCTGTGTCTATGTTTTCGTCTATAAAATGGTAGTAATGGAAAAAAGGCCAGGGGAGTATTAAAATGCAAATACCTGGGGCGCCTGGGTGGCTCAGTGGGTTAAGTCTGTGCCTTCAGCTCGGGTCATGATCCCGGGATCCTGGGATCGAGGCCCGCATCCGGCTCTCTGTTTGGCAGGGAGCCTGCTTCCCCCTCTCTCTCTGCCTGCCTCTCTGCCTGCTTGTGATCTCTCTCTCTGTCAGATAAATAAATAAAATCTTTAAAAAAAATAAATAAAATGCAAATACTTCACTTAGGGCATGTGGTATCAGTAATGTACCCATGACTCTGGTGATCTCTCTATAACAATATTTTAGTAAGTCAATGACCCCAAAATTTAATTTCATGAAAGATGCGTGCCAATAGCTTTGTCTCGGAGTTCTGTGTTTGTTTTCAAGACTGAATACTCTTCGATAAATTCCATTCATTTTAAATTGACTATTATTTTGTTATCATTTGGCATGGAAGAAGAAAAATTTTCTTAAAATATCTACCTGTAAAAGACATATAGTAAACAAATTCCACTCTAGTTCATATTCAGAATATAAGCCGTGATAGATAACAACTACCCTTGGGGTGCCTGAGTGGCTCAATTGGTTAAGTGTCTGACTCTTGGTTTCAGGTCAGGTCATGACCTCCCGGGGGCTGAGATTGAGCCCAGTGTCAGGTTCCATGCTCATCAGGGAGTCTGCTTGACATTCTCTCCTGCTACCCCTTCCCCACTTGGGCATGTGTGTTTCCTCTCTTTCTTTCTAAAATAAATAAAATCTTAAAAAAAAAACCTACTATTGCTCTACTTGACTGATTTTTTAATAAGTAACTTATAAGTCTTTTCGTCTTTACCTAGATGGCCTTAATGCTCACTAAACTAGAGGATTTGCTTTAGAAAACTCTTGTAATGCAAAGTCTCTGTCCAGGGCGCCTGGGTGGCTCAGTGGATTAAAGCCTCTGCCTTCGGCTCAGGTCATGATCTCAGGGTCCTGGGATCGAGGCCCACATCAGACTCTCTGCTCAGCGGGGAGCCTGCTTTCCCCCTCTCTCTCTGCCTGCCTCTCTGCCTACTTGTGATCTCTCTCCCTCTGTCAAATAAATAAAATCTTAAAAAAAAAAACAAAAAAAAACCCAAAAAAACAGTCTCTGTCCCTTTTTGGTGTAAATCTTCTCCCAGGTGAATTTTATAACCCAGGATTGTCTTTTCTCAAACACCTAGAAGACATCCACTTGAAATACCATCTAGAAAGATAGTAGGGCTACCTCCCAGTCTTTTCAGAGGGTATTACTCACCCATTATTACAGTGAATACAGTCCTCACCAGTTAACAAACACAGAGAGTCTAATCACATTGACCAAGTCTTCCCTCCCCTGTTCTATTCATGCACCCTTCAGTCTTCTCTCTCTCTGGCCTTTCTTTCAGTGAAGTGGAGTTTAATCTCTATTCCAATAGTCTTAAATGAAGTCTTCCTGGCCTGTTTAACTCTGTTCAGGGAAACTTTTCCTTGACACCCTCAAAGATTGACCTCAGATTAATAATCTTGAAACTCTGATGAGTAACAGGATTAGAGACATCCATAGGGAATTTTATATTTGAAAATTCTTTACTAATATTCTAAAAATATAAAAAGTAGGTCTGTGCACTAAATATCTTTAACTTAGTGAAAAAAGCAGTTTCATATCAATTAGAGTTTAAGAAGCGACCAGACTTCACTGTTAATGGTTTTCTAAGACTTTGCTTTCACCAGTGATACACAGTTGTGATCATATTGAAGAAGTTTGCCTTTTCTTAATTTGTAATTAAAATTTATATCACATTTTTATTTTTCTTTGCTTACCTGTCTTTGTTAGAAAAAAAAAATAAGGTGATTTATTTTGAGTTAGGATGCTATTTCTTTTGCCACATAGTCACATTCTGTTAAACAGCTCCTCCCTAAAATCTGTCCTAACCTTTGTATAGCACTATTATCCTTCTGATGTTCCCTGAAGGTTATAGCAGTTAGACCATAGTACGTCTTTGCAACAAAAACTCAGAAGGTCCATTTTAATCATTACCATAGATCAATAGCCCCCATTAAAAAAGATTGCCTTTTTTTCTCTCTACTGACCCTGCTTTAACTCTACTTGCAATGAGTTGTAAATCAGATATTGCTGAAAATTATCTAATTATTTTTCTTCCACTAAAACATCTAATTTAGCTAGGGGAAAAAAGTAAAAAAAGCTCACACTTTGGGTATTTTTTTTTTAAGAGAAGAATTTGGGCTCTGCCTTAATACAAGTAGATTAATGATTTTAATGAGGCAGCGTGCCCAGGATGAGTGTGAATACAAGCAATGGCAAGTAGCAACTTTCAGAATGTTCTGATTCTGCAATCGCAGGCAGAGAGGTGGTGACCCATGCTTTTAAACAAGCAAAACAGCTTTCCCCTTTCCTACTGCATTGTTCCTGGGGTGTTCATTTTGTGTCCTTTATAGCCGTGTGAGAGGGCAGGTAGCATCTGCCGGATCTGCTCCTGAATCTGGAGAGGAAGTCACTGATACGTCTGTGAGCCTCTAGGGCCATTTAAGTAACTGCTGAGAGGCGAATGGTCTCATCTGGGTAGTCACAGGGTAGTAATCCTAAATTGGACCACACTTTTAACCATTAAATAATATATAATTCTTCTCATTGCATCTCCTTCAGGCAAGTCAGTTCTAGAAAAAATACAAATGAAACAAGGAGAGGCACTGACCTAGATTTGCAATACGCTGCCCTGTATTTGAAAAAAAAAAAAAAAAAAAATCTGCAGCCATATTTCTATACCATTGCTGTATGAGATAATATTCCAAGATGACTTAGTCTCAAAGTGAGATTAATGATTAATGCTATCTTCCTGAACATTGAGCTTGTTTTGAGGCATTCAGTGATTAACCTAATGTACATAATTATATATTGGTACATATTTATATTGGTTATTTAACAACCTTTGAAATTCAGAGCTTCCCCTTTGTAGTTAAAAATTAAATAGAATTTAAATTGAAAGCAATCAGTGTAAAATAATCCTTGTGCCGAAGAGACATATTTTGGGGCGGCAGATTGTGCTCCCTTACACTTTCATATGTTGATGAGCCCTTAGGTGGGGCTCATGTCTCGACTCTTGTGGATAATGCCACGATGAGTATTACTCGTTACAGGTGAGATACTGGTTTTGTGCCAAGACAGTTCCAAAGAACCTTAGGTGTTCTTTATCTTCTCTTCTCTATATTTGCATATTTTCATGCTAATCTCTAATAAAAATTAATATCTAGGGGTGTCTGTGTGGCTCAGCCACTTCAGCAGCTGACTTTTGATTCAGCTCAGGTCATGATCTCAGAGTCCTGGGCTCAAGCCCTGTCTTGGGCTCTGTGCTCACTGGGGACTCAGCAGGAGGAGTGGGAGGTAGAGGGAGAAGCAGGCTCCCTGCTGAGTAAGGAGCAGGATGTGGGACTTGATCCCGGGACCCTGGGATCATGACCTGAGCCACACAGGCATCCCAATAAATCTTTAAAAAATTAATATCTTGTATTTTTCTCATGAAATATTTGATAAAGTGAAAAATTCAGTCTTTGAAACCTGATTTTGTAGGTCCTGGTTCAGGACTGTCCTAAAGTATTTTATTTTAATAAATTTAAATTTTCTGTATTTTACTTTAGTCATCTGTTATCCCTCTTTCTTGATTGATTTATCTATCTACATACCTACTTACCTATCATCTTTTTACCTATTTATCATCTATATATAGCTCTATGGTATTTTGATTTATATTCTATTTAAAGGAGGGAGAGGTCCCATTTAAGCATCTTTTTTATTATTATTATTTGTCCCAGGGTACAAGGTCTGTGAATCATCAGGCTTGCTCATTTCACAGCATTCACCATAGCACAAACCCTCCCCAATGTCCATAACCCATCCACCCTATCCCTGCCCTCCCACCCCCCCCAGTAACCCTCAGTTTGTTTCATGAGATTAAGAGTCTCTTATGGTTTGTCTCCTTCCCCATCCCATCTTGTTTCATTATTTTTCCCTCCCTGCCCCCCACCCTGCCCCTCAAGTTCCTCATATCAGAGAGATCATATGATAATTGTCTTTCTCTTACTGACTTTTTCGCTTAGCATAATACCCTCTAGTTCCATCCACGTCATTGCAAACGGCAAGTTTTCATTTCTTTAGATGGCTGCATAGTATTCCATTGTATATATATACACCACATCTTCTTTATCCATTCATCTGTTGATGGACATCTAGGTTCTTTCCATAGTTTGGCTATTGTGGCCATTTAAGCATCTCGAGCAGGTAGAGAATTTACCTGGAGACCAGCAAATGTACACGTTTTAAAAATCTTTGTACAGTAGAATTTACTTTGAAGATTTTAGTTGTTTGGTTACTTTCAGTGTGGATTTCAGCATGTATATTAAGATAACTAAGGACAAATGTTTGGGAATGGAATTTGTGGAATTGTTAAGTGAGAAGATCCTTAGATATTCACTTTCTAGTAGGTTATAATAACTTGTGACAGATAATGGATCTCCCTGAAAACCATTTGAAAATTGAGATGAGATTAAAAGCTAATCTATTTAAGGCAATAGTAAGTTTGAAGAAGCAATAAATAGAGTTGAATGGATAAAATTCTTAAAAGAATACTTCAGAGAAGTTTTCTGATGATCTATTGCTATTTTGATTTTTGGATATATTTACTATTTTTGATCTCAAGCTTGGAGAATTCAGGTTTGCCTGGACAGATGACCCCTCCTGGGGAATGGAGAAACAATAAAGATTCTTAGGGGTCTTCAGGGACTAAACTGAAACCAAACCAAGCCAAAACAAAAAGATGGTGTAAGGGGAATCAAAACCCAATTCCCCATTAACAGCTTCTGTGAAATTAGGAAGTTATACCTGGTTAGAGGGGGTCTACAATATTAAGCCAGAATTTTCTAAGAAGTATAGCAGAGCTTTCTGCCATCTCATAGTGCCAAGAAACCAGGAATTAGAATTGGGATTATGCTGAGGGTCCATGATGAATAAATGTGGCGATTTATGAAAACTCAAAAATTCTATCAAGTACAGTGAGGTCTCAGGCTTTCCGTAAATTCGGCCCTTTCTAACCACTCACTCCCTGTGTTGATGATGTTCAACTCCATCCTGTCTGTCTAGCAGAAGAAAGGTGAAGCGTTAGAGAAGTTTGATACCATCTATAACCTCTACAATTTTTATATAATATATATGAATTTCAATTGAAATTAAGAGGAATGCCAAGAAATAGGATCATATAACCCAAAACTAAGAGAAATCAACAACAAAACAGAAAGTAGAATTAGGCTGGCCAATATTTGTGCTAATGCATTAAGTAGAAAATGACTTTAAAATAACTCATTAATTTCTTCAGTGGAAAGAATAAAAATGGAAAAATTGAGAAGATGGGAAATTTTTAAAAGGAAGATATTTGAGTTCTAAGACTGAAAACACAATGTTTGAAATTAAGTTCAACTGCAAGATGACACATCAGAAGACAGGATCGGTGAACTTAAAGACAATGGAAGAGAAAATATTCAAATTGAATAATTGTAAAGAAAAAATGGAAAATCTAGAAAAAATCAAAAGAGGCACATGGGACAAAGTCTAAGGTCTATTATACATCAAGGTAAAGTAGAAGAGGAAGAAAGTAATGGGCAACATTAGTATTTGAAGAAATAATGGCCAAGACACTTTCAAAACTTGTGAAGGATTCCAATCCACACATTCAAGAACTTCTGCAAATGTCAGTGAAGATAAATAACTCGGCAATCACACCTAAATCCATCTTTCTAAAACTGCTAGATACATAGACAAAGACAAAATGTGTCAGTTGCAGAAAATGAGATCTCATGCATTTAAAGCATCAACATTAGGAAAGAGGCTAAAGATTCACAAGAAGCAATGGAAGACAGAGGACAATTAAGTATGGTTTTCAAAGTGCTGAATGAAACTGATCACCGGCTTAGAATTCTATAAGACAAGTAGACAACCTTTAAGTGAAGACAACCTTCAAAATAAGGGTTAAATTAGATGCTCCTCTTCTAGTTCTGGTCGAGATGGACTAGACACTTTTCTCTTTATTCCTACTACTAAGTATAGCTAAAAATCCTGAATATTATGTGTAAATAGACATGAGAACATTTTGAAAGATAAAGAGAAGGCAGACTGGCCGAGAACTACACCATCTTAGATAATAAGTTCCTTGGGTTTTCTTTTGCTTGTATATTCAGGATTGGATGTTTACAAAGCTGCAACCAGGATATATTCACAGGCACAAACCAACAAAAAAACCCTAATCAATTACTGTAATTAACAGTTAAAGAAAGGGGAGGAAATTCATGTGATTAAGATGCAGAATAAACTTAACAAAATTCAGTATCAATTCATGATAAAAACAGAAATTAGGACTATAATAAAACACAGCCTGATTTACAACAAAAAATATCCTATTTTTATAGAGTATTTAATAAAACCTGACTTAAGAGGATAATGATACCCTATGTATTATTGTACATAATAGTACAACAACGAATGCTATTTTCTTTATATCCCCTCACATTAGGAGCTCTCACAACTTTTATTCCACATTGGACTGGAGGTCCCAGATAATAAAATGAGACACAAATGGAAATAAAAAAATATGAAGGAAAAATAAATCTCTATGATCTGCAGTTGACATTATTATATGCTATAAAATCTGTAAACTTAGTAAATCAACAAGATCAACAAAACTGATTGCATTTATGATATAAAATTTAAAAATATCATTTACAAAAACAAAATACCAAGTAGGAACAATGTAACAAAAATGTGAAAAACCTATAAGCTGCCTTGAGAGAAACTTGATAGTGTTTTATTACCTCAATGAGTGAAGCAATATAGCATTATTTATGGGTTGAAAGAACTAATATTGATAAGAAGACTTTCCTTAGATTGGTTTATAGATTCAGTGTTATTTCGATCTCAATCACAAATGACTTTCTGAAGAAAGTGCAATCTGACTCTAAAATGTAAATGGAAATTTAAAGGCTCTAGAATAACCAAATAAATGTGGGGAAAAAATAGCACAATTAAAGGCTTGGGTTATCTGGTTAAAAGACCAAAGAAAAGTTAGCTGCATTCAAGACTGCTATTAGTAAACAGACAATGCACATTGCAGTAAAGACTTTGGTCCTCCTACAGGGCCACACCTGATACTTGCTCTTCAACTTTCTCCTATACCATTTAAACTCTACCCCGGCTTCTAATAGTTACTTGGTATCAAGTGCTTCTTGATACCCATTATCCTGAATAAAGTTCTTAATCTCTGTTTGAATCACTTAAATACTTTGAGAAGAATAAACCCCAAGTTTAGTAGAGAAAAATCATATGCTAATCTTGATAGATGGAGAACAACACTTAATAAAAGTCAGCACTTATTTTTTTTAAAATATTTGTTTATTTTTGAGAGAGAGAGAGAGAGAGTGAGTATGGGGAGAGGCAGAAGAAGAGGGAGGGAGAGAATCCCAAGCAGACTCCCCACCCTGAGCGTGGAGACCAATGTGGGGCTCTGTCCTACAACCCTGAGATCATGACCTGAGCAGAAACCAAGAGTTGGACGCTCAACCAATTGAGTCGCCTACATGCCCCAAGTCAACACTCTTGATAAATCTTAGGACAAAATGCAAACATAAGTGAGCTTTCCTAATATGGTAAAGAGTACGTACAAAAAACCTGTGGCAAATATCATTCTTACTGATAAATTAATAAAATAACCCACCTCTCTACCCCATTCCAGAATGAACTTTTCAGTGTTTTGGGAGTGTCCTAGTCAATGGAATAAGGAATTGAAAAGAAAGAGAAATCCAAAAGATCAAAGACATGAAATAAAAAGCCACATTTGCACTATGATTTTGTACATACAAAACCAAATAACAAAAAAATTCTTAAAATTAACAAGTGAATTTATCAAATGCATTAAATACATAGGAAATGGACAGAAAACAACTATAATTCTACAATACCACTTATAATAGTATTCCAAAGCATCAAAAAGCTGGAAAAAATGTAATGAAATGTGGGCAAAAAAAATCAGTGTTTAAAACTGCAAATATTATTGAGTCAATTCTAGAAAGAGGGGCACCCGAGTGACTCAGATTGTTAAGAGTCTTAGTCCGTGTCCTGGAATTAAGCCCTGGATTGGGCTTCCCACTCAATGGGGAATCTCCTTGCTCCTTGGCCCCTCCCCCTACTTGTGTTTCCTCCCCCCCCTTCTCTTTCTCTCTCTCTCAAATAAGTAAACAAAATAAAAGACCCAGGGTATGAAGGGATATAAATTGCTTATGAATTAGAAAAGTCAGTATGTAAAAAAAATAAATTTCTTTTCTAAAATGTTCAAGATATCTAAACACAACCCAAGAAAAATTTCAGGAGGTGATTTTAGTGGAAATGCACAAATTGACTTCAAAAATTAAAATAGAGATGCAGAGAGTCAAGATAGCCTAGAGAAGAAAAAAGGTGGGAGACTTAGACTATGACCTATCATGAGCTATATTGAATCTATAATGATTAAGAGAATGTGGTATTGTCTCAATGTAAGAATTTCAGAAGCAGGAAGGTGTTGGTATGGTTACCTAATTTGTAACAGCATAGCGCTGTATCACAATATGGAAAGAGATGTTATTTCTATAAATTATTCTGGGTCTGTTAGGTCTTTGAAAAAAAATAATTTTTGTTCCTGCCTCACACTATGTGCAAAAAAAAATTCTAAATTGAGTTAGATATAAATGAAAAAGTAAAACAACTAAGATTGGTAGAAAGCATTCCAGGGTATATTTATGATCTTTGGGTCATTATTTCTTAAATAAAATACAAAATAATACCACATAGGTGGGCATGCTATATGAGTTCATGAAAATTAATAATTTCTGTTAATTGAAAGAGTAATCGAAAGTGTAAAAGATGCCACAGATTGGGAGGAACCTTTTGCAACGTATCTTCTGGACTTGAATCTAGAATATATAAAAGATTTCTAAAAAGCAGGAAAGAAAAAGGAAAATATTTGTAGATACCACTTAACAAAAAATAACATCCTAACATTCAGTGATTATCATAACAGTTGCTCAGTGTCTTTAATCAGCATAGATAAATGCAATTTAAAATAACCTACTTGCTTACCACTCACCAGAAGTCTAAATGAAACAAAGAAAAAGTGTTGGTGAGGTTTTGGAGCAATTGGAACTTGGTTCCAATATTGGTAGAGATGAATACAGATGTAGCTACTTTAGGAGCCATTCAGTGGCTCTGTTACAGTTGATAATATGCATGTTCTGTTATCCACATATTCAGTTTTTACCTGTGTGCCCAGAGGGAAGGGACATATCTCACCAGGTTTCACTAGAAAATTGTAGCAGCATTGTTGTGAAAGTACATAAGTAAAAAGATCCCAAATATGTATAAAATGCAGGATGAATAAAACTCATTATTTTGGATTTATGCAGTGGAGCACTGTACAAATAAACAGCGCTGTCACTGATTCTCACAAAATATTGGCAGAGAGGGTGGATGAAAGGGCATACATACTGAACAGATTTATTTACATCAAACTTAAAAATCAGGCAGATCTACAGTGTCAGAAGTTTAGATAATGATTACCTTGGTTGGAGTGGTGACTGGGATAGGATCTGGCAAGCATCAGGATGCTGATCATATCTTAGTTTTTGCCAGGAGTGTAGGTTACATGGGTATGTTCCCTTTGTGACAGCTCATCAAGTTGGCAATTTACCACCTATACTATAATTATAAATAACTAATACTCAGAAATATAAAAAGGTTTACAAATCCTCTGGGCTCTCATGACCAAAACAGAAGCCAATTTTTGATTCTGAACTATATTTCAATGATTGGAAATTTTTTTTTTAAGATTTCATTTATTTTAGATAGAGCTTGAGAAAGAGACCACGAGGGGGGGAGGGAATGGGCAGAGGGAGAGAGACAAGCAGACTCCCCGCTGAGCTGGATGCAGGGCTCCATCCCAGGACCCTGGGATCATCACCTGAGCGGAAGGCAGATGCTTAAGTGACTGAACCACCCAGGTACCCCCGGAATTTTTTCTTGATTAAACCTATTAGCCTACATTTGACATTTTTGTGTAACTACACCAGTGTGGGTTTCATAGCAGCAAAATCACACCGAACAAATCAGATTTCCCATCCCATTTCATTCAGAACAACCTGATTTTATCTGTTTAATGTTGGTATTTGGCCCAAAACATTTTGAGTAGCTCCTGGTGAAAATCAAACCAAGCTAAAAATCTAATGTATGCATTTTTATGATGTTTATTAATATATAATCTCCACACAGTATCACCCTTGTGCTCTTTTGTCTTATAGTTTTGTGTTTGGGCATATATATACAGTCGCATAACCGCCCAAGAAGTCAAAATATAGAATATTTCTGTCTCCTCACCAAGTTCCCTCATGTCCCTTGTGCTCAATCCCCCTCCCCCACCCCCACCTCTCCCACTTTTGGAAAAACCTCATCTGGTTTCTGTCTCTGCAGTTTTGTTTTCCCAGATTGTAATTTTTTATGTCTGATTGTTTTCACTTCGCATAATGCTTTCAAAATATATCTATGTTTTTGTATTTTTCAGTGGTTCATTGCTATTGATGACTGAGTTGTATTTCACTTTCTGGGTTTACCATGACATTTGTTCCATTTACGAATGAACAGTGTAGGCACTATTTTCAGGTTTTGGCTATCAACCATTAGGGCACTGTAATAGTCACAAAGGGTCTTGGTGTAGACATACGTTAGCATTTCTTTTGGGTGAATAACCCAGGGTTGGGATTCCTGGATCCTATGACACATTTTTCATTTACATATAGAAGAAACTGCCAAACTGCTTTCCCAAACAGCTTGCCATTTTTTATATCCTAAAACAAAAATGCTATGAGAGTTTGAGTTGCTAGCATTTGGTATTTTATTTTATTAAAGTTAGACTTTATCATACATGTGTGGTGGTATGTTAGTTTTAATTTTTGTTTCCTTAATGACTAATAGTATTGAACCTTTCTTCATGTGTTTACTTACTACTCACAGCTCTTCTCTGGTAAATGTCTTTTCATTTGTGTGTGAGAGTGTGTGTGTGTGTGTGTGTGTGTGTGCTTTAGTTTTCTTACTGAGCCGTGAGCGTCCTTTACATGTTCTGAATACAAGTCTTTAATCAGAATATTTTGCAATTATTTCCTTCGAACCTGTGGCTTTCTATTTTCATCATAATGTCTTTTGAATAGCAGAAGTTTACATTTTGATGAAATGCAATTTATCAATTGTTCCTTTTATATTGTGAGCTTTTATGTCTTATCTAAGAAATCTTTGCTTAATCCTTCACTTAAATCCCAACAACCCCTATTACCTTTGTTTGATATTAGCATTGTGTTCAGGACAAATGAAGTTTTGATATTGATGCTGAAAAAATATATATACTGGTATGCATGAGTTTGCTTTTATAGAAATAAAGAAATCATATATATGTAACACTATACTATGTTATTTACACTGACAGGTCCTACTATTATTAAGATAAAATGTATTGTTGTGATAAAGCTTGAAAGCAGCATTTGTAGTAACATGAAATAAAAATGTCACATATTTAAATCAAATTACCTTATCATTTTTAGTTTTAAAACATAATGAATGTACAAGATATGGGTGAGGTTCTTTGCCTTTAAAAATCAAACTAGATTCCCAAAAAATTTCCCTGAAACATATACCATCCTTTCATAGTGTATATTTAAATTTTATCTCAACAACACAAAAGTTGGACATAAAGAGACTAGTAACATTTATTTGTCAATCTGAAAATAATTCATTTTTAATTGTCCCTTTTAAAGAACTTCTATTTCCTTCTACAGTTGTCAAGGACTTCACAATATATGGTTATCATTTTTGCTGTAAACATCAATAGTCTCCCTAATAATATGCGTAATATATACATACACAGAATGTATTGAATACAATTTAGATATATAGGCACAGTAAGAAGCAGAAAATGATGACTCATGTATCTGACACAAACACATTCAGCTTTCGAATATGGGTCGTATTTGCGTCTTGTGTTTCATGCATCTAAATTTTATTCAGGGTATCGTGGGTGAAAGAACATTGTAGACTAATGTAAATATTATTTAGCCTGGGGAGTGGGGAAGCAAGCCCTTTCTGTTTTGAAGCATCGATGTGGAGTGCGCTGATCTAATATGGAATTGAGTTGGTTCTTGGCTTTATTGCGTTCATCGCTATCTTCACATATTCTCTGATCACGACTTGGCTTATCAGGACTTAGGCCGTGAGCACCGGTGACATCCCAGACTTTTCTTTGCTTCATATGCACATGGCAAAGGCCCATGTACCTGGGGGACCTCTTGGCCCCTCGGCCCCGCCCCAGCCTGCGGAGGCTTCTGCGTTGTTCTCTCTCTTGAGGACACGTGGGAAAAATGGTGGTTGAACATTCAGTCTCTGACTGTTACTCCCATATCTACTTACATCTGGCCAGTACAAATTTATTAAAATTGAGGATCCTTTAGCTTTACCTCTGTCTTGACAGTATTTCCCCCTCTTGCCATTTCAGCAAAAAAGAAAGCAGACTCGGCCTCTTATCTCGCAGCAAAGCCTTTAACACTTTCTGGAATTTGGTTTTCCTGTGTTTCTTGTTATCCTCAACTCTGTGCTGGGTAGGAAAAGCCGATGTGACTCTGTAACTTACCCATCTTATTCTTGTTCTTGTGGTATCTAGATCTTAACTGAAGGCAAAGGGTCGTGTGTTGTTTTCTTCTTAAAAATCAAAATCGGCACGGTACAGAATTGTCAGCATCTAGCCATTTTTTTCCTGTATTGTATCACAATTTGAATTAGACACACAGACTTGAAACACATTTTCCATTTGTAACTCTGTTGCCATTCTTAAAAATCTGCATTGAATGACTTACATGGCACTTTCAGCCATTCTTGTGTTAGGCTAATGTCAGTTACCTGTCACCCGGTTCATTGCTTGTGCCGCCAGGACGTCTCCGAAATGGGGAGGTAACGGGCTGTTCCACGTGGAAACTGAGAGAGCAGTCGGTGTTCACTGTAGTCCCACGAGTCTGCATTTGAATTAAAATGATTGGCACTCTCTTTTTTAAATTCCTGTTTGCGTGCCCATAAACTACTAAAATTAGAATTAAAAAACAAACAAAACACACAAAATGTGAGCATTGAAATAGTTCACATCTCACCTGTTCTCTAGATAAACATTTTCCTTCAATAAGCAGCCAGTACACTGAAAATAATTAGAGTCTATATCTTCTATTTCTTTGGAAGAAGAGCTTTCCTTTCTCTGTTTTGTTTTCATGAAAACCTTAAATGGGACTTTGACAGCTTGGCCACGGATGTGTTTCTACATGATTATTTAAAGAGCGGTTATAGCAATTAGTGTCTTCTTTGTGTACTTTGCAATTTGTGGATAAGTCTGTTGCTTCACAGAATCTGGTATTTTGGATTTTTAGCCAAACAAACGTCAACACATTCATATTTTAGAGGTTTTATTGTATTGTTTTTGTTTTTATTTTATTTATTTATTTATTTATTTTTTTGCTTTGGAAAAGTTATTCAAATAATACCTCCATTAAAAGTATAGTTTTTCGGGCGCCTGGGTGGCTCAGTGGGTTAAAGCCTCTGCTTTCTGCTCAGGTCATGATCTCAGCATCCTGGGATCGAGACCCACATCGGGCTCTCTGCTTAGCAGGGAGCCTNCATCGGGCTCTCTGCTCAGCAGGGAGCCTGCTTCCTCCTCTCCCTGTCTCTCTGCCTGCCTCTCTGCCTACTTGTAATCTCTCTCTCTGTGTCAAATAAATAAATAAAATCTTTAAAAAAAATAAAGTATAGTTTTTCACAGTTAACATTTCATTATTTGACCTTGGTTGCTTTATACTTATAACTTTTATTTCCATTCTTATAGAAGTTAAATTTAACTATGGAGTTGCATGAATTTCAGCATATAAGAATATAACTATTAGATATTTTCCAAAGAAGAATCTCAATTATGGGCATCAAAATAGAATGAGTTATTTTTGCCTATGCAAAACCCATCTCATATTAGGTCTGCATGAATAAACTGCTTAACTACTATGTTAGCCAGAGAGAGCACTTAGTGCTAATTTCTGTAACAATAAAAACAAAATCTCAGTGGCTTAGCAGAGATACATTACTCATATTGCCATCAGTATAAACGATGAGTCTTTGCTCTAAACAATTTCTCAATTGCTTTGGTATAGTAGTAGTTTTCAGCATCACAGTTAACCTGGGATGGACAAAATGGCCTTTGAAGCTATTGGCCTCTTCATTAGAGAAAAGCTAGAGATTTCTCCTTCATATTTGAGTGAACAGCTCTGGTTATGGGATGATCCTACTGGTGAAATAAGTTTAGGAAGGGAAGAGGAGGCCCAGGATGTGGATGACTTTCTGTAATTCCTGACACAAATTGGTAGCCAAGGTAAACATGAATTTTTTTTTTAAAGATTTTATTTATTTATTTGACACAGAGCGAGAGAGAGAGAGAGAGATTACAAGTAGGCAGAGAGGCAGGCAGAGAGAGAGGAGGAAGCAGGCTCCCCGCTGAGCAGGGAGCCCGATGTGGGCCTCGACCCCAGGACGCTGAGATCATGACCTGAGCCGAAAGCAGAGGCTTTAACCCACCGAGCCACCCAGGCGCCCGGTAAACGTGAAGTTTGACAGGTTCCAGGGTATGGGGGTCATTCTATGATGAAGCGATATTTTGTTTCATAAAAATTCAGGTGAAAATAGCACACACTTTTTTCAACACCTGAAGTGATGAGCTTTATTTCATTTTCTTATTTAGTCATCAAAAGAACTTGCAATCAGGTGCTGTTTTTGTGTTTTATAGATTCTCGCAGAATGTCAGATATTAAACGTGGCTTCTATGCCATAAAGGGATACTAGATGACATAGAAAAAATATATTTTTCTTTGATTATTGTATTGTTTTTCCAAGATTTCATGGTGCATCTATAGTTTCATTATAAATCCTTGTCAGATAATTCTATATTATTTTTTCACTCTTTCAATATGGTCTTTTCATTATGGGTGTTAAAAATTTTAAACAAGGGGTTTACATAAGAAATCCAGCCCTCAAATTTAAATTAAAACCTACACCTTGACATTTAGTACACTCATATGGGAGAGCTTCCATGATTCATTCCTATTTTAACATTACCTATAGGTGAGAAAAAAGTTGTGCATTGTTGGAAATACTTTGAAAATTGATATGAACTGTTATTAAAATTGGAGATTTTTCTTTGTTTTATAAAATATGAGACAGCACAATAGCTTTTAAATTATTTACTAATAATATAAACTTGCTGCCAATATTAGATAAAGGCATATATAATATTATACATAAATTTGTATATGATATCCTAGAAATTTTTATTGATCATGATTTTTATTTTAAAACTAGGTTGGCATTAACAATTCAGAGGTACTATAAGTGAAAGATGGAAAACTTTTACATTTCATGTAGAGTCATTCTCTTTAAATCATCAAGATAGATGAGATAGCACAAAGGAGAAAATTTACTACCTCTTCCTTTGTGCCATGAAATAAATAAAGTTATTTATTGCTCTACATGTCAGTTTGCATCCTTGAGAGAAAGTTATATAATATTTGTCTTTTCAATATTATGCATTCATCAGTACCTGATATAGATTGTTTCCTAACTTCTAAAAGTGTCTGAGTATATGCTTTTAAATGAATGCATATACATTAAAATGTATAAAAACAGATTATAATAAATACATTGACTTAAATGGTCACTTTAGGAAGGATCAGAAAAAGTTAAGGATGAAAAGGGTTTATGCTATGCAAACACCAACTAAAATGCTATAGAAAATGTTACAAATTATAAAAATTAAAAGAATAGTTAAATTTAGCGAAAGGAAACAAATATGTATGAAGCAGATAAAATCTGAAAGATAGGAAGAAAAGTATCAGTTAGAACAGACACATGAAAAAATGCTCCACATCACCTGCCATCAGGGAAATACAAATCAAAACCACCATGAGATACCACATTACCCCAGTTAGAATGGCTGAAAATAACAAGACAGGGAACAACAATGTTGGCGAGCATGTGGAGAAGGGGAACCTCCTACACTGTTGGCAAAAATGCAAGCTGGTGAAGCCACTCTGGAAAACAGTATGGAGGTTCCTCGAGAAATTAAAAATAGAGCTACCCTACAACCCAGCAATTTCCCTACTGGGTATTTATGCCAAAGATACAGATGTAGTGAAAAGAAGGGGTACGTGCACCCCAGTGTTCATAGCAGTAATGTCCGTGATAGCCAAACTGTGGAAGGAGCTGAGATGTCCTTCAAAAGATGAATGGATAAAGAAGATGTGGTTCACATATACAATGGAATATTACTCAGCCATCAGAAAGGATGAATACCTACCATTTACATCAACATGGATGGAACTGGAGGGTATTATAGTATGTGAAATAAGTCAGTCAGAGAAAGACAATTATCATATGGTTTCACTCATATGTGAAACATAAGGAATAGTGCATCAGACCGTAGGGGAAGGGAAGGAAAACTGAAAGGGAAGAAATCGAAGAGGGAGAAAAACCATGAGAGACTCTTGATTCTGGAAACAAGCTGAGGGTTGCTTGAAGGGAGGTGAGTGAGGGATGGGGTAACTGGGTGATGGGCATTAAGGATGGCACGTGATGTGATGAGCACTGGGTGTTATATGCAACTGATGAATCACTGAACATTATATCAAAAACTAATGACGTACTGTATGTTGGCCAATTGAATTTAAATTACAAAAAAAGAAGGCAAAGGAGATCAGGGTTGAGTTTAGTGTTGCTTTTAGGCAAAAGGAAAAAACAGAATATTGACTTACTACTCAGTCAATATTAAGATAGACTGGGGGTGCCTGGGTAGTGCAATCAACTAAGCACATGACTCTTGGTTTTGGCTCAGGTCATGATCTCAGGGTCGTGAGATCGAGCCCTGCCTTGGGATCTGAGCTCAGGATAGTCTACTTGGGATTCTCTCTACCTCTATCTCTGTATCCCCTCTCTCCCTCTCTCTCATGCTCTCTCTCTCTCTCTAAAATAAATAAATAAAATCTTAAAAAAATAGAGTGGAATTTGCACCTTGTCTAGAAGAACAATATGGGATCAAAGGGGGAAGCCAAATTTAGAGTTATGTCATGGAGATCCTGAAATGAAATATTTAGTTATCAGATATTTATTGAGCCTTGCATTCTTCTAAGCACTGGAGATGTAAGAGTTAACTCAAAGAATAAAATTCTCTTTCTGTAGGAGGTGTATGCTAGAGGTTAGGGGAAATGTGGAAGAAGGATTAACAGAAAATAATTAAGTAAAATGCATGCTTCTCAGGATGCGATCCTAATAATAAATCAGGAAAAGAAATGGTGATGTTTAAGTCTAGCGGTGAGAGATTGGTAATTTAAAGTTGACTTGGGGATTAGGAAAGGTCTTACTACAGATGCTATGTTTGAGCAGAGAACCAGAGGAGATGAGGAAGTGAGCCCAGCAGCCATCTGTGAGAAAAGCATTGAGGTGAGCGCATGCCCCATATGCAGCCAGCATGTCTGGGGTAGCGTGGGGGTGGAAGGACGGAGCAGTGGAGCCTTTGGAAGAACGTTGCAAGAAATTGATCTTTGACTTTGCATGAAGTGATTTGATATTGGAGTGTTTATAAAAAGGAGTGTTGTGATCAATTTTCCATTTGTAAAGAATCCCTCTGGCTGATGTGTACACAAAAACCGGGGAGGGGGGCAGGGTGAAAAGGCAGACCATTTAGAAAGCATTTGAAACAATCAAGGTTGATTGGAGATGGTGCAGAATGGTGAAGGTCTGCAAGAATTATGGAAATAGAACTTCATACGGACTGGATGTGGATCCTAACAGAAAGGCTTCGTCAGAGATGCCTTTTTTTTTTTTTTCCACCTTAGCAATTAGCAAGGAGATAGAGTCCTGGACAGAGATGGAGAAAATTAGAAAGCAAAGCAAAACATTGGCACAGTGGATAGAGAATTTTATTTTGAAAGATCTGTTATATATCCAGGGAGTAATGCTGAGAGTAAATAGAAAATACAGCCTCCAGGTAGGTTCAAGTTGGAGATCTAATCTGAAAACTTATAGCATCTTTAAACTGATAGTAAGAGATGAACTCAGCAAGGGAATGAGTGCATAGAAACTAAAGACAGTGAGCATGGACTGGCCTACTTATCTAATCTTTTCCTTTTAAGATTTTATTTATTTATTTGACAGAGAGAGATCACAAGCAGGCAGTGAGGCAGGCAGAAAGAGAGGGGGAAGCAGGTTCTCCATTGAGCAGAGAGCCCGATGCGGGGCTCGATCCCAGGACTCTGAGATCATGACCTGAGCTGAAGGCAGAAGCTTTAACCCACTGAGCCACCCAGGTGCCCCCTACTTATCTAATCTTAAAGCTTGCAGAGATGAGTTAGAAACGCCAAAGGACGGTAGGGGTGGAGAGCACAAAGAGAACAGAATTGGGAAAATTGGTAACTTAGAATTCAAAAAAGGGAAGTGTTGCTAGGGAAAAGTGAATTAATTTGTTCAAGTGCTTTTAGGGATGTAATAAAATGAATTCACAGGACTCACTTCTGTATTTAGCAGTTTAGGCCATTGGTGGACTTTGAGGAGACCATCCTCAGTGGAATGATGGGGGGGGGTGGGACCTTTGTTCAAGGAAAACCTGTATTCAAGGAGACTGGACAACTCACAGATGGTACAGCTGTTTTATGTGATAGAGAGGGGACAGTTCTTAGAGAAAGTCTCTTGCTGAGGTGAGTTGAGACAGAGTTTAGTATACAAGGGGTAGGTTATTATTATATAGGAATGGGGACCACATTTCTAAATCCAGAGATAGAAAGACAAAGGTGCAGTTAGATGAAGATGTGTGGTGGTGGAAGGGTGCCTGAGTCTACTTCTGATAGTTTTTATTTTCTGCATGGAATGTAAAGTGGAGAATGCCAGGAGCAAGGTCTTGAATTCTTGAGAGAAGATAATGAAGTGGTCTTCCGTGAATGGAGAGTAAGTGGACTGGAGAAATGGAGTAGGATCGTGGGTAGCCTTGAGAGCTTGACACAGAAAATTACAGCTCATGGAGTTGACATGAACCTGTACTTTTCTGTGTGTTTTTCTCCTCACACATTCATCTGTGATGTTTCAGTGACAGAGTTGGAGAGAAATTAGCCCCAACTAGGGTTATTGCTTTACTGGGCAAATAGGATGACAAAATTGGCAAGCAAGACGGTGAAGAACGTGTGCTCCACAGTCTCTGAATTGGTGGAGTCTGAATCAACGTTGGGCCAGAAGGAAAGCGTGGTCACAAGACTGGAGGAGAGCTGTGAAAAGGTGGTCGAATAAATGGACTGCAGGTCTTACTGGAACTGAGCGTGTGTTGAGGGGCACCTGGGTGGCTCAGGTGGTTGTGTCTGTCTTCGGCTCAGGTCGTGATCTCCAGGTCCAGGTATCAAGCCCTGTATCGGGCTCTTGGCTCAGTGTGGAGTCTGCTTCTCCCTCTCCCTCTCCTTCTCCCCGTGGCTCATGAGCGCTCCCTATCTGTCTGTCTGTCTCTGTTTCATATGAATAAATAAAATCTTTTTTTTTAAAAAGGGTGTCGAGGGGAAGGTAGGAGGAGTGGTGAGGTACAATGAATGCCACATCTCTGAGGGGCAGTGATATTGGAGTATATTGATAGATATTGAAAAAACTAGAAGCTAAGGAGGGGTAATTCAATACAAAAATAAATGGAACCAGAAAATGGGGTCTGTGTTGATTCTAGGATAGTTTTGAAGGGTTAAGTAGATGACTTTTAACAAGGAAGAACAGGTGATACAATCTTATAGCACAAAACGCTAGTTGATTTGAAGGAGGAGAAGAAGAACATGGTTTGAAGCATTGAAGTTAAGCAAGGAGTAGACATACCACAAACCCAAGGAACTGGCTCCTGGGCCTGGAAATATGTTTCTTAAGATAGGTGCATGGGTCACAGAATCCTTAGGGGAGGGCCAAAGGGTCAGAAGAAGACAGGAAATATTAGAAGAATATAAATTGTGAGGGACTTTCTGATGAAGACCCATGAGCTCCAGAGGGCATAGTGGAAGGTCTCAGAAATTGGTCAAGATGGGCGAAGGTCATCTGCGGGGAGACACTGGAGCTTGAGGAATGACTGACTATCCTGGGCATCTTGTGGTGACTGATGGAGGGAGAAAATACCCAACAGAATAAATTCCAGTGGTCTAAGTGGCTGTGATGGTATAGCTTTTGTGCCTGAGTATGGGCTTTGGGTAGGACAATGAGAGGTGGCACTAGAGTGAAAAAAAGAAAATGAAACAATGGCTTCCCATTTTTCTTATACAATAGACCTTGATGACAAAAGACACAAACACAAAACTGTGGGTAATTTACTTTCTTCCCACCACCTTCGTTGTTCACATAGAGACCTTCAAGGTGTAGTTATAGAACTTGAGGTTTCATTTGAGGAGAAATACACTGCAATAATGGAGTGGTTTAAGTTGCCTAGTGTTTTATAAACATCCAGATTCTTTTGATGGTGGATGCTACACACTGCCTCTCAGATGAAAGGCAGAACTCTGTCTTGCAGCTCCAAAGGAGAGAAGGCTGCTGGGTGGGCTCCGTGGGGCTCTCCTGGGAGCATCTTATGTGTGGCCGACAGCATGGAGTTTGCTAGGTTTTCAAGCTTCCAGTGGCTTTAATAATTTAAATAATTTTGAGGACTCCAAGAACATAGGGGCTGCTGTCACTAGCTGTCTGTTATCTGGTCTCAGAGTGGTGAGGGGTGGCATGTGCAAGGTGGACCCAGAAAGTAAAGGCCCAGTAAGGAGATGTTTGGATTGTGGATTTAATCAGCTATTCAAGAAGTGGAAGTGACCAGCCTCTAGCCAGGGCCTCCAAAATTAGGTCAATACAGCACCTAAAAAAAAAAAAAAAAAAAAAAAAAGAATGGGGCACCTGGGTGGCTCAATGGGCTAAACATCCTACTCTTGATTTTGGCTCAGGTCATGATCTCAGAGTGGTGAGATCAAGCCCCGAATCAGGCTCCTGCTCAGCGGAGAGTCTGACATTCTCTCTCTCCCTTCGCTCCTCCCCCTGATTTCTCTCTCTCTCAAATAACTAAATATTAAAAAAAAAAACAAAAATAAAACAAAAAAGGTAAAGTGCAACCAATTGAGACAATTGCTAATCAAAGGATTTAGGACACTTTCATCTTTACCTCACAAACTGACCTAGTTAAATTAAGCTTGATATGAAAATTAGTAATATATGTCTACTTTTATTATATAGTTATCAGTTCCATTTAGGTAAGAACTTAGGAAGCAATAATGATTTCTGCAAGTTCGTCTCAAGCTATAGCTTCCCCCTTATAAGTGACATGGAATATTATTGGTAGTAGATGAAAATACCCTGCTCTCTTGTAATATTTCAGCACCAGAACATCATAATATTAAAGTTAAATATTTTTAAAAGGTTACTTATTTCCAAATTCTCATGCATCAAACTTCTGGAGCAGAAACTGGACATGATAGATTTACTCGGTATATTTCAACACCAATCAAATGTTATCGGCTGTTATTACAGGTCGCTCTTTCTACAAAGTGAGCATCAGAAGCTGACATGTCTTTAGCTTACTGTGAAAAGTTACTATGTGCAGTAGTTGTGAATTATATAAGTCAAAAATCATGCCTACAATTTAAAAATGTTCAAATAGCATTTCATTTCCAATTCAGCGGCTAACAGGTGTTCTTCAAAGTGACACCTGAGTACTGCTTTTTACAAGACTCCTTAGACTCTAGCATCTGGTAATATATTATTTCTAATTTCAATTTCTCAGTGGCACACTTGGAAAGTACCAGAGTGACTGTCTTCAGATGAACATGGCCCTTGTGTCAAAATAAAAGTTCAGGCTTCAGAAAATTACAAAATTATGAAGCTCCTCATAGAAAACTGTGATCTGCCTTTTTTTTTTTCTTTTTTGCAATGCAGATAAAGAAAGCAATCTTGGTGTAATTCATCTGTGTTTGAAATCCCTTTGCATTGCAGTAAAGTGTTCTTTAATTGACTGGTAAATCATTCTATGATCAGTTTAGCAAATTGTTTCTCTCTTTCTCTCTTTTTTTTTTTCCTTCTTTGCTGACTCTGGGGAGCATTGGGCTGTTTTATGGTAACTGTTGTTTTATTCTCCTTTCCAATTGAACTGCCATAACCCCTATATCAGATAAACAGCTGAAAAGGAAAGCAAGGTCTTTGTGTGAGAATACAGATGCACCCAGAATTGAATAAATATAATGTCCCTTCCATGGTGTTATTAAATATGAGACTTATTAGCAGCTGAAATATTCAAGTTTTCAAAAAGGCTGATTCCCTCCAGAGAAATTTGAAAATAAAATGTTTGCAAATAACTAGGTCTAGCTTTACAGTAATTGCTCGGACCAAACCAGGGGTAACCATTGTTACCAGCACAGCTGTGAAGCCAGTTAATTGTATTAAAAAAAAAAATCAGTTACAGTACACTGATAAAATGATTTAAGAAGAGAATATACTTAAAGCTTTTTGTATTGCTTTTGTGCCATTTGCTAGTTAGAGCTATGGTTAATCTTTTTCCAAACATCTAGATCCAGGCGTAATCATGAAGTTTATTCTTGGCTAACTTTTCTGTTTGCATCCTCTTCTCCCTTTGTTGATACTTTTACCAATTACCCATTCAGGCATTTCCTGTGTGTGCCTTTTAGAGTGACTTTACTTTCAATCTCTTATGAATTGGTTCCTCTCATTGTGTCATCAGTTATGATTTAGTCTCTCTTTGAGATGATGGAAATTCCTCAAAGCCTTCCAGGCCCAAAGGGATTCATCTTAGGGTACACCCTTCAGAGCTTTACGTTTGGGCAGAGAAGGCTTCAGATCATATTATCTAAACAACTTCTGTCTGTTCCATCTGAAAGAGGAATTCAAATATTTTGGTTGTACTGTTCAACTTTTTTTTTTTTCATTCCTCTTTGTCACCTGCACATAGCTGTTTCCACGTCACTGAAAATTCATTTTTTCAAAGTTACATTTAAAGCACTAGTACTATAATTTTGCCAAAGGAATCAGATCTGGTATACCTTATGGCTTAATATTTTCAGCCTTTAGCATCTTTTATATGCCACTTCCACAGATTCATTCTCTTTAGTAATTTTATACTCACCACTTGAAGAACTCCTGGCTGTGGGAGCTATTGGTATGAATGAAGCACTATAAAATTTTATTATATTTTATTATTGCCTATACTGTTATGCCAATAAACATATTGAAAGAAAGCTATCGGTGTTTAACATGTAACAAATTCCCAGCATAATGTTATTTGAAACCTTCATTTAATGCATGACTAAACCTTGTTTCATAGACACAGTAGATTTGAATGAAAACGAGCTCAATTTTACTTATAATAACAAAGATGCTCTAATAAAAGAGAGATGTTCAATTTACTACTTGGACTCATATCTGTCATTGAAATGGAAATAATAGCTTCATGCATAAAAACACAGAGGGGAAAGCATAGCAGGGCTATAGAAATTTAATTGCATTAAAATTCATATTATTTTTGTATTTTTAAATAGATCATGTTAAATTTCTCATTTTTCTGCCTGACATAATTCACCAAAATGAGAGAGATAGTATTCATATGGTTCAGAGACAAAGCTTAATTATCTAATATTTTCAATTGCTTTGTGATCATTGATCTCAGATCACTTTGATTGTTGCACTTTTTTTGGTGGAAATGAATATGAAGCAATTCAATGATTCATGTCCGAGATTAAAAAAATCTTTAGTCTCTTTATAGGGTTACTATTGAGAGAAGCATACAGAGATTTAATCATGTTGATCTTACTGATATTAATGACCAAGAAAAAGTCATACCCCAAGTAGGATAGCAGAAGATTTCTTACTAACGTGAACCTACTTCATATCCGTTCATCATTCATGAACTATTACTAAACTATTTCATAAACTACTATTATTGTTTGAATATCCTATTAAAAATTGTGTGTTTTGGGGCGCCTGGGTGGCTCAGTGGGTTAAAGCCTCTGCCTTCGGCTCAGGTCATGATCTCAGGGTCCTGGGATCGAGGCCTGCATCGGGCTCCCTGCTCACCGGGGAGCCTGCTTCCTCCTCTCTCTCTGCCTGCCTCTCTGCCTACTTGTGATCTCTCTCTCTGTGTCAAATAAATAAAAAAATAAAATCTTTTAAAAAAAATTGTGTGTTTTGAAATTTTAAAATACCAATTAATCATAAGAACACTGTGGGTGCATTTCGAGAATTTGTTATAACTCTGAAGGTAGTTTTTTAGCAGAGAGGAAAAGTGATTTCAATATATATTTGTACATTTTCCCCCTAGTTAATCAAAAATTCTAGATTTTCACCTCCTAAGGAATGTGTATCTTCGTTCTTTGGGTGGACCGTGGGTCCACAGTGCACTTTACTCTGGATTGACAAATGGAGACTTTCCAGAGGAAAGAAAGAATTCCACAAATCACAGAATTCATAGGAACCCTTTAAAGAAAAAGCAGTTGTTGGCCTCCACAGTTCATTCAGTCTTCGGAAGCGTGTAGCTGTTAATAAGCGTGGATGTTTAAGGGCCAGTGAATGATCTCCTTGGCCCTCCTCTTCCCACTGGAGGTCTGAGCCCATTGGGACACAAGATACAGGAATCAGATAAACTCAGTATATTAGGTGTGGTGAAGATGAAACCAGACTGGAGGACATGACTTGAATTGGATGCAATCACACAGATGTTCTAATCATTCTTCCGCTGCCTTAAACTCGTTCACCTCGTCACAGGCGATGCACGGTCTCTGTCCTCCCCACAGAGGCGTTGCCTGGCCTGCTGAGTTTCCCTCCTGACTTAGCTGAGAATGCATCCAAAGAGGACACTTACCAGGAGACACCAGGAGTGACTTGGTCAGCCGTGCTCCTTTCCTCCTCCAAAACTCACCTGCCAGAGAAGCGACGGTTCTTCTCCGAGGGAAGGGTAGTGGAAAGATGAGGAATGGAACTCCTGCTCAACTTCTTCCCATAGAAGAAACACAAGGAAAGGGGAATAGAGGGTCTGCCCTCAAAACACGTTTTTCTGAGGCTGCATTTCTGGAGCATCGTGCCGTCATTCCCGGGAGGGGACAATCATGAAGCTATTCTCCCGGCTTCAAAGCCACCCTTCTAAATCCAGCTTCGTGGTGTCGGACTTCTGCGTGGCCAGTGGAGGGTGGGACCTGCCCATTGGGTTTGATGAGGGGACACAGCAAACCGAAGCAGAAAAGGAACTTGCTTCCAGCCCTTTGCTCTCCCTGTTTCTTCTTGCTCTCACCAGCCTGCGCTCCTCCTCCCCTGGGGCGGCAGGGGTCACGGGCAGGCACTGGAGCCCACCCCATCCTTTCTCCCGCCCTCTCAGAGCCGTCTTTGCAGCCTCCCCAGCCCCCACCTCCTGCCCTCCTGGGCGGAGCCCCCAGGGTCCCTGAGCTGCCCCTTTCTCAGAGTCAGTGTGAGCTCCTTGGTGCCGCGTCTGAGCGCCTCAGTGGTCACACTTTCAGCCTTACTCTAGCTGTGGTAGCTGTTTTCCCCTTTGCTCCCGTCCTGTTACCTTAATGTTCTCTTTGTTCCTTCTAAGTTCCCTACTTGACATACTTTGATGCATAATTGATAATTCTTTAAGTTAAATTTTATCTGTTAACATAATTGATAGGGTTTCCATCTCCTGATTAGACCTTGGCTGTTACGTTTGGCCATAATATGTCCAATATCGAGGACAGCTCTTTTGACTTCCCTTTCTCTAGGACTCAGGTCTTGGTTTAGCATGACGATAATTTTATGGTAAATGCATTCTGTTTGTTAATCTGTGTCCTTATAGGAGACACTGACAATAGCAAACATGTGGCAGGTTGGATGGAATAACCAGTGCAGGGAATTTTGGAAATGGCACATCCATTCTATTGATCCTATATTGCCACAGGTTGGGTTCCTGGAATTAGAATCTGAAACACATTTCTATGTGCAAGATAATGTTAGGGAGGATCCTTGGAACCAATATCTGTGCCAGGGAATGGAAGTAGGCAGGAATGGGCGTGGGAGAAGACAAGATGTGGTGTAGGTCTGTATCTTGGCCAGCCACGTGAGCTCTGGCTCTAGACTGATCCCTTAGAATTGTCCCCAAACGGGCTGAAACGACCTCTTATTGGATTTAGGACATTCTCGGGAGGGTGTGATTTTGTGAGTTGTCTCTCTGCAGCCGAAGCGATCCCTGGGGGATAGTCAAGTTAAATCGAGGCTAACGGAAGAAGGGGAGAATGGACCAGGAGGTGGAAAAAATTTTTTACACACACACACACACGTATATATTTTTTGGTGCCAAAAGGTGATTTTATTCGCACACGGGGACAGGACCCGTGGGCAGAAAGGGCTGCACTGGGGTTGTGAGGAGTGGCTGATTATAGACTATGGGGTTGGGGAGGTAAGGAAAAGGGAGGTTTCAAAAGAACTTTCCTGTGCTAAATCCCACAGGATCCCAGAGGCCTTGCCACTGTCAGGTTGAGGTGCGTTTCCTTTGAGTAAGACATGAACAGTGAACTAGTGGGCAGCTTCCTGGAGGGATGTCACACCTGCTGTCACACGTCCTGATCGGTGACCTTCAGGTTTCAAAGACATTAGGAGGTGAAAATGTTTTTATCAGGGAACTTAGAGTTTATTTTTCTGAAAGTTCGCTCCTATGATGGCTGCAAGAGAGACTAGGTTGAACATGGGGGCTGATGAAGGGAGCCCCCCAGGGAGTCCTGAGGGTTTCAATTAATGTGGGGTAGAGGAAGAGTGGGTTTACAAGAGGCTGTTCAGCATTTAGCCGTGGATAGTGTGCATGGGAAGGGAAACTGGGAACGTAAAGGTGGTTGAGTTTACAGTACATATAATAAGCTGATGCTACAACCTGAATAGAAATTAAAGAGGAGGGGCGTCTGGGTGGCTCCGTCGGTTAAGCTGCTGCCTTTGGCCCAGGTTGAGATCCCAGGAGCCTGCTTCACCCTCCTCCCCACTGGTGCGCTCTCTCACAAATAAATAAAATGTTTAAAAAAATAGAGAGGAGCAGATGTAGTGGAGACTATTTGGAGAGACACTTTATATCTGAAGTGCCTGAAATAAATCTCACTGTAATCCTTAGACGTGTGTATGCAGAGGTCTGAAAATCAAATACAATTTCAGGCTATTATACGTGGGAGGTACCAACAAGTGGATAAAATTTGAAGCCAGAGGACTGGATGAGGACACTTCAAAAATATGTGCAAAACAACACTAAAGAGAGATTGTGATATATAATTTTATTGGTTCCCTTGACCATGATGTCAGCTAAAACTTCTTATATTTTTTTTTTCAAAAGAAGATCAATTTCACTTGACATATGCATTTTTTTTTTCTTTTGGGGGGACAGTGGAGTGGGAGAGAAGTAGAGATGGAATATAAGTAAAAACTGGACATTTGTTCTTGTCAGTTTTCTTCTCATTAGATTCCACTTAACTATCCATCCTGTCAAAATGGTTTTTTAAAGATTTATTTATTTGAGAGAGAGAGAGAGAGAGAGGGAAAGAGAGAGAGAGATCGTGGGGGAGGGGCAGAGGGAGAGAGAGAATCTGGAAGCAGACTCCCAGCTGAGNGCCAGATGGAGGGCTCTATCCCATGAATCTGAGATCATGACTGGAGCCTAAAATAATAGTTGGCCACCTACCTGATGGAGCCACCCAGGTGGACCTCAAAACATTTTTGAAATTTAATTTTTGTCATCTAGAATTTTCTCAATCTCTTCAAGTTTATAAAACCTAAATTTGACGTGCTTGTTATTCATCTGTCATTGAAATATCTGATATAAGTATCATAGATAAATGCCAAGGTCAGAACCCTCCAGATTCATGTTCCCTTATTATTATTATTATTATTATTATTGATAAAATATTGGCATTGGAAATAATCACCTGTTACTAATCAAATTTTCTTCCATCCAATATATATATAGCCATTTATCCTGTAATCTAGTATAGAAGTCTTTAATACATGAGGTATTAAAGTATAACCACAAAATATAGACCATATACCCTTATCTAAGATTATTTGTTCCTTATGAAAAATATGCTGAATCCAATGATCCCAGCTTACCTGAGGGCCCTCTACATTCTTCTTGCAAAAAGTGCACACTGTGCATCCACACTTAACTACAGCTCTGAAATTGGTTATGCCTGTTTTGTAGACATGGCTTATTACGTTAGATGGCATGCACACTTTAGCATTCTTTAACACAGTCACATTTTCATCCAGAAAAGTGCATTGATTGGTACACACGTAATCAGAATCCCAGCCTCATTACACATGCACGTGCAACTAGGCTGGAAGGCATAGCAATGAAAAGCAAGGGCTCTAAAGTTAGACTTCCTGCATTCTTATCCTATTTGTTAGTTTCATAACCTTAGGAAAGCTGCTTAAGCACTGTGTACCTTGATTTGGATCATGTATCAAATGGGGATAATAGTGCTTTCCTTTGATACTTGCTGTGAGATCCCAATGAGCTAATAAATGCAAGTACAGTAGGATACCTTACACTGAGAAGACACTTAGTAAATATTCTATTTTATTAACTACCTTACCATTTACACTATAGGATTCTACTCTCTGAATATAGCAAAATCTACCCATTCTAGTTTTGGTGAACATTTAAGTAATTACCCACATGGGGCCTTTACAAATCATGGTAGCTGTGGAGTGTGTACTCTGACGCTCTTTTATACAAATTTGTCTAAGTATATATCTATAACCAAAATAAATTGTTTACAGGTTATAAGTATCTTTGATTTTTTAAAAAAATTATTTGCTGAAAAAAAAAGAAAATAAAATTATTTCCCGAAGTAGTTGTACCAAGTTACATTCCATCAGCAATGTATGAGAAATCTTATTTCACATCCTCAAAAACACTTCCTTTTTATTCAGACTCTTAAATTTTGCCAATCTACTGGGTGTGCAAAGATATATCCTTGGGGATTCACCACTCCGATTCTCAGAAACTGAGCGTCTGTTCAGAATGTATTGCCCGTTTGGATTTCTTCTTTTGTGAAGTCTGTGTCTAAATATTTGCCTATATTTCTCTGAGGCTGTCTGTCATTTTGTTTTTGATGAGTAGGATTTTTAAAAATATCCTGGATCCAAGTCTCCTTGATTGTATATGTAGCAAATATCTTCTCTCAGTCTGTGGTTTGCGTTGCTAGAGGCTGTCTTTTGGTAACAGGTTTGCTTATTTTAGTGCTTAATAAATTTATTAAATTTATTTACATACATTTGTTTAAATATTTAGCTCTGTTATTCTAGGAATTGGGGTTTATATTTGGTTTGAAATAAAGACCCAAAATATTTTTTCATATAAACAATCGTTTCTGGATCATTTATTGAAAAGACCAAAGAAAATAGGCCAACCACAGCGTCACACAAGAACTTGTGTTCTCAAGAGGAGCAAAAAATATAAACCAAACTTCCAATTTATACACTTAAGTTTGCTGTATAGTTAGATAAAGTTTTAAATTTTGAAATGTAAGTCTTTACTTTCAAGGTTTAAAATTTACATCTTGGGGCACCTGGGTGGCAGATTCTGTCAAGCACGGGGCTCTTGGTTTCGGCTCTGGTCTCCATCTCAGGGCTGTGAGATCAAGCCTCACCTGGGGCTCCAAACTCAAGGAATCTGCTTGGGACTTTTTCTCCCTCTCCCTCTGCTTCTATCTCCGTGCTGCCGCGTACGCTGTCTCTCTCTTTCTCTCTGTCTCTCTCTCTAAACAGTCTTTCTAAAAAAAATTTAAACAATAAAATAGAATTTACATCGTGGTTTTGTTGGGGAACAAAATGATGAGGTATAAAACCGACAATTAAAATCTCTACTATTTTGAGATTCAAGGGCATTTTACAAATGAAAACAACTTCTAATATATTGTAATTTTAAAACGGATTTTTCATATTTTATATGAAGATATTTTTATGTTAGTATGTAGGAAAAAATACTTTTTTTGTTTTTGTTTTTGTTTTTGTCTACCCTTAGGCTTTACAACACCTAGAGTTCTAAAAGTTTGCATTTCTTTTCTGAGATTTTTTCTAGGTATGTTGTCTTCAGATAATGACTCTGTTTGTTTTGTTTCTACTTGCCTACTCCTTGGCTATTTTATTCATACCTCTCTTTATAGATTCATTGGTCAACTGTCTTCTCTGGGTATCTGTCTTTAAAAATTTCGTATATATCTTTGAATGTGAAGAGTAGAAGAGTAAAACTCCGTTTTTAAAAGGTACCTTATATAGGGTCACCTGGGTGGCTCAGTCTGTTAAGCATCTGCCTTTGGCTGGGGTCATGCTCTCAGGGTCCTGGGATCAAGCCCCAAGTCAGGATCCCTGCTCAGTAGGGGGTCTGCTTCTCCCTCACCTTCTGATCCTCCCCTCAGCTCATGCTCACTCACTTTCTCTCTCCCTCAGATGAATACAAAAGAAAATTTAAAAAGACACCTTATATATATATATATATTCATTGACAATTGTTGGTTAGAATTAATATGTTTTTCTAGACATTAAAAAAAGTTAGCCTAGGTTCATGTTCAACTTTTCATTCCTTTATATGCTAATATATATTTTATTTAGCTGCATTTAAATATGTATGGGATATTTATAATATTTATTTTTGTAACTCATGTATGGTTGTAGAAATATTGTTTTTACTGTGAAAGTTCTAAAATCTTCATCAAAAACTAAAAAATATAAATACTAATATCTATCTTTTAGATACAAATGTCATCAATTGTATGGTCTAATTTATATGAGCACAAAAAATCAATAATCATATATTAACTTTTCTCAAATTGAAGATATTCTACATATCTTCATATAACCTTGCTTAACATTTCCTGATAATTAAATGAATACAAATAAACTATTATTATTTAGACTAGATATATTTATGTTAGAAAAATATGGTGTTTAAATGAATTCTTTGGAAAATTTGCATCTTCATATTATTTAGACATTTGGGACCATAATTTCTACTTCTAGAGCTACTGTGAATCATGAGCCTTGAAAAATGTCAAGCTTTTCCTAATTATACTGTCACACTTACTGTTCTCTCTCACTGAAAAGTTACTCCCAGAAATCTTCATTTAACTTAAACCTCTTCTGGTTTCCAGTCTCCCATAAATGATATCTTTTCAGAAAAGCCTTTCTAACAACATACTTAGGGCTTTTTGTCTCCACCCTGTTTATTATCCATTATGTATTGATTGAAAAAAACCAAAAAACAAAACAAACAAAAAAACCTCACAGGCTTCAGATTACATTTCCTGAGGTATTTGTCTTATCTTAGAGCTTTTCTTTTTGAGTGATTTCCAGAGTAAAAAAATTCCCCTGTCTGAAAAACGAATTATAATGGTGACTGACCTTTATCAAGCATGGTCTGTAAGGTCATTACTAGGTACAGAGGGGTTAATGAAAGGGGTAGGATTTAAACAGGGGGTGAATTTCCAGGGTCAGCTGGTTCTGGAGTCCTAGCTTTTTTTTTTTTTTTTAAGATTTTATTTATTTATTTTACAGAGAGAGAGAGACAGTGAGAGAGGGAACACAAGCAGGGGGAGGGCCAGACAGAGGGAGAAGTCGGCTTCTTGCTGAGCAGGAGCCTGATGCAGGACTTAATCCCATGACCCTGGGATCATGACCTGAGCTGAAGGACTGAGCCACCCAGACCCCCCTGGAGTCCTGGCTTCTTACAGTGTTGTATTCTAACTGCATAATACATACAATCCACTTGTGCAAAATTTCCACTCAAACTTGTGATTTTAACCTTTTATCTCAAAAGAGTAGTTATAAAGAAGTTTTTCTCCAGAAGTTTTACAATTTAAGGTCTAATATTTAAGTCCTTAATTTATTTTGAGGACTTTTTTTTTTTCCCTGTGGGTAGTGAAAGGTAGGGATCTGATTTCATTCTTGTACACGTGGAGAGCCAGTTTTCTCAAGACCACTTGTCAAAGAGAGGTCCTTTTGTATTGTGTATATTCCTGGTAGCCCCGCCCAAGTTCTGCTGATTATATCTGATGCTTTGTTTCTGGGCTCTCTTTTGGTTCCATTGCTCCATATGTCTGTCTTTATGCCTATAACATACTGTTTTAACTACTGAAGCTTTGTTACATATTTTGTAGTCAGGGAGTGTGATGCTTCCATCTTTGCTCTATTTCAAGACTATTTTAGTTATGCAGTCTTTTGTAGTTCCGTATAAATTTTAGGATTATGTTCATACTTATGTAAAAAAATGCCGTTGGAATTTGATGAGGGCGACATTGAATTTGTAGTTGGCTTTGCGTAGCATGACATTTTAGCAATATTGGTTCTTCTAATCCATGAAGACAGGAGTCTTTCTATTGGCCACATCTGTGTCCTGAAGTCTTCATAGGCTTTCCATTTCACTCAGAACAGGAGTCAAGAATCTATGTCTGTCCAACACAGCTAGTCCAAATTGCAAGGTGCTGAACACTTAGTGGGAAAAAGATATGTATATGTAATATGTATAATGTACCTAATAATTTTTTGAATTGATTACATGTTGAAATGATTTTATTTTTGCTACATTATGCTTAATGAAATATATTATTAAAATTAACTGCACCTTGTTTTGATTACTTATTTAATGTGGATACTAGAAATTTAAACTTATGCATTTTGCTCATCTTACATTTCTGCTGGACTTTGGTGCTCTGCCTACCTGCTCCCCTTCACATGTACAGTCTCTTCTTTTACTTTCCTCCTTGCTTATTCTGCTCTGGCCACTTTGTCTCCTTGCTGCTCCTCAAATATTTCAGGGCTGCTATTCAGGGTCCTTAAACATCCCAGGGACTATTTCTAAGAAGCACCCCCCCCCAAAAAAAAATAAATAGCAAGCATCTAAATTTTCATTAGACAAACAGTGCTAAAGGCATTGCAGAATTAATTCTATAATCTAGGACTGATTATGATGAATAATCCAAAAGCATTTCAGCATGTCTTTAAGCATTTATAGTATTTTAGCTTTTAAATTATGCAGTATACTGAGGTTCAATGCATGTTGCCCAAATATTGCTTAGAAAGTAATCTCTGTTAAACGTATGATCAGTAAGACATACACGAACCATGTATCAACTGAAAAAGATTCAAGGTCATTGTATAATTATGGACTTTTGAGCATGTTCTGTAATTAAGTCAAAATGAAAGCAAAATAAAAGATAGTTAAACAAGGCTTTTTGTTTTGCCTCAAATAAATTCCTCTAAGTACACTTTTAATGCATTGATCAGAAAAATGTTGATTATATTCCATAGTGAAAAGATAAATTGAAACCTCCCATGGATACATATTAATTTAAGAAAGAAGAAGAGACTTTCAAAAATAATTTGATATGCAAATAATGAAGTCTTTCAAATTCCTTATTTATAAAATAAAGATTAAAAGAGCACTTCCAGGATACTTCTCAATTAATGAGTTCTTAAAATTATTATTACAGTTATTATTTTCAACAACATAATCCTCATTAAATTGGACTTTTCTTTCGATAAAAGCAAATACAGAAATCACGCTAATTTGTGATGAGAAATGTAAGTAGAACAATGAACCATTTAAAAAGACAAGATTCTTGGACTGTTTTGACTTGGCTTAGAAGACAGTAAAATCACTCTAGTCATTGTAGGTTTATTTTAAGTTAAATCCCCAAAGGTTTTATAGAAGGTGCCTAAATATTTTTGCAAGTTGAAACAATGGCCATTTTTGAAATTAAGACTGGCATTAAAGATTAAATATAATATGAAAATTAAATAATGTATTATAAGAAAATATTGTGTTTAAAAATTGTGTTTAATGAATCTTTATGTACAAATATGTACTTATTCCTTGGGCTTTTTAGGAAAATCATTTAAAATTTTTAATTAATAACAGAATATTCACTTATATCACAATCTTAATACATGTTATTTAATAACATGGAAGAAATGTACATGTGGGAAGTTTAAATGGCAGTCTAGCAAATTTATTGGAAAACTTAAGACTCAAGTATTTCACAAATCAGAGATAATCACTGTTAATATTCCAATTACTGAAAGAGAGAGACAGACAAGAGAGATTATATAGTGAACATATTTCATATTGGTGTAATTTGGATACATTGCTCACATAGATTTATGTAGAATTTATACTATATTTTTTTTAATTTCCACTATATAAATTTAAAAATCTACCCACATATAAGGATATGCAGGCATACTTCTTTTTATTGCTCTTCATTGATTGTACTTTGCAGATACTTCATTTTTTACAAATTGAAGGCTTGTGGAAACCCTGAGTGGAGGAATTCTATTGGCACCATTTTTTTGAGTAGCATTTGTTCACTTCATGTCCCTGTGTCACATTTTGGTAATTCTTGCAATATTTCAAACTTTCTGATTACTATTACCTTTATTATGGTGATCTGTGATCTTTTTTTTTTTTTAATTTTATTTTTATTCTTTGCCCCAGGGGTACAGGTCTGTGAATCATCAGGCTTACATCTTTCACAGCATTCACCAAAGCACAAACCCTCCCCAATGTCCATAACCCATCCACCCTATCCCTACNTTTTTAATTTTATTTTTATTATTTGCCCAAGGGGTACAGGTCTGTGAATCATCAGGCTTACATCTTTCACAGCATTCACCAAAGCACAAACCCTCCCCAATGTCCATAACCCATCCACCCTATCCCTACCCTCCCACCCCCCAGTAACCCTCAGTTTGTTTTGTGAGATTCGGAGTCTCTTATGGTTTGTGTCCTTCCCCATCCCATCTTGTTTCATTATTGATGTCACTACTGTAATTGTTTTTGGGACACCAGGAACAGCATCCATAGGAAACACAGAAGACAACATAGAAGACAGCAAATTTAACGGATGAGTGTTGTGTGAGTTCTGACTGCTCCACCAACTAGCCATCCCTCCATGTCTGTCCCTCTCCTCAGGTCTCCCTATTCCCTCCCTCCCGAGTTGAAAATAGGCCAGTTAAGTCCTTTACGTTTGTTTCTAAGTGTTCAGGTGAAAGGAAGAATCACATGTCTCTCACTTTAAGTCAAAAGCTAGAAATCATTAAAGCTAGAAATGATTCCTTAGTGAGGAAGATACGTCAGAAGTGGAGATAGCCCGCAAAGTAGGCCTCTCTTGCTAAACAGTTAAAGAAGTTGTGAATGCAAATGAAAAGTTCTTGAAGGAAATTAAGAAAGTTAGTACCGTGAACACATGAATGATAAGAAACTGAAACAGACTTATTGCTGATGGGGAGAAATTTGTAGTGGTCTGGATAGAAAATCAAACCAGCCACAACATTCCCTGAAGCCAAAGCCTAATCCAGAGAGAGGCCCTGACTCTCTTCAACTCTGTGAAGGCTGAGAGGTGAGGAAGCTGCAGGAGAGAAGTATGAAGCAAGCAGAAGTTGGTTCACGAGGTTTGAAAGAAGCTGTCTCTCTAACGTAGAGAAGTGCAAGTGAAGCAGCACATACTGAGGCAGAAGTTACAAGTTCTCAAGAAGATGCAGCTGAGATCATGAATGAATGTGACGACACTAAACAACAGATTTTCAATGTAGATGAAATACTTTCTTTATATTGGAAGAAGATGCCATCTAGGACTTTAATACCTAGAGAGGAGAATACAAGGCCTGCCTACAAAACCCCCCAAACAGGCTGACTTTCTTGTTAGGGGCTAATTCAGCTGGTGACTTTAAGTTGAAGCCAGGACTCACTGGCCATTCTGAAAATCCTAGGGCCCTTAAGAATTATACTAGATCTACTCTGCCTGTGCTCTGTGAATGGAACAGCAAAGCCTGGACGACAGCACATCTGTTTACAGTATGGTTTATTGAGTATTTTAAGCCCACTATTGAGACCCCAGTGCTCAGAAAATAAGATTCCTTTTAAAATATTACTGATCGTTGACAATGTACTTGGTCAGTCAAGAGTTCCAGTGGAATTGTGCAATGAGACCAATGTTGTTTTCCTGCCTGCTAACACAACATGCATTCTGTTGCTCATGGATCAAGGAGTCATTTCAGCTACAGCTGCCATAGACAGTGATTCCTCTGATGGATCTGGGCAAAATAAATTGAAAACGTTCTGGAAAAGATTCACCATTCTAGATGCCATAAGAGCTCTCATGATTCATGGGAAGAAGTCAAACTGTCAACATTAATGGGAGTTTGGAAGATGGTGATTCCATCCCTCATGAATGACTTTAAGGAGTTTAAGATGTCAGTGGAGGAAGTCACTGCAGATGTGGTGGAAACAGCAAGAGAACTAGAATCAGAAGTGAAGCTTGACGATGGGACTGAATTGCTGCAAGTGCATGTAAAAGTTGAACAGATGAGGAGTTGCTTCTTATGCAAGAACAAAGAAAAAGTAATTTCTTGAGATGGACTATACTCCTGGTGAAGACGCTGTGAAAATTGTGGAAATGACGTCAGAAGATTTAGAATATCCCCCATAAACTTAGTTGATAAAGTAGCAATGAGTTTTGAGAGGATTGACCTCCAGGTTTAAAAGAAGTTCTACTGTGGGTAAAATACTATCAAACAGCATCACGTGCTGCAGGGAAATTATTTGCTAAAGGAAGAGTTAATCAGTGCAGAAAATTCCATTATTTTCTTATTTTAAGAAATTGTCACAGCCCCCTGCAACCTTCAAGAGCCACCACCCTGACCAGTCAAGAGCCATCAACATCTGGACAAGAACCTCCACCAGCAAGAGACTGTTGAAAGCTCAGATTATGGTTAGTTTTTGTTTGTTTTGTTTTTAGCAATAAAATATCTTGAAGATATTTGCATTTTTAAACATAATGCTAATGCACACTTAACTAGAGTATGGTATAGTATAAACATAATCTTTACAGGCACTGGGAAACCAAAAAATTATTTGGATTAGCTTTATTGTGATATTTGCTTTATCGTGATGATCTGGAATTGAACCAGCAATATTCTGAGGTGTGCCTGTAAATCTTCCACTTAGCATTTTAAAAAAATTTCTGCTTATAGAGGCAAAGTAAGTTACAGAAAACCTTCTGGTAAAACTTAGGAAGAAACTTACTTTTTGTCAGACAGATGGAAATGATTTCATATCTGCAAGATTAAATTTGGTACCTTTGCAATAAAACAACCAGAAAAAGCAACAGCTTTTTAAAAAGTGCAAAAGGATTTCCTTGACAGTTTATGAATTATAGTGCAGGTATATGAAGAAAAATGTATACTTCCTTTAAAAAAATCAGAAACTTAACAGGAAAAATGGCCATCTCAGATTTTTTTTAAAATACACTATATGAAAAAATGGCATCTTGAGACACAGTTTAGTTCTTAAACTTAATTGAGACATTCTTGACTCTTTTTATTTTATGTTACTGGTGATGATTGTAGTAATTATGATCATAATAATAAAAAATGAGAAGGGGAAGAAGGAGGAGGAAAAGAAAAAGTAGAAGACCAAATATATTGACAGTGTTAAGGGAGAATACTTTTCTAGGCATGGATTTTTAAAAAGTAAAGCTAGGTTTTACCAATTTATCCTGGTCACCAATTTTTATCATTTCTGAGTCAGTGCACAGTCAACTTGTCAGGTGTTCAAAGCAAGCTGCTGGTGGTGTCTACAAGGAAGTCTAAATATAAAATTGCCACGTTATCGGATTGCTAATGGGTACCACTGAATAATTCAGCACCAATAATAAAAAGGAATAAAAATCTGTCCTATATTTCTACATTATGATTCAGGAGAGTAATTTACTTCTAATAACCAAGGTAAATGCCTTTTATTTTTCTCTGGAAGATTTTTTTTAAATCTTCTGGTTTTGCTTTATTTGTAATGTCGGGAAAAAAGGAGGAGTGGGTAACAGGAAAGGAATTGAACTACAGGCTCAAGTGGTTGATGCTGTGTCACTCAATTTCAGGAGAGAGATGTGGACTTAAGATAGAATTTAATATCTATTTTCTGTTAAAGATAAAAAAATCTGGAAGACTAAAGAAAGTAGCTTGGGACAAAAAATGATAGAGTTCTCAGATGTCATCACAACTATTTTTGTTTTCCTGTTTCTCTGGTTTCCTTCTATTTTAACCTATAATGAGAATCGAAGTGAGGAAGAAGTGGAAGGCACATCAAGGAAAACTGTGCTAACCTATCATCTCAAAAGTATCTTCCAGAAAGCAGAAAGTATTCCCAAGGCAATATTTAGAACTCCTTGAATGATTTTTCAGTTAAACCTCACTATTGTAAATACAATTTTATCTTCTATGTAAGCTCCATTAATACGGTGTATATATATATATATATATATATATATATACATATATATGTNTATATATATATATTTTTAGATATATGCAAAGTTTGTAGAAAGCATTTTGACAGTTCATTAAATATTACAATCACAAAATGGCTCACGGTACATAGTGACTTAGTGATATTAATATGTGTCCATGTCAATATTTTTATGTGCTTATCTCTCTATGGGTTCAAATTTCCCCCTTTTTATAAGGATGTAGTCATTTTGGATTAGGTACCGTCCTAATGATTCAGCTTAACTTGATTATCTGCAAAAACCCTATACTCAAATAAGGTCCCACTCAAATATACTGGAGGATAGAACTTCAGCATACTTTTTGGCCACAGTTCAACTCATAACACATGTTGTTGTATCAAAGGCTCTCATTAAATTTCTGGTTAAGGTGTTGTTGTGAGTTTACACTATGAGGATCCCTCTCTGACCTAGTCATTAGGTAATAATATATTCACTATCAAAGTAACAGGAAAAGGATAAAAAGCCAAAGTAAAATGGCATAGCTACAACCAAAAACAGGATTGCTGTGTCTTTGGACCACAAGGGGCAGCATAAACATGAAATGGGTAGGGGAGAATCTCTGAAGGCTGATCCATCTCCATCAATACCATTTGAGTAGAAGAAATCTCTAGGTAAGACTTCAACATAGATTAGATACAGTTAAAGAGATAATTAATATTTTGGATGGTAGAGCTCATGGTACTATCATCAATGAATTGATGATTTAGTATAGTATCAGATTAAGTGATAAAATTATTATCTTTAATATATTTAAATGTGTATAATTCAACTTAAATATGTAATGATCAGAAAGATGAGGTCCAATATGCATATAATGGTAATTGAGAAGAAACTAAGACTAAGGCCAGCACAGTATTAATAGTGGATAAAAACTGTCTTAAAGAAAGATAGTTGCATAGATTTAAAGTGCACAGAAGGAAGAATTTTTAAAAACTCAAATTGCTATCCTTTTAAACCATGCCATTTTTCTACACACACATACACACACACACACACACACACACACACACACACAGTAGATTCATGATCTTATATGCAGAAAATCCTAGGGAATCCATCATTGAATAAATATTTAATGAGTACTTATTATGGCTAAATATTTTCAAATAATAGGAATTAGAAGTTGCATTAAACAGATAAGTTATCTGTGGTCATCTTACACTGTCACATGAAAAGGACAGACATAAACAGGGCATTTGGACGTGACTGTGAGGATGCTGTTGTCAGGAGTGGAAGTGAGAAGGCAGGTCTGGTGGTGCTGGATGGTATGGGAAGGCTCCCCAGGGTAGGAACGTCTGAGCTGAGAGCAGGGAGGTGCTCGGACTGTATTTTAGAGTTAGCTGGTATATGGGGTAAGGAAAGAGACGTGTCAACAAAGGGAAGTCTTGAGTTTTTTACTCAGGAGTAGCAAATAATGGGGCGCCTGGGTGGCTCTGTCAGTCAGTCATCGGACTCTTGGTTTCAGCTCAGATCATGATCTCAGGGTTGTGAGATCCTGAGACTGAGCCCCGCCTGGGGCTCCATGCTCAGCGGGGAGTCTGCTTGGGATTCTCTCCCTTTCTCCCTCCCACTCTGCCCCTCTCTTCTCTCTCTCTGTCAAATAAATAAAATCTTAAAAAAATAAAAGTAGTGAATAATGATCAGTTTACTGAGTTGAGAAGGAGTTTGGGTGGGACAAATTGTGAGAGAAAGCAAGAGAGTGAGAGTTTAAAAAAACAACAGAAGCAAAAAACAAAAGTATTTTTTAAAATCTATTCATGGAGCTTACAACAGTAAGGATAAGGGATAACAATAAGGGAGTTAACAACCGACAGTTTTAACATATTCAAGGCATCATAAACAAGGGCTAAAATTTCTCCAAACTTATTTAAGGAAAAAGATACTTCCTAGTATTTTTAAGCTAATATTTACAATATAAAGATAGTTGTTAACTAGGCAGGTGGGGGGAAGGAGATAAACCATAAAATAAGATGAACAAAGTTCGTGAATTGGCAAATCACTGTTCAGTGATTTTAAATGCCCAATTAGGTAAGCAAAATGTTTGAGTGCTTTAGTAATTCATCAAAATCAAATCAGAATATATCAAACTGATCAATAAGGAAAAGAAAAATTCTAGAGCATCCATTGCTTCTCACATTATTTCTAAAGGAAATGTGAATTACTACTGCTGTATGAGAAAATTACATTGCGATTCTTTTAAAATTAAAGATTCATCTTATTAAAAAAAAGTTCATCTTGTGATGAAAGTTTCATGACACCCTTATACAAAAATAATAGCCCCCACATATAAATGTATTTGTGTAAGGAAATTTATTTTTGTATTGTTTGGAGTGGCTGACAACAAATATCAAAGAAAAAAAACAAAGGAAACTACACAGATAACTAAAAAAAAATACTTAATTTGGCCAAAAAAGAGAAGAAGAAGAGGAGGACAGAAGGGGAAAGAAAAAGGAAGAAAAAGGAGAAAAGATTTGTGAAAAGAAGAAAAAAGGAAAAGTTTATCAATAGAGAACTTGAAGAAAAAGACACATTGTATGATTATAAAGAAACAAACTTACACACATTAAAGTTGAGAAAGACTCATGCTTACATAATTTACCAAAAACATAGGAGATATATATGACTTACATACCTCTGCAGTGTTTTGCTAATTACAGTATGGATTTTTTTTTTTTTTTTGATAGACAGAGTGAAAGAGAGAGGNGGCAGAGAGAGAAGCAGGCTCCCTGATGAGCCAGGGAGCCGGACATGGGGCTCAGTCCTGGGACTATGGGACCATGACCTGAGCTGAAGGCAGATGCTTCACTGACTGAGCCACCCAGGTGCCCCCTGATTTATTTTTATATTTGAAATTACTATATGCACAGCTATTCTTCAACCAAGCTGTAGGAGGCAAACCAAGTAGACCTAAGGAAGAAACTCTCCTCAAGTTCTTACACAATTTACTTTTCTCTGGCCTCATTTACCTCAAAGAACCCAAGGGAGGAAGATTTTAATCTTCACTCCCCCTTAAGGAAGAGATACTCTTCATAACGGTGACAAGACGTTCTAGCTGAAATAAAACTTCATAATTTCCAGTAACAAGGTTAGTTAATCTGTATTTTTCCTTGTTATAAATTGACCAAGTGTTTTAGTTTGGGGCACTGGAAGCCCATAGGTTGACTTTAAGGACGGTATATAAGCTTTATGATTTACTTTCATTCTCTGGTGAGGTTTTCGAGGAGGAGAAGTTGTAGATATCAGCGTGCTTTACTCAGGAAGTTTCCAGTTACTAGATGAAGACAAATGAGAAGCGACATCAGTATTCTCTCAAGTCTGTGAATGTTCTGAGCCTAATACTCTGTGGAATTGTAGCTCATGTCATGCCCCACTTATCAGTGCACTATTGTAAGCTTCAACTAATTTCATACAACTTGAGTTCCTCAGCATCTTTGATAGAGCGCCTTTCATTGACTTTCCCAAATCTACCTGCTGTATCTCACTTGACCTGAATCTTGTTTTGAAACTGTACTGAAATTGTCACTCTCCCTCAAAAAAGTCCACATGTTAACCACTCGCCCTGGATGCCTTATCACCCAGCTGCCTAGTTAGCGTTTCCATAGTTAGCAAAACCTAGTTTTTCTTTTGATTCATTTTTTCCCCTGTGCTGAACACTTCCAGGTGAACTCAGAGAGAGACATCCACCCTCCTTGGTGTGATGACTCTCCGTTCATAGCTTCATTGCAGCAGACTACTTAGAATACTCAATTGTACATTTCTCTTTTCACTTGTTTGTGAAATCCTGGTTGCCAGAAAATACCTCCTCTCTCTTTCTGTAAGGGTGCCCAGTCTGTATGGGACACCTGGGTGGCTCAGTTGGTTAAACCTGACTCTTGATTTGCATTTAGGTCCCGATCTCAAAGTCATGAGATCAGGCCCCAAGTCTGTGAGGCTCTGTGCTCAGTGGGGAGTCTGCTTGTCTCTCTCCCTCTGCTCCTCCCTCTGCTCTCTCTCTCTCTCTCTCAAAAAAACAAATCTTTTTTTTTTTTCAAGAAAGAGTGCCCTGGATATATAGTCAATCAACATACAACCATTCAATTATTGACTCAATAAGCACTTGCAATGTGCATTGTAATGATTTTTATCCTTATAAAAACCTGGAAAGTTGTAGTTTAAAAAATCAACTTTTAATATATTTCTGTGATAATTTAAGTTTATATCACAGGACCCGAAGATATGCTGAAATAGAAAAATTTCAACAAGTGGCCTGTCTGGACTTTGTGCTAAAGAGAAATTATGTCACTTTCTGACCAAGAAATTTGAAGCAAAAGACAAAACAAAAATTTTAAAAAGCTATGTATCCTGACATATCATTATTTAAGCTAATTTCTGCTTATGTTTAAAAATACCCAGTTTTCTTGGAATATGGACCATGTAATTATATTCTTTTGTTTTTTCCTGAATCAAAGTCTTTATATCGGCTAGAAAGATCCCAGCTTGCTCTTGTACACCATCATTATTAGTCAGAGTATAATTAATTAGTACTGGTAATAGAAGCACTCTGGCTGAGTTTCCAAATTCCTTGTGCTTGAGTAGAAAATATAGGTTTGAATTTTGAGATGACATCATGCAAGGTATCAGATATATAATTTAAAAAATTGAGTGGCTGGAAAAAAGTAACTAGAGTCATAGAGAAAATTTATATCTAAGTGTTCCTTGCATGGTTATAGGGATCTGAAAACAGGAAAAATAATTTTTTATTTTTTTTCTTCATATAAAAGTTAGAGGTATATGTGCATTCACATGCATAAAAAAGATATATATATATATACTATATATGGTAATTGTGTCTGTTTATAAGGTTTTTATCACTAAGACAAGTAAGTGAGGATGTCAGAGAAGACAAACTGAGGGTGGCTGGAGGGGAGGCAGAGGGGGGAATGGGCTAGATGGGGGATGGGCATTAAAGAGGGCACCTGTGATGAGCACTGGGTGTTGTATGTAAGTGATGAATCACAAAATTCTACTCCTGAAACTAATATTACACTATATATTAACTAACTAGAATTTAAATAAAAACTTGAAACAATAGAGATAAATACATACATAGATACGTAAATATTTTTGCTGAATAATTTATTAATATTAAAATGTATTTAATTTTAACTGATTTTATTAGAAATACCTGATTTGGATATAGCTCCATTGAATAGCTGTTGCCTGAGAATTCGTTTCAGTTTACTAGTAACTTAGTAAGTACCATTATTCCCTGGCTATAATATTACTTTGTCTCAAATTATTTTTTTAACTGTCCAAACAATTTTTTCGGGGAGGTTGTTTGAGAATTAAAGTTTCTATAACCTCAGATATATTTTTTATATTTTCATTAGATGTGGAACTTTGGGAAAATTTTTACTATAGTAATACAGTACATCATGTAAAATCATACTATTTATTATGATCTTGGATTTATCCTGTAGAAAAATAGGCAACAGAATAAAACTAAATCAAAACACTTTAAATGGTGTTCGCCACCTCATGATATCTTGGTCATATTGGAAATTTTTAAAAATCAGAATTCATAAAACAATAAAGATTACCTAGGTCAAAGATTCTTAAACTGGATTCTTTGAGTGCTATAGAGTTTTACAGGGTCTAAGCATATGGCCTGATATGTACTAGGTTGTTTTTTTCTCTTTCATGGTTTGGAGAACTCTCAAAGCTTCCATTGTATCTCAGAGGGCTTGGTATCTCCCAATAGTTTGCATCATTAGTATAGTATAAATCATAATATGGTACACTCAGAATCTTATACAACCTCAGTAAGATAACTGGTATCTGTTTAAAAAGTTTTTGTCTTAAAATATAATTTGTTCATCCATTCTGTCTATACTTAATTTGTTTAGAGAGAAGCAAAAGAAATCAGTGTGCAAAGAGAAACTTTTGTAGAGAAGTATTTTTAAAAATCGTATTTGTATTTTGAAATCCTATCTTCTTTAAATTTTGTTCTGTGCATCCTTGAACTTTTCCTTTACTTCATGAGGTACAAACCTAGAACCATTTTGATCATATTTTTTTCAAATATGTGGCAATTTATCAATTTCCTCCTCAAAACATGGCACTTCATAATGGGTCGTATGCTACAGAAGAAATTGTGTTTTTCTCCTTACTCATTCTATCTTATGCAGTTAAAGAACTTTTATTTTTTGTAGCTCCTTTATATTGCTGGCTTATACTGAAACTGTAAACAACTAAGAGATTTACTCTTTTTTTCCCCCTCATATTCTGCTGTTGGAAAAATTTAACAATCATTTAATATTTTTACTGCCTGGGAGCTCACAAAGCATTTTATTTTTAAGTTTTATTTATTTTAGAGAGTATGAGAGAGAGCAGGAGCAGGAGGGGCAGAGGGAGAGGGAAAGGGAATCTCAAACAGACTCCACGCTGAATGTGGAGCCCCACGTGGGGCTTAGTCTCACACCCCTGAGATCATGACCTGAACTGAAACCAAAAGTTGGATGCTTAACCAATTGAGCCACCCAGGCACCCCTCACAAATCGTTTTATAGGCAATATCTCCTTTACTTCTCAAAATAACCCAAGAAGAATATTGTTACTGATTCTAATCACAGCCACAGGGGATAAATAACTTGTCAAAGAGAAAGCCTTTCCCTCCTTGAGCATCCTTGACCTTCTTCATTGGAATATTTGGATACAAGTCCAGCAATTTACATTTATATCCACATAACTTCATCCTGAGAGATTTGTGTCATCATTGAAAGTTATCATTTATTTTCGGATCCTTACTATGTTTCTATTGTATATAATTAAGTCATGATAGCAATGGTTTATTCAGCTGATAAACCTCAGAGGATATGCTAAACAGTAGGATTAATAAAACATGCAGGATGGACTATTGACTCAGGTCATTAGCAAATTTCCTCTAGTTGATATTAATTCATTAATCATTATCTTTTGGGGATAGCTACATAATTAGGTACACATTCACTAATCAAATTACCATTTATCCCATATATTCCTATCTTATTCACAAATATATTCTGAAATAATTTAACTTTTTAATCTTATTCTTACAATGGCTTGAGTGTGCTCTCTTGAACTATGCATACTGTTAAGAGAGTTTTTTTTTTACCTAAAATGATACTATCCATGTCAAAATTCTCTGCCAGATATTTCCTGCCAGATTTTCCTGTTCAGCAAAAAAAATATTTAAGTTTAGTGATTCTGTTCTTTCTGGAAACTGCTAGATATTTTATCCTTTATTAAATAATACTGCTAATTGTGAAAATAACAGCTAGTGTTTGTTGACTATAAATCTGTGCCAGACTACAGGACCCCATTTATGTGGATTATCTCATTTAATCCTTACCAGGACCTATGGGATGAATCCAACTATTATCCCCTTTTCACAAACTGGAAGTAATGCATGAGGGATCTCTACAGGGTTAGTGTGCAATGAAGGAGACCCTGTGTTAAAGAAGCTACTTATATGAGAAGAATATTCATCCAGTAAATGGTGAGCTTTATGATTGTGTCTTATTTTATCTTGTTTCCCGTCACCTAATGGTGGTTTCCAGGAAATTCTGTATGGATGAATGAATATGAAAGCATAGTTTCCAACAATACGGGTTTTGCTTCAGGATACATCTATTTAATTTTAGGACACATCATATATAGAGTCAAACAACATCATTCTGCCAATGAGTAGGGAAAAAATCCCGTACCCTGTTCACAGCCAAGTCGGCTCCTACAGATGTCATCGTCCAGTGCGACTTTGCACACATGTGTCATCGAGTATGACTTTTTTCAACATGTCTCTGAATGAGAATGCTTGGACTCAACCCTCCCAGCTCGTGAACTGATAATAGCTCTTTTTCTAATGACTCTTTTTCACAACCAGGGAGAAAAAGTAAACAAGAAGAACCTTTTATTGTCACAAGAGTGATGTGAGAGCAAAATGGAATGGTCCCCAAAGCTACAGACTCTGTTTTAATAAAAAGGTTTTTCTTCCTCTATTTTTTAATTGTAATAAAATATACATAAAATTTACCATTTTATCTTTAGGGGTACAGTCCTGTGACAATAAGTGCATTCACATTGGTGTGCAACCATCATCACAATCCATCTCCAGAACTTTGTCATCTTTCCAGACCCAGACTCTGTACTCATTAAACAATAATGTTTCTCCAAGAAGGAACTGTTTGTTGTAAAGAAGTCTCACTTGGAAGATTAAACTGCATAAAACGAAATTACACTATAAGAAAGGTCACTTCTGAAGTCCAACCCATTTCTGTATATATATACACACAAATATATATATATATATACACACAAATATATGTATGTTTTATGAAAAAAAACTGCCTGAGAATATAAGTATTTTCCTTTTTATACTATATAATTCATAGATTAATTTACTTTATTTCCATGCTCAAAAACTTTTACTGACAAAAGCACCTCAACAAATCTGGTACAATCCTGATTCTAGTGAGTAGAAGTCTTAAAATTGCAGAGCAAAGGAAGACCTGAAAAAAATTGTTTAACCCAATTAAACAAAACTACTTTATATCATTTAACATGAGATTTTATATATTTAGTAGTACTTTGAATGTCCCTTACAATTCTCCAAAAAAATACTCCTGTTTTAGAAATATGGTCGGATAGCCTCTGTAGCTGACCAAGGAAATTCTATGAACAAGCTTGACAGTACACTGATTTTCCAGGTACCAAATATATCGAGTCAGTGATCTTTTTTAAATGCTTATTTCCACTTGACTAAAATGAAAAAAGGAAATGAATCAATTTATTTTGATTTACGAAATGTCATGACCTATTTGGATAAACATTACTGAGATCATTGCCTTGAATTCCTGAAAACCTCTTATAGCCTAGGCACCTTTTTCCACTTTTTTCACTCTTGAGTTCCTCATCAAGCTCTTTTGCATTTCATTTACCTAGTAAAAGCAGTTGAGCTGCATCATTTAGTAACTCTTACTTCACCCTCCATAAACTCCACTTTCTGCCTTCAAGGGTACAATAGCATTAGCAGTTGGCTTTTTTTCTTTTTCTTTTTCTTTTTTTTTGAGACCCAAAATGTCTTAGGTTTCAGGACTAAGCAAGTTGTCCATAAATGTATTTTCTAGTCCATTTGTTACATCTGCAGTAATAAATGTCCACATTTGGCAATTCTCAGTAATAAAATGTTTGTATAAGCATATGAGACATTTAAATCAGTGGAAGAACTTTCTCACATGTTATATACAATGTTCTTACTGTATCTGGTATAGTATTAACATGCCCCAGGTTTTAATGGATTTCACTTATGGTATTCCTGCCCTAAAAAAACAAAAAACAAAAAACAAAAAAACAAAAATCCTTGCAAGAGAAGTAAATATGTTTTGATTTATGAAGGTTCATATGGCCATTTTTATTAGCTTTCTAGCCTTGCGGTCAGGTGAATTTTAACAGAAACAAGCATGCACAATCCCACCATCTGGAACACTGCTTTTAGCTTTTCTTCCTTTGGACACCTAAATATTCCCATTAATAGCTAGCACTGACAACACTCTTGTATCAAAATTGTCTTGAGCCTGGCCCCTGAAGAATACCCATTATGAAATTTTCAAGGAATATTTTCTATAAAGTTGGGGTAGATTTTAGTGTTTGTCTGAATTTATGTTACAAAGCAAACATTTTCTGACCTTGGCGACTTTTTCAAAATATAGTCTGTGAGACAGAATAGAAGCCCACATTTGAAATCCTGTGAGAAGTATATCGAGTTTGTCATTTTGATAAACAATAACGTTCTCATTTGAGTTTTCCTCAACCTACTGGTTCTTGATTATTTTCGTTGTCCTGGGAAACTAGATATCTTGATTTTTAATCACTTAAACTATTTCAGAGTGAGGTGAATTTCTATATCTACATATATCTATATAAACAATATGGAAATAGTCAATTTGAACTAATTATTTTTAGGGAAATTCCAGAAATTTAAACATTTATTTTTTAAAAATTTACATTTATTTTAGATGCATAAAGACCAATATATCGCATTCCTTCCCTTGATGTTTCTTGGGAGGAAGGAGTTAATGAATGGATATGTTAATTTTTAACTACAGAGTACTAACTAAATTGTTCTACAGAAGCATGTTAGGGAACATGTAGTCTCTGCATCTTACCTCTACTGAGGAAAATTTCAGGGTTCGGATTAAAGCTCTTTAATCCCTAGAAAACCCCTATATCTGGAAATTATGAAATTATGTGGTATAGGATCTATGATAAGTTTGGGGAAACAAGGTTTATCTAGGAAAACATCATTTGAAAAGAGTAAACATTCCAATCCTAATCCTTGATAAAAAATGATAATAGACAAAAGTAACAGAAAAATCATAGGAATTAAAAAGTGGTCATTTTAAGTTAGTTTCTTTAACTAGGATAACAAGGAAAATGACCACTACTAATGGAAATAGTGTTTACTGAATTCATATCACATGTGGAATATGCATGTTCTCCTTTAATCCAGCATTTGAGTCCCTGCTGTAAAATTACTGGTTGGAATCAGCGTCACTTTGCTGCAGCATTCTTATCAGTTGGAGTCCTGTCTGGAAAATAAAAACTCCTTTAGATAGATATAATCCAGGGAGTTTTCACATAGGACTTAGTTGGAACTGGGTTGGAAAGGCTGGAGGAGCGAAAGAAAAGACAGTTGTTATCAAAGATCATGAAGCTGGGGTGCTTGGGTGGCTCAGTGGGTTAAGCCTCTGCCTTCAGCTCAGGTCATGATCTCAGGGTCCTGGGATCGAGCCCCGCATCGTGCTCCCTGCTCAGCAGGGAGCCTGCTTCCTCCTCTCTCTGCCTGCCTCTCTTCCTACTTGTGATCTCTCTCTCTGTGTGTCAAATAAATAAGAAAAAAAAATCATGAAGCTATTACAGTTCAGATGGAAACTCAGCCCACACGGACCATTAAACTGCTGGGGGTCCCAGTTTCCAGCATAGCTGTTATTAGAAGAGCATCACCAGTGATGAGAAAAATGGGGGTCCACTCTCCTGCTGAGAGCCCAGACCCCTGGGGTCACCCTCAAGTCCCTCCACGCTTCTGTTATTAACACGGGAATCGTCAGGAACAGAAAAAGGAATGATGTTTCCTGTCCTGACTCCTCCCTTTGGTCTTACCTCCACCGGCAGGATGTGTGAGAGGCGCTCGCTCACAGGAGTGCGGGGAAAGCGTCTGCTTATTGTTGCTTTTTGCTTTGTTGGCTTGTGTGTTTGGTGGTTTTTTGTTTTGTTTTGTTTTTTGGTAGGCTTACAACCCTTGATGCTACAGAGAATAAAAGAAGGAGAATGTGAAGCTGAGAGAAAATAGGACCCAGCACAGATGTTACCATGCCTAGTCAAAGAAGGAAATCCTGTCATTTTTGAATGAGTCTGGAGGGTAGTATGCTAATTGAAAGAAGCCAGACACAGAGAGACAAATACCATAGGATCCCACTTTTAGGTGGTGGTTGTGAGAGTTTGGGGTGTGGTGGCAATGGGGAGAATTTGGCAAAGGGTACAGACTTTCAGGTGTAAGATGTAGAAGTTCTGGAGAACTAATGTATAGCAAAGTGACTGCTATAGCAAAGTGAAGTATGCTTGAAGGATGCCTGGGTGGCTCCGTGGGTTAAGCGTCTACCGTCGGCTCAGGTCATGATCCCAGGGTCCTGGGATCCAGTCCCACCCTGGGCTCCTTGCTTAGCGGGGAGCCTGCTTCTCCCTCTCCCTGGCGCTCGCCTTGCTTGTGCATGCTCTCTCTCTCTGACAAATAAAATCTTTAAAAAAATAATGTATGCTTGAAATTTGCTGTATTTAATAATGTATACTTGAAATTTAATGAGTAGATATCAAGTGTTCTCCCCCCCACACACACTCACGTATTACATAAAACTGTATGAGGTGACAGATATATTATCTCAACCTTTTCATGATATACACATATATCAAAACATCATGTCGTACACATATATAGTCATATATATGTGAATACATGATATATAAGTATATATGTATAGTCATAGTTAAATAAATCTGGGACAAAAAATAATTAAAAACAAAAGATCTTAAACTTAACTTTGAATAGATTAAGAAAACCCAAAATTCTGAGTCACCTTTCCTAATCAATTTTGAACAAAACACAGAAGACAGTCGTATTTATCTGAGTAATTCTCGACGGATCGCAGTTTGGCCTGTTAGCCATTTTGCCTTCTATCATGAAATAATCCATGTGAAAAGATATCCGCTCCTTGGGGCAGAGGGCACTGAAGATCTCCTTTTACTCTGTGCTTTTGTTTTTCTCACGTCCTTTTCTTGATGAATCTCATTCATGTTCATGACTCACACTACCATCTGTATATACCAATTCTTATGATTCGGTCCCAGTGAATTTCCTATTCAATGATTTCAGATTTTTTCAGTGATAAATTCCTTAAAAAATCACATCTAAATATTCATCTCCTTAAAGAAGCTTTAAAGAAGATAGGCCAATATTCTGTAAGATGTCATGATTTTAAAAAATTCTATCTTAGGGGCACCTGGGTGGCTCAGTTGGTTAGGCGTCTATCTCCAGCTCGGGTTGTGGTCCTGGGGTCCTGGAATCAAGCCCCACGTCAGGCTCCTTGCTGGGTGGGGAGCCTGCTTCTCCCTCTCTGTCAGCAGCTCCCCCTGCTTGGGCTCTCTCTTTCTGTCAAATAAATGAATGAAATCTTTAAAAAAAAATTCTATTTTAGTCTATTCAGACGGCTGTAACAAAAATACCATAAATGGATATCTGATCAACGACAAGGCTAGGCTGTCCAAGTACGGCCAGATTCAGTGACTGGGGAGGACATAAGGGGTAGGGGAGCTCTGTAGGGTCTTTTGTAAGGACACTAATCCCATTCATGAGATTCCAACCACATGACTTAAGTACTTCCTGGAGACCTCACTTCCTAATGCTGTCGCACTGAACATTAGGTTTCAACATACAGTTTTGGGGACACAATATTCACTCCATAGCAAATTTGATTTTTTTTTTTTGGTCGTAATATTCTTAGCTTTATATTTTAAAAAAAATATAGATTGTTTTTTCTTTGAGATTGCCATGGGATTTCATAAAAATTCTGTCTTTAATTTTGGACAACTCAATTATAATTGAGATATGATGTACCAGGACCTTCTTACTTCACTAATTATTATTATTTTGTTATATAATTTGGATTTTCTCTGTAGTCAATCATAATCTCACAAAAATATGTTATGATTTTTCCTTCCTATTTTTTTCTTCTATTTCTGTTTTTCCTTACCTTATTTCATTGGCCAAGATAAGATACCCAATATAATGCTAAATAGAAATAGTGGGATGCATTGTTTCTTTTCCCCCTAAGGAAAAATAATGTAAATAACCTTTATTATGTATCATTGAATTAAATTTTGTCTTTTTCAGAGACCTTTTTATTAAATTAAGGAAGTTCCCTACAATGAATACTAACAGCAGTGCTTCTATTGAGGTAAGAACACATTGCTTCTATTGAGGTAAGAATGCATTGCTTCTATTGAGGTAAGAATGCATTATTTTTTGGTCCTTTTTTCCCTATTAATGTGGTGAATTTATCAATTGATTTTCAAATGTTAAAACATTTTTCTGTTCCTGTAATACACTCCAGTTTCTCATGATGGATTTTGAGTTTCTACATCACTGGATTTGATTTGCTAATATTTTGGTCAAGGTTTTACATCTATGTTTATAACAAGGAGGGATCTGCTCTTTGTTTTTGTTGCAATGCCCTTGTCAGGATTTGATATTAGAGTCAAAACTTGTGATACAAAATGGGTTGGAAAATGTCCCCCTCTTCTTCTGTCCTCTTCAAATATTTGAGTGATACTGGATTGCTTTAAAAAATTAGTAAAATTACTGATGAGATTGCTTGAGCATGAACTTGTCACCATAAGAAAGTTTTTAGTAACCAATTTTATCTCATTAACAAGTATTAAATTATTTCAAATTCTATTTATTCTTTTGTTAAGTTATAAAGTATCTTTTTCAGGGTATTCATCTTATTTTCACTTTCAAACTCATTAATTCAAAGTTGATCATAATATTTTCTTAGTATATGAAGTGATGCCTGATGCCTGGGTTTTCTTTCTATATTCAGAATTTCCTGCTTTTCCAGTGGAGCTAGCTGAGTGCCCTTGGTTTCTTTCTATTTTATATTTGAGCAGTATTAGTTGGGTTTATCAAGTTAATTAATATTTACAAAAACTATTCTTGACTGTTTTCTATTTTATGCTGTGAATTTTATTGATTTCTGCTATTATTTTGCTTTGCTGCTTAGATGCTGCTCTCCTATTATTTGAGTTTCTTACAATGAAATTTTAAATCATTGCTTTTAAACTTTTTGACTTTAAGGTTATAAATATCCCCATAAGCAACTCTTTACCTGCATGTGATGGGTTTTGATGTATTTTTATTAAGATTCAGGATAAAAAATATTTTCTAGTTTTATATGTGACTCCCTTTTATTTTGTTCTGTTGGTCATTTAGAAATAACTTGCTTTGTTTCGAAGTGCTTTAAGATCTCCCGCTCTTTTTGTAACTGATTGTTCTCTTCCCAGTCGTGTCAGAGAGCATACACTGAATGATGGCAATCCTTTTTAATTTATCGAGGCTTGCTTTATAGACCAACACATGGCCAGTTGTGGAGAAAGTTACATATGTTCTTGAAAAATATGCAAATTATGTTTTTTTAAATGATTATGATAATCATGGGGATAATTAGTACTACATTATCCATATTATTGTTAGTTTTATATTGTTTCTTACTCTGTTTCATTTATTTTATATGTTGGTATATTTCTATTTCTTTATTAATCACTTTTTAGTTTTCTATGTCCCTCAATACTAATTCCGTAGATATAAATACATTTACCATTTTATAAGAGATTATAAAATATACCTTTGATTTAGCCTAATCCTCTGGAGATGGAGTATTTTTTTATTATTTCCATTGATATTAAATTATACTATGCTTCTAGTAGCTTAGCTTAGAACCGCTCTAATTTTTAAAATTTTTTTTTCAAAGATTGTATTTATTTATTTGACAGAGAGAGATTACAAGTAGGCAGAGAGGCAGGCAGAGAGAGGAGGAAGCAGGCTCCCTGCCGAGAACTGCTCTAATTTTTATTTTTTTTATTTTTTATTTATTTTTTATTTTTTTATTTTTTTAAAGATTTTATTTATTTATTTGACACACAGAGAGAGATTACAAGTAGGCAGAGAGGCAGGCAGAGAGACAGGGAGAGGAGGAAGCAGGCTCCCTGCTGAGCAGAGAGCCCGATGCGGGCCTCGATCCCAGGACCCTGGGATCATGACCTGGGCCGAAAGCAGAGGCTTTAACCCACTGAGCCACCCAGGCGCCCTCTAATTTTTAAATGTTACTNCTGCTCTAATTTTTAAATGTTACTTCACAAAATCTTAAATGTTACCTTGCAAAATCTTGCAAATTTTATTCACAGTGACTGCTATCAAATTTAATTTCCTTTTTTTTTCTAATTTTCCTTAAATAATAACTTCCTAACTTGGGTAACGTCCTTCACCACTATAGAAACCTGCCCTGAGGACCTGAATCTAAACGGGCAGTGATGGGGGGAAGGTGGGTCATCGGAACGATGAGTTTCGGCGTACTTACTCTCTGATGATTACTTCTCAGCTAATCTGTTTGAGTCCAGTGACTCTAAGTGTCCCTCTGGTCTCTCTCTACACTCATAGGCTTGCCATCCTTGGCAGGCATGCAGTGGCCAAAGTGTATTGTGATGAAAATGACTAAAATGGGTCCAAGGTCACGATGACATTTCAGGTTCAACAGTCACCACCCACTAATCAAATTGGTGTTGGTAACCTTTAGTTCAGCTTCTGGTTGGCTCCATGTGGCTCCTCAGTCCATGCTTGATATAATGACAGGAGACCAGGACAGGCAGGAGTATCCAGGCTATACAATAGGATGTGTGATGTTTCAGAATTTTAGATCTAATTGGGAAGAAGGAAGGGGACAGTGAGGACTTTGTATTGGACCCTGTTAAATTTTACATCTTACTGAGATTATTTTCACACTATTTTAAGACTTTAGAATGTCTTATTTTGGCTGTCTTCTTGTTTACATTATATATTTGAACATTATGATACCTGCAAATTTGATACAGAAAATTGTATTTGCTGGGTAATGAAATATTACTTAATAGGAAGTAATTTATTTCCATAGTCAACAAAATGTTCCATTTTATACATAAGTGAGAAGACAAATTTGAGAGGTATCCTGTAAATGAAAATGAATTCCCCTAATATTTTCAATACCTCCTCTGTTATGTTCTTTCTCTGCGGGCACTCACTTTAATATCTTATGTCTTGCTATTAGTGTCATCCAGTTAAGGGACTAGAAAAATTTACTTAATTTAATATAAATTGTTATATATGTAACATATACCTATGAATATTAAGTATTAAGAATGTCATATTCATCAAACACCTATTACTCACATTTTTCTTTGGGATAGTGAGATTGTATGTGAGAAGTAACTGACTTTGGAGGTGTCTTAAATGCTTCATTTTTTATATAACCTTACATATACCTCCCATAATCTATATCCTATCATTTACAAGGTCAGACATCTAACTGCTAAACTTTAAATTCTGTCCATATCTCTGACTATCTTATACTTATTATAATGAGACAAGCATTTCAGAGATGGTAAATAATGATACTGCTATGAAAATATTTGCTGATAGAGCATATTGTGTTAAACTGAATTATCATAAGTAATTATTCTTCAAAATAGTTTCATTTCATTGTTCCCAATTGCATATTCTACTCAGCTCTCATTTTCTTCAGGCAGAGAAGATTTCATCAGATGAATACATTTTAATAAAAACACTTGTTCACAAGTGTTTCTGATTGGCTTGTGGTTATTTGGGCAAACATCATGGTTGGGAGGCTCAGTAAGTGCAATCACGGGTTTCAGGCAGAGTGTGAAGTAGGCAGAGTTTATCTCCAGTATTTTATGCACCTTATTTTGTAGGTTCTGTGTCCTCTTCAGAATTTCTACGCCATAAAGCCCTGTTCTTATTTACTTTTCTTCTCCCAGTTTCTCTCTCTGTAAGTTAGCTGCAGGACCGGTCTGTGGTTAGGTAGGATGTGGGAAGGCATCCCAGATACTTGGCCTTAAGTAGCGAATGGTTCTAAACGCAGTTTCCACAGCTATGTAACCTTGGGAAAGTAGTCCAGCTCTCTAACGTCCATCTGTAAAATGGACATCAGAGTAGTAGCAAACACATACTTTTGGGAACGAGATACTGCATATTAAGATTTTAACACAGCACCTGGAACGCAGTAATCACTCACTGAATGTTTACTGCTGTGCGGTGTTACCGGGCGTGAACTGTCTCAACCGTGCAACTGCTCAAACACAGAATAATCCCGCGTTCGCTCAAGTGAAAGTGCGAGTGGCTGTCACCGTGTGAAAGCAGGGCTTGGCTTCTTGCAGGCCATTCAGCGACCCAGAGTGCTTTCTTCCTCCTCCTCCTCCTCCCATACCCCAACTTCTCCCCTCCCTTCTTCCTCCCAGTGATGCTGATCCCTCTTTATGGGTATCCTTGTAACTTACTCTTTGGAGTCTTGCTTCCTTCCAGAATTCTGTCTCAGTAGAGCACTCTCGTCTGCTAATCCAGTCAGACTCACAGTTACCTCCTGACAGTTGTCTGTCCTACCTTTCAGTCTTCACCTTTCAGTGAAGCTTAGAGATCTTTACACAAATGAGTAACAGGGAAATCCAAGCATGCGCTGGGAGGTGCCCACTGGAAGGGCCTGTGAGAGGAGACATGTTCTCCAGGTCATGTCATGTTAACTCCCTATTGGTCCGGTCCTGTATTTTTATGGTTCTTTTTTTTTAAGGTACATATGCAGCTTCTCAGTCATTCTCTATTAAGTGACTATACTAATAGCACATGGAGAGTTGAAGCAAATTTTAGTTAATTTGTTAGGAATAGGAAAGCTCTGAAAAATTCAGTACTTTTTATTCATTAGTTATTACTTCATTTACTAATTATTATTTCATTTGAAAACACCTGAAGCCATCAGAAAATCTCTGCAGGTTTCGAACTGCCAAATCTGTTACCCTGTCCACATCGTTAGACACATATTCTCCGTTCTCTCTGCTACGATGGATGAATACACTGCTATCCTACCCAGGGCCTTGTCTACACTGGGATCTAGCCCCCTTCTGAGGGACAGACAGGGTCATGTGATTTTGAATCCTCTTTATGGAAGTATGTCTGTAACGTGTGGGGCTCTTCAGAGCACAGAGCTCGGGGCAGGGTCCTCCTGCCCAAGTGTTCTAGGAGGGCCTGTCCACGTCAGGAGGTTATTTTGACCTAAGTGAATCAGTTCAATCAATATAGAATGTTGTTCTCATTTCCTCTAACCTCACAATAATATCAACCCTTTCTTTTATATTTAATTTCTAGGATATCGCATCTCTTGTTCTGTTGTGTTTTGTTTTGTGTTTTCCTCTTCCTTAGTGTCTGATCCTTTTCACTTTCCAGAGATGCTTGCTAGACTCATCTTCTGGTCCATTCTTTCAGTGTAACCTGCATTGAGTATTTCCTTAGACTTTTCTGAAAGGGCAACTTGTGTTGGATGGCAGAAAAAGAGACATTTAAACACTGTTCACTCTGTGAGTGATCATTGAATCAATGGCTGGATCACTGGTGCTCAAGTAGGAATTATCTGAAGGTATTTAAAAATAAAAAGATACTTTAAAATTTTTTTAAATTAAAAGAAACCCTGGTACCGATAGATTTCAAAGATCACCAGGTGATTCTAATTCAAAATGAGGGTTGAGAATCAGTGGATTAGATTTAAGACACATACTCATAATTAGCTTTATATATAGAATTGGGTAAAGTAGGTTATGCTATCCTAGAAAGTCAGCTCCTTAAAAGGAAAAACAAACACTAAAACAACAATGGCAATAATAATAATAATAATAATAATAATAATAATAATAATAATAATAATACCTTAACTTTCCTAGTAAGCGATCTACCCTCAAATTTCCTTCATTGGTTGGAAGAATACCACCCAAAAGTTTTCTCATTCAAGCAATTGGCAGACTGCCTCTACCTGGAGAAATCACTTGATGGTGGCTGTTCGGTGAGATAGGAGTAGGAGGCTGAGTTCAAAAATGAAAACATGGCCCTTGTGTGCAACTGTCTAAGAAAACATTTGTTATGAAAAGGCTTATGGAAATACTCTAATGGAACTGATTTCTGTTGGTCTATTTTAATGTAAAAAACAAAGAATATGTATATTTTCCTTTTTTGGAATTTTTTTTACATTTATTTAAGCTTAACATATGATTTTACAGAACTTTACAGAATAGCATGTGCTATTTCTAAGTTTAAACCTGGGGAAATATTTCTATTTCCTTACATTTAGAGCCTATTTTTCTCATTAACACACTTACTTCCCTGCAATGCATCGTCACATTAAAATAAGAGGTCGTAAGGGTTAAAATGAGTTTCTACTTTTAGGCATAAAATCTCCTGACAGTATTTAGCATGGGGTAAAGTTCCACCAGTGTTATTTCTCTTGATCAAAATGATGTGATTACCAATTTTTTAGGATTAGATTAAATCCTAAAGCTCCTACCATTCAGGGCCCTTTCAAGTATATTTTAGAACATTTGTTCACTTTCTTAATGCATATTTACACAAGGTAAAATTCAGGAAGTAGCTGGTAAAATGCTAAATACAGTCTTATGTCAGAAGTACAATGTCCATACAAAATATTTGTCTGCAGTGTTTTCTTAGGCCATTGATTCTTCCTAAGAGAACAAAAAATCATGAAAATTCATTTCAGAGCAGCTGTCTTGTGGAAACCATGCCATTGGCTCCCTCATTAAATGACAACCAGAAAATTTACAAATGAGAAAAACGTTTGCCTTCACGTGTGGGCATCGTTAGTAGAAATGCAAAGCCCGAGTGTGGTTTGAGCCTGTTTTCTCTGATACGGTGGAATGTCGTCAGATAGAATAAGCTCTGTAGGAGATGGTATACGGTTGATGGTGAACTGTTGTCACAGTTCTCAGGGAGAGAAATCTCTCTTCCTCTGATCATGTACAGAGACTCGGCAGCGAGGTCGGTCCAATCCCCGTTCGCGCTGTTCGACTGGAATTCAGAGCCGTGAGACGGGCCTCAGCTCAGCTCAGCTCCCCGCCTGTGTCGATAAATCAAAGTCATTTAAAGAAATATTTCAAAATATACTGTCCCTACAGTAATCTACAAGGACTTTCAATCAAAGCTTTTTAAGTAAAGAAATAGAAGTTTAACTGGAGAGTGGTGTTCGTGCCTTTGTTTTCAACATACAGTCTATTCTTCAGGCGACATCTGCACGATATTTCAGAGGCAAATAGAATAGTACGTACCGATATTGGGGGGACGTTTCACAAATAGTTTCATGTTCCAGTGATTAGTTTTATAATCTTGCAGAGGATTTTCTAAATAAAGCAACACTGACGAAAACCTCTGAATTAGGTCTCCATGACCCCGTTTTTAAAAACACAGTGACGTATTATTGCACACTAATCAGAATGGATAAAATAATAAGTGACAAGACTAAAAGCCACTGAGAAGCTGTGTAACTCATATGCTGATAGTGGCAAAAAAAAATGGTACAGCCTCTTTGGAAGCAATCTGGAAGCTTCCCACAAAATAAACATACATGTAACCATATGCCAAGGATTGCACTCTTGGGCCTTTATCCCAGATCAACAAAAACTCGTGTTCATGCAAAAACCCATAAATGAATGTTTATAGCAGCTTTATTCATAATAGTTGTGAATGAGAAACACCCCCACATCCTCTAGTAGGTGAATGGGTAAACCCCCCGGGACACGGGCACAACAAGGAGTCCTGCTCATCACTGCAGGGAAATGCGGTGTTGGACAGCTGTCAAGAAAATGATGCTCACTTAAAACAATGCCATCTCAAAAGGTTGTAGGCTTTTGAGATGGCACTTTTTTTTTTTACACACTGTATGAGTCCACTTCTGCAACATTCCTGAAATCACAAAAGTGTAGAAATGGAGAAGAGATGAGGGTTGGGAAGAGGGGTGAATGGGGAGTACGGGAGATCGGCGTGGTGCCAGAAGGGGGGTCGGAGGGATTTTTGTGCTCGTGTTGTCACTCTGTGTCTTGACTATACTTGTAAATGTGCAGACCTACACAGGTGACACAGTAGCAGAGAACAAACTACACAGAGGTCCACACACATTTAAATGACTACAGTTACCCAGGTTGTGTATTAAAGTTTTGCAGGATGCTAATAGTGGAGGACTTAGGTGAAGGGTAGACAAGATCTCTTATGTTATTACTAATAATTGCATGTAAATCAGCTCTTATTTCAAAATATAGACTTAATTTCTAAACTAAGTAAGTCAAATCCATGTTATATTTTATCTAAAAAAGCCTTAAGTGTCTTCCTGTTTCACTCAGAATACAAGTCTAAATTCTTACAATAGCCTAACGGAGCTCTATTTGATCAGGACCCTATTTGTAGAGCCCTCTCTGGCTCTACAAATCATAAGTCCAACCTCACTAGAGCCTCTGCTGTTGCTCAAAAATGTTAAAACATTTGTGCAGCCTCTTCTCTCTGACTGGATTGCTCTTCCTCTGTATATTCATAGAAGTACCTCTCTTACCTAACTGAAGCCTTTGATCACATCTCATTGTTTAATGAGACACATAAAACCATCATATTTAAATGACCGCCTCCGCAATCCCTGTGTATTGGGCATGCCCTCAGATTCTTGGCGCCCCCCCCTTGTACCCCAGCTTTTGCTGTAGCATCCAACTNTTCCCGTCCCCGCAGATTCACTTCTCCGCACGTCCTACCTTCCAGAAAGTGGTCGATTTTCTGTTCCTAGACTTGCTGCTCTTCTTCTCTTCGATCTCCGGTAGAATTTGTAGGTGTTCAGAATGGTTTGATAGCTCTCTGGGTGAATTCCTGGGACCTGATGATAATCGGTCTCCTACTCCTCCGCCATCTTGCCGCTCCCCCTCCTGTGCAGCTGTATTCTGACAGCCCTGGGTATCTGCGACTGTCCCTCTGGTTCTTGTGCCTCACTTCATCCTGAGAGGCTAGCAGAACCCAACTCCGCTGTGCAGATGCCCCGCAAACTTGTAACTGTTGTCCTGTGCATCTCACGGAATGTCCCTTTCTATTGTGTGGTGACAGCCGGTGGAAGCATTCCCCTCACTGGCTCCTTGAGGGGACAATGCTAGGCCACATTCTCCAGGACTCTTTGGAAGGTGCTTGCATCTCAATGGGATTTCCTCCCTTCCACGTTGTTTCCTTCCCATTGCTGTTCTTTGCATCATTTGCCAAAATAAGTTGCCTGCAAACATGCAATTTGTCAATTCTTCATTTAAAAAGCTACAAGATCTTGGCTCTCACAAGCTTTAATCAGACCTATCTTTTTTTCTACAATGATTATCATGTAATATGATACACAACGGAGTGATTCATCCTTTCTTAACTTCAGGGATCCGCCTTCCCCTGTAGAATGCAGGTTCCATAAGAGTAGAGATCTTTATTTTATTGACCAGTACATTCTAAGTACTTACAAAAGTGCCCAACATATTGTATAAATTTTACAAATATTTATTTAAGAGAGTAGCTGGATGTGAATCTCTCATTTCTAAAGAGAAAGTTTCCTGAGGAACATCTTTAAGAATCATGCATGGCTCTCGGCCTAAGCCGAGCGACACCGAGGGCGCCATTATTGAGGGGGGGATACAGAATTGAGAAGGTCATTCACTGATGCAGCTCACAGGCAGCTCCTCCCAGGCACCATTGTTGGGTTATTCAGAGACATCACATTTGATACGGATATTGGCATTCTCCTAATAGATGCTGGAAGTCACGGTCTCAAAGGGAGTCAGTGAAGGATAGTTATGGAAGATGGGGAGTTGATACAAGAAAGGAAGAACTGTTGTAACGAAGAGAGAAATCCAGTAAACAAGCTGCAATAGAAGTTGGAGATAATATAAAATGAAGAAGCCCCTACTCTTACTCAGGCGAATGACAACTTCCTGAGGTTCCATGGCAATTTCAGAAAACACCCACTTACATAATGGCTTCAATCAACTCGAAAAGCCCCAAACCTGGAAATGACTAAAAAGCTCTCTAAGCTACACAAAGAGATCTAATCTAAGACTCAAGAATTACAGAAAATGAATGCGATTGGTGAATTTTTCAGCATTAAAGAAAGAAATGTGCTCACGCACCAGTGACACAGGTCAGTGCTTTAAAAAAATGAATGTGCAAGAAGTGGAAGGGAAAGAGAAAGGTAAGAGAGAAGACGGAAATGCATAGCAAGCGCCAGAAGGATTAACAGCTGAGGCTTCCATGGGACAGACAACTAGATGACGAAGGAACAGTGCACCTATTGATTAGAAGCTGATGATCGATAGCAGGGAAAAAAAGTCAGAAATGTTCAACAGAACAGAGAAAACCCAGTGACCAGCGGGACCAGAGTGGCTTTCTTGGGGAAGACAGCAGGAGGGAGAGATGTTCCACCCTTTCCACCGCCCCCCTCTGTCCCTCGTGGTGAGAGCTTCCTCCACAGGAGAGGAGTAGCCCCTGAGGGAAGGCTGGCGTCAGGATGTGATGAGGGACGGAGAAGGGCAAGCTAGGTAAGCCCTGCAGATGTTCATGGCCTGAAAGGGTTGCTTCCCTCTCCGGGCGCAGAGGTCATAGAGCTGCCGGTCTGAGTGGGAAGAGGACGGGCCTCCCCTGAGCCCTGGCGCAAAGCGAGAGACTCTGTGCTGACTCACCAGTTCCCTGCTGCGGCAGACTTCCTCCAGTGTCCTCTGTCCTCCGCAGGGTGGCCCTAATCTGTTTCCAGAACCATCTCCCATTCTTTTTCTGAACTCTCCAACTTTCACTGACCACCCCCAAAAGACAGCCTGCACTGCCTTTGTCAGCGTCATGTGCACATAATTTCCTTTCCAAATAAAACATTTTCCCTGATGGTCTCTGTTTGAAAACTCATGCCTCCCCCTTGATGACCGGATGTACTATCTGGAAAAGTTTCCTCTGATGCCCCGAACTTCATGTGAACTGAATATTATCTAATCCGCGGGCACTCCGTTTGCCGCCCTACCATGGGATGCCTTACACATGGTTTTTATGATTGTTTGGTCACATGTCCTCCTATGATTAGCTCCTTGAAAGCAGAAAATATGAAATTGAGTTCTTCACACTTTTCTAGAAGTCATGCATCCTAGGGTCCAAACACATAGACTTAATTTCTTCAGTGTCTCAAGTAAAGATAGCATAATATTTTGGATAATGAATGAGCTGTTGTTAACTTGTTGATAACTTTTAACCATTGCTATATTTCTTAGGACTCTTGTATATCCCTAGAAGAAGGTTATTATTATCATTCCATCTCTTACCCAGGTATATATCTTATCTCATCTATATTTGCATTATCCTCTGTATATACTCCTTCTCATTTCAAACAGTCTGACATTCCCTCTAACCCTGTAGCTACTCCCAGGTTGCAGAAGAAAAATTTCCTGTGCTCTGCTTCTTTACTTCCCATTCACGCCTGGATTTTGAGATCACAAGTACAGTCACACTACCTTTTTTTTTCCCTAAAGATTTTATTTGCTAGAGGAAGAGGGAGTGCAAGCAGGGGGAGCAGCAGGCAGAGGGAGAAGCAGGCTCCCTGTTAAGCAGAGTGCCTTAACACTGGAGGCTTGATCCCAGGACCCCAAGGTCATGATCTGAGCAGAAAGCAGATGCTTAACCAGCTGAGCCACCCAGGCGTCCTGCAACACTATTTTTAATAGAATCACTAATGACATTCTAGCGTCAGAACTCTAAGGCCCACATCATTGTTCTCTAACTAGACAAATTTTCCCCCGTTGCCTTCCCTCTCTCCTTTTCTTTCTTTCCTTCCTCTTTTACTTCTTTTCGTGAATTTAATTTAACTTTTGCTTTGACCTCTTGGTACAAAACAAGTTATATTACTTTTTTAAAAAAATTGTTTCAGATCCATAAAAAAGTTGCAAGAAGAGTGCAAAGAACAACCGCACATCTTCACTAACATTCTCAGCTGTTCAGTGTGTCACATTGTTCCATCCCTTTTTCTCTGCCTGCGTACCCGCACGCACAGCCGTGCCATCCTGCCCCACCAGCCCTAAATTCTCCAAATGTATCTCCCCAAACACGAACGCTGTCTTGTATTGACACTGTACAACCCACCGGCACAGAAAAGCAACTGATAACAATGCTACAGTAACCAACATTTCTCACTGAAATTTTGCTGATTTTGCCAACAACATAGGCAGTACAGTCCTTTTCATGTACAAAATGGTGTATTGATTTTAGATGATCGCAAATATTTGAGAAGGAAATCAGTTTTAAGAATCAGAATAGAGAAACATAGATTTAACAAATCAATTTAATGCAACTGCCGTTGTTCAATACTGTCATTTTTCAATTGTATATAGTGGTCATCAAGTAACAATTTGATGCTATAGCTCACCATTTTAGTCAAATAATGTTTTCCACAATCATACACACTAATATCAGAAAGCTTAAAATCAGAGGAGGTTAAGATTTATATTGTGCAAGATCAAAAATGTGTTTGTCCATATGTTTGTATTTAGGCACGTGTCTGCAGAAAGTAAGGCTGAGACTTAAAAGTCTTGGTAAAAATAATGAAAAGGAAAACAAAAGTGAGCATTCTTATGTTAGACCTTGGATAATGGACATCTCTTTGCACTAGGAACAAATGACTATGAATTCAATGACTGCATTACTGATGACTGAATATTGCTCATGCTTGTGACTGAAAATACTACAGAGATCCTAAAGAAAATATACTTGTAGGGTTACATGTGACAAACTTTGTTATCTTAGAAGGACAATAATGCTGTGGAGAAATTCAGTAAAGAAGTGTGAATTTATACTTCATGCAGTTACACATTCCGCATGTATATGAAAAAACCATATTTGCTTCATGTAAGGGGATTATCTTGACTTTCCTAACACCTGCACTTCTTTTTTCTTTTTCCTGCCCCTTCATTACCACTTATGTTTTCTATTACTTACTCTTTTCCTGCTGTGACTTCTCATAACTATGCAACATTCCCCAATTTGCTAAAGCTTTCGTCTGTGCTGAAATGTCCAACTCAGTCCCCTCTTTTCCTCTACTCATCATTTCTGAGAAAAAGAAGGATCTGTGAGACAGTCAAGTGTGATATTTCACTCTTTTTAATGTGAACCTCATATATATTTTTAACCTCTTATATATATGTTTAACCTCTTATATATATTTTTTATTGATGTACTAGTGCTTCTGAGTTCTGTTTTAGAAATTTTATTTTGGTATCTACCAGGCAATATAAGGGTATTTTTATATATCTCTAATGATACACAAAATCAGATAAATATGTTCAAGTGAACTCAAAAAGAAAGAAAAAACATGTTAGGTGTTTAATATGTAAATCTTATTTAAGCATGACAAGTAATTAGTCTATCTTCAAATTAGATTGGCTAATCCCATTAGTCAATATTTCTTAGCTTTCTCTGTACTATGTTCTTTCCATATTAAGAAGGTTGGTAGAAAAAAAAAAGAAAGAAGTTTGGTAGATATCACAATCATACTCAGGAATTTGCAGATAAACTATTTTCCATCTCATCAGTATAACACCAAAGAAGATATCTATGGTGTGCCACATCATTAAAAAGGAAAACGAAAGGTAGATATCCATTTCCTTATTTTCTTATGGTGAGAATTCATTACCTCAACAGATTAACCATACTTCTAAGTAACTCAATTTATTAGTATAGGTATTTCTTATATTTGAATGAAAAACTATTAAATATAGAATTAAAATCCAAAATTTTTATCTTTAATTAATTTACATTAACATATATGTAATTAAATATCAATATGCAATTATGCAGCATGGATACATGAACTGTTAATAAGAATTTAATTATGGAATATGTAATTATCATTAATGTAAATTACATGGGATTTAATATTTATTCATATATCAATGTGTGCAACAATATGTATTTAAAGTGGTTTTTTTAAGCTTTTAAAGTGTCTTAAACATAAAAGGGACCTAGGAAATAGCCCGTAGATCTAATACCAGAAGTGCCACTTGCCTCAGAAGGAAATGGAAAGATTTCCAGGGACCGAGAAAATGTCCTCACTTTGTCACTCTATGTCCACTCTTTTGACGCTTGGTCTCCAGTTGGCTTGTCAACTCTATCTCCTTTTCCCTCCCACACTGCTTTTCTCTGTGTTCATGGGAAGAAGCATGTCTGCCCTCTTATTTCTCAGTGGAAACAAACAACAGCGTCTGATGTGTTTTCTTTAAACCCTCCTAATTTCTTGGAGATTTGCTTGTTCACCTGCAGCCAGGGTCTTAACCCATTTAATTATAACATCATAAGTTAGATATAATCTTTACTCCTACTTTAGAGAAAATAATTGTTTTATACAGTTTAACTGAATATATCTATGTCCCACTGCTTTCTCAAATCTACTAAATTGGTAGAATTTTGTATTGGGAACCATAAAACAAATGCTCGTATTTCCCCCAAACAGGTTCAAACAGAATTTAATGTTACATTTCCTACGGGAGATGGTTTTTTTTTTTTAAGATTTTATTTATTTATTTGACAGAGAGATTACAAGTAGGCAGAGAGGCAGGCAGAGAGAGAGAGGAGGAAGCATGCTCCCTGCCGAGCAGAGAGCCCGATGCAGGCCTCGATCCCAGGACCCTGAGATCATGACCTGAGCCGCCACCCAGGTACCCGAGATGTTTGATATTGAAGCTGATCTACTGAGCCCTATGTGGCAGAAACTAGTATCTCTGCACTCCTTCTCAAATGTATGGCAGAATATGCTTACGGGAGTTTTAAGGCTGACCAAACAGTGAGCAAAAGTATTGTAGTTTTGTTGACGACTGCTGTTTTGTCCTTTGGTTGTCTCTGTCATCTTTCCTTTTCTGAGGAAAGATGAGTACCCTCAATATGGCCAGTGATGGGGGAAGGGGGTGAGCTCTCAGATTATTCTCTCAGGGTCAAAACATGCAATTGCTTTTCTTCTTAAAACTCCAGAAAGAATGTCTAGCTTCTCTATGTATATAAAAGCTACTTTAGTTTGGCTCAACTAAAAAAAAAAAAAAAAAAAAGACAAAATTAAAACTTCTTAAGATTAAAGAGATGGCCTAAAGGGAAAAAAATATAGGAAAATATCATCCTTTTTCTTCTCTCCTATTAATCATGTAGTTAAACCTGGTTGATATTTTAGCAGAAATTAAAATTAGACATTCAAAAAAATGTTTCCTGAGATCCACCCATTTCCTGGTTGACAGATTATGCAATTTCAGGTCACTTTTATCTCTATATAATTTAGGTATAATTATGATGTAAAAAAAAAGAGTGCAGATTTGCTAAATGTGTTAAAGAGCAAAAGAAATGATTAATGTCCTCGCTTCCTTCTGCAGTGGGGTCAGGGAAGGTGGTGACTAAGGTAAACATTTTCAAATAATAATGTTGCCTTTTGATAGACACAGTTGTAAACCTGAGGGAAAGGCTGATGTTTTGTTTTGTTTTGCTTTTTTATATTGTTGGTTAGTTAAAATAATAACCTTACTCTCAGCGTGTTTGTACCTGGACAGAAATATCATACCTGTTCAACATAATTAATACAAATGGAAAGACTGCCTGAAGATTATCTGGAACGTATGATTAGTTCATTCACTATCCACTGTTGATTAAAGTACCAGGGTTAGGGACAGTACAGATCACATTGTGTTTGTGTGTGTGTGTGTTTTCAGTAGTGATAGCAATATTTTCAGCCCAGAGGGACAAGCAATTCCAGAAACTATGGTTTATAGCTCTCCTGACATCAGTTAGTTTTTTCCCCTAATCAACCCAGCAATCCTATCCTTCTATAATGCCCAAACTTCTATGATTCTCGTTGAACTGATTATAGCACTTTGCTAGTTCCCTTATCCATCATCAGTCAATGAGATAATGTGAATTTCATCATGGTCTGAGCCTTTGATGATCTCCAAAGTCAAGTGAATGATGGAGATTTATTCTCTAGTGGGTGAGACATGGCAGAGAATCTGACTTGCTAGTCTTTTTATTGGTTTATCTGTCTCACTACTTTTGAACTCAGTCAATTAAATCTATGACATTGGGAAAGAGAGCAACTCTTTGAGATTTGATCTAATACTCTCTGAATTTCCTATACTCCTTTATTAATTTATGCAGTTCGTTTTGTTGAGGTTTTATTTATATTCAATCAAATATACTAAACAGATAGTTTCTTGAGTTTTAGTAATTGTACATAGTCAGGAAACCATTACAATAATCAGGAATACATCAGGTTTCTTCATTCTAAATGTTTCTTTGCTCCATTTTGTAGCCAATCTTCCACCTTCCCCTTACCCTGACCCAGAAACTGCTGATCTACTTTCTGTTATTATAGATTTTTCTTTCTTAGACTTCATATAAATCTAATCAACTTCACATAGTCTTTTGTGTTTGGCTTTTCCCCACTAGGATATTGTTCTATATATCAATATTTCATTCATTTGTATTTCTGAGTGATATTATATAGTATGGTAAACTCCAACTAGCTTATACAGTAGATAGTTGTTGGGCATTTTGGTTTTTTTCAGTTTGTGGCATTTTAGAATAATGTTGCTATAAATATTTACCCATTCATCTTCGCATGAACACATAGTTGTTTATTTGTTTTTCTCTTGAGTAAAATTTAAAAGTGGAATTGTTAGGTCAGGTAATGTGTGAATGTTAAAATTTGTGACACTTCTATTTCCAAAGTGGCTGTGCCATTCTGTTTTCCATCTAGTGCTATATGACAGCTCGCTGTGTTCTGCATTGTTGCCAACACTTAGTATTGTTCATCTTTTGAACTTTACCAATTCCTTTAAGTGAGTAGTACATCACATTGAGGTTTTAATTTGTCTCTTGTGCCTAATGATGTTTCACATCCATTCATGTACTTATTGGCATTTTTTTCCCAGAGTGTTCAAATATTTTGAACATTATTTTATATGGGTTGTTTTACTACTTCATTATAAGTGTTCTTTATATCTCTGGTTAATAGTCCTTTGATAGATGTTTTCCATTATTTTAGTCTTTTGCTTATGAGTTTTTCTTAACTGTGTTTCAAAAAGAAAAGGTTGTTCTAAATATGTATGCAGTGTATTTTTTATAGTTATGCTTTTCTTTCTGTTTAAGAAATCATCAACCAACCAATATTACATAATTTGATGGGTTAGCTCTTACATCTAGTACAATGAACCATTTTGCATTACTTATGTGTATATTTATATATGTGGTGTGAGGTCAGTGTTTTTGTCTATTATTTATTTGCTTTTAACAGATACCTAGTTGTTCCAGGAATATTTGATTAAATACTACCTTTCTCCATTTAATTACTTGGGTGTATTTGTCAAAAAATCTATTGGCCATCCAAATATGGGTTGATTTTTAGAATATATAATTTGTTCCATTTATCTGTATGTCTATTTTTATGTCATTAAAATAGTGTTTTAGAGCTGTAAATTTATATTAAAATTTAAGAAGAAGTTGCTTAAGCTATATCCACATATGTTATTCTTGTTGACAGTTGTATATTTATTTTGTCTGCCTTTCCACTTGAATTTTAGAATCAGTGTATCAATCTTTATAAAACTCTTCTGTGAAAGTTGGTTGGCATTATACTGAATCTATAGATCAAATTGGGGAGGATTAAAATCTTAAAAATATCATATCTTCTAAGCCATGAACATGACTTTTTTTTTTTAAAGATTATTANGACAGATAGAGAGAGATCACAAGTAGGCAGAGAGGCAGGCAGAGAGAGAGGAGGAAGCAGGCTCCCTGCTCTGCAGGGAGCCCGACGCAGGCCTTGATCCCAGGACTCTGGGATCATGACCTGAACCGAAGGCAGCGGCTTTAACCCACTGAGCCAGCCAGGCGCCTGAACATGACTTATTTTTATATTTAGTTATTTAATTACCCTTTGAAATATTTGAAGTTTTCAGGTTCATGTCTTATGAAAGATTTGTTGAATATATTCCAGAGTGCTTAATGCTATTGTCTCTAAATACTTAATGTTACTGGAAATTGAATATAATTTAAAATTTTATTTTCTGTGTTCTTTCTTTGGAAGATAAAAATAAAACTGGGGTTTGTATTTTGACATTGAATGTAGTATCATTATAAAATTCATTTATTTTTAGCAGCTTTTGCTCTTTCTTGATTCTTCATGGCTTTTTACACATACAGTCATACTCTCCATAAATGAGGACATCCCTTTCCATTTGGTTTACCTTCAGTCTACTATTTTTTTTTTAATTGCTCGATGGCAAGGGCTGGAACCCTCTAGCACAATGTTAAACCCGCACAGTGTTAAGGGATATTTTCTTTTATGTTGTGTGATATTAGCTCTAGTTTTTCATTGATGAAGTTGGAAAATTTATCTCCCATTTTTTGTTTTATTGAGTTTCTGTCGTGAAAGTGACAGATTTTTTCAAATGCTTATTGTGCATTTATTGAGATGATGGGACGTTTTTCTCCTTTATTTTACCATTAACAGGTGCGTGAATAAGGAAAATTTGGTTTAAATACAGACAATGGAATGTTATTCAGGGTTAAAAAGGAAGGACATCCTATCATTTATTACAGTATGGATGAATCTTGATGACTATAGGCAAAGTGAAATAAGCTAGTTATAAAAGACAGATACTGGGCGCCTGGGTGGCTCAGTGGGTTAAAGCCTCTGCCTTCGGCTCAGGTCATGATCTCAGGGTCCTGGGATCGAGGCCTGCATCGGGCTCTCTGCTCAACGGGGAGCCTGCT